>BLKR01000459.1:0-516707 GCA_011170035.1 Teleogryllus occipitalis
TTACAGAAAATTCTAATATATTCAGCAAAACTTTATCAAAATGAAATGTGGAAATTTAATACTGCTAACTGAAAAGACTCTCAAAACAGCTGTTGCTACTTTAAGTTACTGATGGCAGAAACCGCACCGTTCCGGTGCTAAAAGTACTGCAGAAGTAGGTGTCAGGTAATAATCGTTCTAAATATTCGTAATATTCATTCTAAGAAGTTGCAGAAGGACACAAATACTTAGTAATTCATTTGTTTGCTAATTTATTTCTAAACAATAAATTAATAAAAAATAACCAATTTATTTCAGTGAAGTAAGCTTACCATTAACTGCCACTTCTGAGCACAATTTCCGAACTTCAGTATAAGCGACTTGCTTTTCTTCAGATGTCAATTTCCTCAAATGTCGCCTTGATGGCCACAGAACCGTGGCAACATAATGCATTTTATCTATGTAGCACTTCTCTCTTACGAAATGCGCTGCTCTCCTTTTAAGTTTTTCCAGAATCTATAAAGGATGGAAACATGCACATAATTTCATTAAAGTAATTTGTTGGCACTTTGAAAATTATCATAATGTTTGAAAATATTACTTACTTCATTGTCGCTGTCTTTTGGTTCACAATGATCCAACAGTCTTCTGTACCAGGGCAACACACGTTCAAGAGTGGTTATTTTTCCCTTTTCTAAATCTAAACTAGCTTCTCTAAAGGGAGTAAGAAAATCTATCAATATTCGCACGCATTCTTCATTAAAATTTTCTAAGAGTTTCGATTGTCTGCGGGATTTTAGAAGCTCTCGAATCTCTTGAATTTGACTTATAATGGAAATGAGCATCAACAATACACTATTCCATCGCGTTACCGCTTCTTGTCTGACGGAGTGTTCCAGTCGCGCCGAGTCACCCGACCTCTTCAAATAGCCTACTATAGCTCTTGCTGATTGTAGACAAGACAATACTTCAGGAGTTTCTTCTTCTAAAAAGTTGTCTTGAAATGTGTGTCGAAGGGCAGTCATGAGGCAGTGGTCAAAACAAGGCAAACGGTTGTAACATTCAAGTGCCTTTTTCATATTAGCTCCTTGGTCGGTAACAAAGTGACATTGTTGAAGGGTATGCCTGTCAATTTCTAGATCGAGCAATCTCTCTTCAATTTCCTGCCGAATGTTCTCTCCTGTCTTCGGCACATCTGGAAATTCATTTGTTACCAAAACTAGTGTGTCTAGGTCCCAGTCATCATTGATATAATGTGATGTCACAGTCAAAAAATGTCTCTTCTTGTAATTGTCAGTCCACAGGTCGGCGTCTAAAGCACACATCTTTTTAGCTATGGCACTTTTTAGTTTGGGAATCATTGTCGCCCGTATTTTGTTGGCCTTTTCTTTGACGTGTCTTGACACGGTGGTAGGATGTGGAAGAACGTCTTCGACATTGACTTTCCCATGTGTGGCGCCAACGTTGATGAGTGTCTGCGAATAGTTTTTGAACCCAATTTTCCCACAAGTATTAAATGGCAGTAAATCCATTCCAATCATATCTACTAATTTATCAACAACACGTTGCTTTACACTGCTCAATACTGTAAGTGCAACTTGCCGGTGATCTGATGCGCAATTGCTTTTGCAGTGCCGAATCATACCTGACGTACTTGACTGGCATGTTAGAACCGTCTCACACGTAGTACACTGTACAAACCCAGCAGGTTCCTGAGTGGCAGCATCCACTACAAGTGAGAACTTCTTCCAAGCTTCACTTTTCCCCTCTTCTGACACGTTTTTCTTTTTTAGGGCTAACAAGCCGCTTCTTATTTCTTCCAAAACATTTCTCTTCCGTTCTTGACTAATACGTTTACGAACCTCAGCAACGCTTGGTTGCTCCATAACGCCGACTACACCGCTCAAAACTCAGTCGGAAACTGATTACGAATGAAAAATCCTCCGGTTTCGCGTTCGGCGAGTATGACGATTATACGAGTATGGCGGTTTTTACAGAACTGCGTTTGAAGTAAATCAGCTGTTACGGTGTCGTCCAAACGGAAGGCTCAACGCCATTATGACGTCACTGAAGTGACGTGTAAGGTTCCGATTGGACGGCTCCGTAACACTTGATCAAATTTCAAACGCAGCAATGTAAATATCGCAGTGTTATCGAAATCACTCATTAATAGACATGTCATCAGTAGCTTACCCAATGGGAGGGAGTCTAAAATTGAAACGAAAAATAATCGAGTAATTTAAAAATATTGTACTGTATGTAAATATAATACTACTCAAAACATTTTATTTCGTGAATACATGCTTTTGACGAATTTAACATTATTATGACGAATATAACATATAATTATGTTAAATATTGTGTGTATATAATAGTTAATATATTTCGAATAGTGATAGTATTTCGAATTATTGAAATTCCTTGTGTAGGGCAGCGAGTTGAATAGGCTGATTTGAAGTGGGCGTTGTTGTTTCGCCGACGACTGAGTCGACCAATTCAGAGGCCATGGAGGCTTACATCAACTGTTTCACAACAAATTAGTATGCCCAATGACGATAAGACATTTTTACGCAAGGAAAAATAGTACCTTCTGTTTTGTTTAACATAAACGTTTTTGTCATGTACTCGTGTAATTATGGTCCAATGTTCATTGTGTTTAATATTCCACCTTATTTTCGGATTTGTAAGAAACTTAAATGACATTACCATTGGTACGAAACTAATTATTTTCACTTCACCAATATTTTTGTGCTTTTATATAGCGATGGTACTTATTTTTCCCTTCAATGATTTAGATTCATGAATAGAAAACAGAAATATCAATTTATTTTTTGTAGAGGCTGATGTTTCTACGGTATACACAGATTAGAACAATGGCAACTTATTTTTATTAAATTTAAAATATTTCCAATTTCAAAATCAGAAAGAAAAATTGTTTTTTTCAACCAATTAATCGTTCAATTGAAATTTTATTTTGTTTCGATAATAATTAATCAATTAGAATTAACTGAAAGAGTTTTGCGATCCTTACGCGTGACGACTTTAAATCCCGTAGTTGCGCCGAGCGGCGAAGCTACCGAGCGTCCGTCGCCGGTCGAGCGGTCGAGCGCTCGCCGCAGCTCGAGGCTCGGCGACGCCCGACTGTTTAGGAGATAACCGAGAGCCGAAAGACGGCCGGTCGAAATGTCTGTTGAACTGCTATCTCCTTCCCCCCGAACAAGGTCCCCCCCCTTCCGCCGGGCGTCGGCGCGGAGTGCGAGAGTCTCGAGCGGTTGTTTTCGCCAGATTGCAGACCTCTACTGATTACTCTGTCAATTACAGTAATAACCCATATTTTTCTGTGATCAGCATTATACTCGTAGCTTCTGCATACGATAAAACCAAATTATATGCAGTAACCATCAAATTATAGCCTTGAATTTTGTCTTCTTAATTACTTCAAACGCATAATTCTCTGTAGTCCAGAAATAAAATTCTTTTTGTCCTTTTTAATGTTCCTGAATTGTTCCACCCTTCGGATGTGTAATAAATAAGATTAATTAACAGGATTTTCCTTAAAGATGTTTATTGCAGTAAGCATCTTAAAGAAATGCATGGCGAGAACGCCTCATTTTCTCAGGAGCAGAAGAGAATAAGCTACACTCTCATGAGTTGCCAACACCGTTTATGTCTTCTCGGCACTTAACTGTCGTTTCCAGTTGCAACCAACACAGCGGTGTCAGCGGTGGTGGAAGGCGCTGTAAATGGCAGCTCAGTCTGTCGACCTCACAGAGGCGTTCAATTGACCGTCCTACACTAATTAAAATACTGTTGAACCAAAGTTGACGTACTATCGTTTTGTTTTTGGGTTCCCAAAGACAATAGAGGGGAAACATTCGTTTTGAATAATATTTGTTTGGGACGATGGAAATGGTATTTGGGTAGTGGAGATATGTGAATTTGATGGTAATAAATGAGTCTGTGAAATGAACGATAAGGTGGGAACAAACGAGTGACAAACTCGGGAATGGCAGGATGTCCGTCGGTGATGCGGGTCACTGAGGGGGGGGGGAGTGAAAAGGTGATCCTGAGTCATCCAAGAAAAGGTAATCGGTGACTGCGGAGGGGCATGCAAGGGAGTTGGGAGGGATCGCGGAGTCTGAGGTTGGAGGGAGGCTGAGGTGGATGCGGGGGAGGGGGTGGGGAAAAAGAAGGGAGTTGAAGAAGCGATGGGATGTGGGGTGGGTTAGACGGTGGGGGGGTCTGGGTGGATGGGAAGGGGTGGGGCGAATGCGAGATGACAGTCGTAAATGGGAGGGGGGCTGGGGTGAATGGGGGGTGACGCGTGTGGGCTGGGCGGTGCGAGGCCATGTTGGATGTGGATGGGTGAGGGTGCAGGAAGGTGTGGATGCGGGAGTGTGCGGATGCGGGAGTGTGTGGATGCGGGAGTGTGTGGATGCTGGAGTGTGTGGATGGTGGAGTGTGTGGATGGTGGAGTGTGTGAATGCTGGAGTGTGTAGATGCGGGAGTGTGTGGATGCGGGAGTGTGTGGATGCGGGAGTGTGTGGATGCGGGAGTGTGTGGATGCGGGAGTGTGTGGGTGCGGGAGTGTGTGGATGCGGCAGGGTGTGGATGCGGCAGGGTGTGGATGCGGGAGTGTGCGGATGCTGGAGGGTTTGGGTGCATGAGGTTGTAGGTGTGGGAGGGCGTGGATGCGGGAGTGTGTGGATGCTGAAGCGTGTGGATGCGGGAGGGAGGATGATGGAAGGCGGGGCGGATGCCAAGATCTCCCGGGGCAGGGCGAGGTCAACGCTACTACGAACTGCGACGTGCACCGTGCGGTTAAATATCTGCTCTGAATGCGTCCCCGTGCTTTATGAGCGGTTATTATTTTCTTGCCGCGGGCGGGAGAGACGCGTCCGGACGTTTGCGGGTCGTAAATGCCGGCGAGCGGCGGCGGGGGCGGGGAGGGGGATGGGGCGGGGCAAAAGTGGGGGTGGACAGTGAGGGAGGGCGCCCAGCGAGCCTTGCGCGCTGCAGGCAAGAAGAGTGCCGGCTGGGCGTGCCTTGCGCGTGAAAATAATGAGTGCAAAAAACAATGTGGGACTTAATATATAGCAAAACACTGGTTTCTTTGGGTGGAGAGTTGTTACAGGCGGTGGGTGTTAGCGGTCTAGTTCTTCTAATATTCCATTGCTTCTAATTAGGAATAACCGGAAATTCTAGGCGATAAAGCGTAGTATGTGCTACATTTAATGTTTTCTTAACATTTAAACCAATGTTAATTCTCGGAATGTGAAGTGTAAATTTAATAGTTTCTTGAATAAAAATATGTGATGTTTATTAATACATTGCTTAAAATAATATAAATGTGTGCGTGTGTCAATCAACAGACTTCCTTGGTGGTTTATTTGTTTGTGGGGTGCACATTCAAATTGATGAATGGAAAAGAAAATCCTTGAAAAATATTTTTTGTGAATGCAACGAACTGGATATGTGTGAACTCTGTGCAGTAAAATATTACTCTCAAACGTCTGGTTACTCACGTAGATCGCGCACAAATTCGATCTGGTCGGCAATTATCCATGGTCTCTTTTCTCCGAAAGTATTAGTTGAAAACAATATTGCATATGTAAAAATAAGATAATATTTTATTACTTTATAAAATATTAATTATGGTTATTTTTATACTTTCCTAAGAAATTTTTCTATATGAAATGAAAATACGTTTGTTGTAATAAAGTACTCGTCTACGGAACATTTCGGGTTGTGTTTTTTATATTCATGCTCTTTCTTGTGCTGTAGAATTCATTGTACTCGGAATGATATGGGCTTTAGCCGATGCTGTATTTGAAAGAACCCATTTTATTTGCCCTTCAAGTGCTAGTACGTAATACATTTTCCGATGTTACTGCAACATGTTAATTTGGTTATAATTTAATTTTCAGGAAGCTCACAACACCATCGATCTATCTAGCTTGTGAAGTTTTGTTCTATTTACATCTATAGTTAAAACATCGTTGTTTTATTACAATAATAAAATTTTCAATTCCCTATAAAAAATAATACAGGGGCTTCCTTTCAAATGCCCTCTGACTTATTTATATTACAAAAGGGAGACAGCAATGCCAATTTTAATTTCTCTGTATTATATGTCAATTATTTTACTTCATTTTACTATAATTTTTGTTTCTAATATTTCTGAAACAATTATCTGGAAACATTCATTTCCGTTTCGCTTTTGTAACCATAATTGTGCCATTTCTAACTTTAAAATAGCATTACTTTGCAAATTTAAAAATTAATTATACCCAAGTGTTGGCGTAGCACATTAGAAATGCATTGTTCTAATTTTGGGTGGGACGTTTTCTGTAAAATTATTACACAGCACCAGTGCAGGAGGTAGGTACTTTGTAATGTTGGGATTAAATAAATTCGCGTCGTGATTGTCAGCTCAGAAAACTACAACTTATTTGCTCGATTGATAGTTCTGAATACTCGTCGAAACCTCGATATTGTAAATAAATTTATGTTGACAAAGTTGTCGAGCATTATTTAAATTCGAATTTCCCTTCAATTATATTTCATCACAATTTAAACAATACTTGATGTACTCACGAATGTTTAGTAAAAGAGTCAAAATACCAGTAAGTTTATTTCTTATGGGAGACGCACAACGTCTTCTCAAATAAGAACATTAGCGTTTTTCATATCAAATAAAACATTAAATTGTTCAACCTTCGCCTCGGCAGAAACAAACGACATTTTAAACTTTTTCTCGTGAACATGTTCATTACAACGTCCGCTGACCAAATTAACAACTCAGACCCCTCATCACGTGACTGCCAGCACCAGACGCCTCCGTCCAGACTTCCGTCCAACGAGGACTCTCGTATGCCCCTGCTGCGGTCGGAGGCAGCCTTAAAGTAGACAAACGAAAACAATGGGAGCCGGAATGGCCTTGTCAAAGGGAATTTCCTAGAACTCAGACGAACTACTGAACAAACACAGAACAAACCCTCTCCTCTAGGAACGTGGAAAGAAAAGCAATCTCGTGAAAGGAACACACCGCCACACACTTTGAATCTTACGTGGCTGGCGCCACGCCACTCCGTGAGCGGGTCCTGTTTCCGCCCGACCCCTTCCCCCTCACTTTCCCCTGCGTGAGTGGGAGGCCGGTAAAAGGGAGGGGGCGTACAAGCGAGGGCGGAGCGGAGCAGCCTCGCAAGTGGGCGAAACCGGAGCCTTGGTCAGGTGAAAACAATATGCGTGGAGCGTTGCCAGGAGCGCCACTTCGTGGGTCTCTCGGCCATCCTCCCACCCCCGTTCTCCTTTCCAATCCCCCCCCCCACACACACACACATACACCGCGCTCTTAATGCAACCGTCAGATCAACTCGCTTCGTAACCTGCCCCTTCCTTTCATGCCGTTTCATCCTCATTCCTCCTCCCGTGCACTCCACCCTCTAAACCCTGCCCCATCCGCCCCAACTCACCGAGCATCGCGAGTACTCTCCGTCGTCGTCACGTAATAACCGTTGGTCTGACCCTGCCGATTTGCCAATCGTCGTCACTTTTTGTTCTTAACACCTCAAAGCCTCCACCAGTTAGGGGTTCCCTCCGTCCCTATTCTGCGTTTTCTTTCGTCACCGTATTCCTACTACCATCTCCGGATCTCCGTTGCCCTCGTCGTCCCTTGCCACCTACTGTACCTTCCGGCTACACCGTCCTGCCGACCCCCCTGAGCACCCGTCCGCCCCCCAGCGGCGCCACCGCCTCCGCCGCCCGCAATTAACGTAATGGGAGCCGCTCGGGGGCGGCACCGGGTGGGGGCGGGGGCGGAGTGGCGCTTCACGATCAATTTAACACCGAGCGGGCGGCGCATGGTCCGTTCGGCCGCGCGGGCGGTTTGCAAATCGCAAAAAACGAAAGTTTTGTACTTTTAATCCACTCGCCGCGGCCCCGCCTCCACCCCCGCTGCAGCCAGCGAGCCTTTCCTCCGTCCTCCGCGAGCCCAATTCGGCTTGCGCGCTCGTTAGCCGGTGAAATATGGTTTATAAAAAGGCCTTGCTCGCGCCCCTGGCTCCTCTGCGAGTCTCCCATTCCCGGTTTGCTCTGCTACCAGCGGATCCCGCCCTCCACCCCGGACCCTCCACCGACCCTGTGCCTCGATGCTGGTTTCCCCGACCCCGGTTCCCCGACTCCAGTTCCCCGACTCCGGTTCCCCGACTCTGGTTCCGCGACTCCGGTTCCGTGACTCCGGTTCCCCGAGTCCGGTTCCCCGAATCCGATTCCCCGATTCGATCTCTCCAACTCCGGCCTCCCGACTGGGTTTCCTCGTCCCCGTTTCCTCCTCTCCCTTTCCCCGACTCCATTTCCTAGACGCCATTTCCCCGACTCCGTTTCCCCGACTCCGATTCCCCGACTCCGTTTCCTCGATTCCGCTACCCGACTCCAGTACTCAACTTCGGTTCCCGATTCCGATTCCCAACTCCGGTTCCCGACTCCGGTTCCCCACCTCCGGTTCCGCGACTTCGGTTCTGCGACTCCAGTCTCCCCCTTCCGGTCACACGACTCCCATGCCCCGACTCCGGTTTACCTACTTCCGTTCCCGGACTCTCGTACCCTGGTCTTCAGTCCCTGTCTTCCAGTTCCTCTTCCTCTCTCTCACTCCCTACCTCTTGGTCCTCACGCCCTGTGACCCGCCTGCTATTCACCATTCTCGAATCTGCGTCCGGAGACTTCCACCTCCATCTTCAGCCCTCCCGCTTCCATCTCCTCTGCTGTCGCCATCGCGCCGGCCACTCGGCGCGGAAGGCGCTCGGCGCCAGCAGACGACGGGAAGATAATCCGACGGCTGCCACTCCCCGGAACTAACGAACTTGGGTTCGATTCCGCGCCCGGTCGCTGCGCTTCGCCGCTCCGCTTACTCGGGGTGGACTCTCATATTTCCACGATCTTGCCCCGCGCCGCCGAGCTGCAAACGGGCGCGCGGAATTGAGATAGCGAGGGAGAGGTACTAGGGCAGGCGCCGGAGTCGTCTGGAGGAGGCCCTCAAAAAGGTGCTCTCTCCGGCGCGCGACGCTCCGAGAGCCTCTGAGTTCCGAGAACCGTTCGTATTTAAGCCTTTAACTGGCTTGTTGAAGCGTATATTCCGGTCTCCGGCTCCAACTGTAATGCTGTTTCAAAGGAACAAGACTCCTAGAACGTTGGTAATAAAGTTAAGAGGGACTTTGATACAAGGCGAAAGGTTACGAGGTCATATTGTTTTTGGACGACGGTCTGGTGAGTTCAATGCTGTCATGAACTATCATTGATTTTGCTCTTCAACTCTCCAATTATCGTGGCAAAAATTATTTTATAAAACTAGAAGGATGTCAGTTTACAGGGAAGGATGTAGGATTACAAGCTAATAGTAACATTGTTGTGTACTCTATTAGTTTCACTTATTCTTTATTATGACACCAGTGCATCAGCATTATGAGAATACTTAAAAGTGGATGAATGATGTAAATTGGTAGATGATAATGAGGATTTAATATCGATGAGGTATCAATTGTGAAATGAAGATCACAAATTCCCCCATGGGTCATCATTGAAGTAAACCCTGATCCCTGCAGTAGAAGGCGAGCAGACTAACTGCAACACCACGGAACGCACCTGTTAGTTTCAATTAGTCAGTACATAATAATAATCATCATAATGGTAATATAATAATAATTATAATTATTTGATTCTGTAAAGTTTTAATTTTGTTTTTGTTCACACATACCTTGAAAATAAGTAAAGATTTAATACCCATAATTTGTTTAATAATTTTTCTGATACGCATAATTTCTTTTTTGTTATTTTTCAACGAAATTTAGTTATTTTTAGTGTTAATGTCTCGTCCGAGTTTTCAGATTTATCCACCACTAGGTAAATATTACATCGAAACCACAATTCTGCGAAGAAATAAAACATAACTCAACATACTACGTTTAGAATAATTGAAACAACTCGGAGTGGTCCCGGTATTTATTCATCATAATCGTCTGTTAGGCCGGAAAAAATACATTATATGTACAGTGTAAATTGGAAGTAATTTTATTTAAATCCCCCCTGCGCCCGCTTCGACCTGCTTGCCCAGCGGCACCCTGCCATTACCCTTCATGTTCCCACCCTCACTTTCTCTCTTTGCTCGACCTCGTGGCATCGCATATCCCAACGCGCCATCAGTGCTGCAATCTTCTCTCTCTCTCTCTCTCTCTCTCTTTCTTTCTCTCTCTTCAATCCACCCAACTCTTCTCCTCACGCTCCAGCCCGCTCCGTTTTGACCTGCCCTTCCGGCACTCCCCTCCCCCCGTCAATTCTCTCCTTCCCTTCACTTCCTGCCTTTCCCGCCTTTACCTGCCCTCTTGCCCTCGTCGCGTCTTCCCTGTCACGCTCGCCATCCCCGTCGCGTCCCGCCCTCCCCGTCACACTCACCCTCGTCACTCCTCACCTTCCCCGCCACTCCCCACTTTCCCCGTCACGCCCGCCCTCCGCGCATTGCACTGCCCTCCGCGTCACTCCCACCCTCCCGTCACGTCTCGCACTCCCTCTCACTTCCCACCCCTTCGTTGCATCCCACCCTTCCCGTCTTGCTTCGACCTCCTCGTCATTTGTTAGTCTCCCCGCCCTCACGCCCTGCACTCCACATCACTCCCTCTCCATCGTATTTCCCTCCAATCCTGCCATACTCCACCCTCTATGTTCCACTACGCCTGTTCTGTTGCAATCCCGTCCTCTGCCGCTCTCCGCCCCGGCTCGCCATTTCCGCATCGCTGTTCCGCTCTGCCTGCTCTCACCCGCCGATCCGATTAGCCTTCCCTGGTCCTTCCCCTGCCGATTCCACTCCGACCATGCCCCTCGTGCCAGCAATAGCGGCACCACTGCCCCGCAATCCGTCATATAGATCTACATTGCGGGTCGCTAAAACTTCCTAATTTCTCCCCCCAAAAGAAAAAAAAAACATACTAGAGCCGTGCTGCTCCTCGCCAGATTGTAAGGTATGTAGACGCAAATTAAAGACTGATCCGCTTCCCTAGCTTTCAAATGATCTGCTAACCACTTTTCTAGATGTGGTGGGGTCTGCACAGCCAGAATCAAAATTAAAGCGCTTATCTCTTTATATACAAAATATTTCTAAACAGTTGAGGAAGACATGCATGATAAGATGATTTTAAAGAATGTTTACTGTTATGTTTGGAATAACACACGCTTTTAGACAAACACAGATTTATTACACAGAAAGAACTCACGGTACAATTTCAAATCCAAAAGAATGTGCCGTATTACAATAGCCAAAGTTAAATTCCAAAATGCCAGGAGATGTACCAATACAGAGCAGGGTCTAACTGTTACAACAACAAGAATTTCCTAATAACTTCGCCGGGCCAATTACAACTTTATCCGTTACAAATCTCCTAGCTCTAACACACCAATAATCACGACTCTTGCGCTCCCTCTCCGGGCGGGCGGCGCCCGCTCTTAAAGCGGGCGGCGCTGTAGATCCGCACTCCGTCCGCTGGCTCTCCGGCCAGCTCGTTGCTCGGGATTGGGCGGCGTTTGTCAGGCTCCGCTGCCTCTGTTGACTCCTCTACTTGCCGCCGAGCGCTGCCCTCTAGGCGCGCACTTCCAAAAGTGTTCACAGCCGCGACACCTCCCCTCTTGAAAACGTCGTGTACGGTGCAAAACGTACACGGCGTCTGGTAGACCTCCTCGGTGCCACCGCCGGAAGCTCCGGCGCGGGCGGCGGCTCTGTGGGCTGTTCCTGTAACGGGCCATCCAACATGAGTTCCCTCATCGCTCTTTCCCTAATATTTCTCTCGGATCCCTCCTTTAATGTATCTACCGGCTCCAAAGTGTACCTGGGGCGCAACTGCCCCTGGTGCCTCACTACTGTTTTGCTATAGGTCAATACTTCATAAACTTTACTCCCGCGCACTGCGGTCACCACACCAGGCCACCAGGCAGGCTCCTTCTTAAATGAAGTACAATAAACCTTACTGCCTACCTGGAATCTTGGCTGTAGCTCCTCTTCTTTGCGAGCGTTACCTGGTTTTAACAATGACAAGAGCGACCTATGCTGTCGCCCATGCAGGATCTCTGCCGGACTCTTTCCTTCCGGCCCAGGCAGCGTTCTATAGGTCGCCAGCACCCTCATCAACGCCCTGCTTCTCTCGGCTCCGGCGTCTCTTGCTTTCTTCATAGCTGTTTTAAATGTGCGCACGCACCGCTCCACCTCCCCATTTAATGGCCCACGGCACTGGCCGTGCCTTAAAAAATCTCGGCTTACTGTTCTCTTTAAATTTAAGTTCTGCCTCAAACTTTTTGCATCTACCTAAACCAGGTTGGAACACTTCAGAAAACTCATTTTTCAGTTCGTCGACCAATGTCGAAACCTTCTCCTGTTGTAAAGTAAACACATTATCTATCACTCCTAAACCAATCTTCTCAAAACTGTTCAGGCCCAAAATGTTCACTACGTCATACCTATCTACTACAATAACTTCCAAAACTGCTTTCCTGTTCTTGTACACAGCAGGAATTTTCACTTTTCCTATCACTCTAATTGGATCTTTACCAAATCCGAAAACTGGTTTTCCTACTCTCTTTCCCTGGGGACAACCCAATTTTTTATATGTCTCTAGATTTATTAAAGTAACCGTTGCGCCTGAGTCCACCAAAAATTTTACTTTATTTTTTCCTAACTCTAAATCCAGGATCAGCCTATTTTGTCCCTTACTATTTAGCACCTGATTCACTGTGTTGATATCCATTTCTTCTTGTTCAGCTAACTTCCTTCTTTCCCGCTTTTCTAGTTTTACCTGCCAACACACTTCCCTTATGTGGCCCACTTTACCGCACTTGAAACACTGCGCTTGCCTAAATCTGCACTGCCACCTCTGGTGTGCCTTTCCACAATAACTACATGACTTCCTTATCTGGTTATCGGAACTTCCAACGCTGCCACTAGTCGTACTGCCCTGCTTAGCTAATCGCCGCTGATAACGCGGTGCCCATCTGACGTCACCAGACTCGTCCGAACTGGTAGAGGTTACCGATCGATGGCGCCGCGGCCGGCCCCTTATCTTGCGTTCCAAGGTGTTATCGCGGCGGCGGTCTCCCCCGGAGCCTGCTTGCATAACCTGATTATCCCCCGCGATCTGCCTTGCTGCTTGCGTCGTAACTTCTAAAGTCGTTGCTAGTCTACGCACCTCTTGAAGCGACGGGTCACTACTGTTAAGAGCTTGCATTCTGATGCCGTCCTCGGGTGTATGCAGAATCACTACGTCCCTAATCAAAGTTTCTGCATAAGATTGTTTACAAGATTCCGACTGACACCTAAACTCACAGTTTTTTGCTAGCCCGTTCAGTTCCGTTATCCATTCAGCATGCGTATCTTTTTCTCTCTTTCTACACTGGAAAAACGCATACCTGGCCGCGACCACATGTGGTTTCCTCTCATAATGTTTGTCTAGTATAATTTTAATTTCTGACCACATAAGTTTATTAATCTCTTGCCCGGTACACAACTTTTTTAATAGGGTGCAAATCTCACTACCACTATAACTCAGGAATGCTGCCCTTTTACTCTCCTCACTTTCGACCCCACAAAAAATCCAATGCTGTTCAAGTCTTTCCGCGTAATCACTCCAACTTTCTAATTGCGGCCTAAACGGGTCAAAAGGTGCAGGCTGTTGCTTGCCTTTGTTCTGACTCACCACCTTCAACGCTTCTAGCTGCGCTAAATGCTGTTTGGCCTGCATTTCCAACATCTGCTGCATAAATTGTTGCTGCTGTTGCTGGATGAACTGCAGCACCTGCGCCAATTCCGGTTGAGCTGGTGTGCTCGCCATTTTTGCTTGAGACCACCAGGCTGATGCACTTCAACTTCGTCGCTTGTTGCTACCAGCGACAACACGAAAACAAACTTTGCCGAAAGTTTTATCCTCGTCGCCAATTGTTATGTTTGGAATAACACACGCTTTTAGGCAAACACAGATTTATTACACAGAAAGAACTCACGGTACAATTTCAAATCCAAAAGAATGTGCCGTATTACAATAGCCAAAGTTAAATTCCAAAATGCCAGGAGATGTACCAATACAGAGCAGGGTCTAACTGTTACAACAACAAGAATTTCCTAATAACTTCGCCGGGCCAATTACAACTTTATCCGTTACAAATCTCCTAGCTCTAACACACCAATAATCACGACTCTTGCGCTCCCTCTCCGGGCGGGCGGCGCCCGCTCTTAAAGCGGGCGGCGCTGTAGATCCGCACCCCGTCCGCTGGCTCTCCGGCCAGCTCGTCGCTCGGGATTGGGCGGCGTTTGTCAGGCTCCGCTGCCTCTGTTGACTCCTCTACTTGCCGCCGAGCGCTGCCCTCTAGGCGCGCACTTCCAAAAGTGTTCACAGCCGCGACATTTACACCTTTTTATGAAAGAAATTATTGAAGAGTTGAAATTCGATGAAATGCATTCATTGTAAATGATTTTCAAGCTGATACAGTTGGATAATTGTCATCTGATATCTCGTCATGTCCGATTTGTATTTACTTTTCGTATGTAAATGACCAAGTTCTATTAGTTCTATTTTTCTTCCTGTTTTTGTTTCTTTCTCATTAATCATTCAGGAACGTGAATTTATAGTTTATTGAACTGTAAATTACATGACTCTGAGTACTCTACTAAATAACATTCTATTTTCAAGTGTGTTAAACAATTCAAAACTCTTTGGGCACAACATTAATCTCACTGTGGGGTTGGTTTTTGATAGGAAAGAATGATGGTGCAATGGAAACTAGCCATAATATTGAAACGACGGGGTATGCATTCAGTGGCCAGGTAGGCAGGTCTCTCGCGCCATTAAAACGTATTTGCAACAACGCAGGGGAATTGTGTTCCCTCGGTTCCAAATCCACTATAAATCGCGTTTAATCCCCATTCCCCTTAACAGCAGCAAAATATCTTGCGCGCTCCGCCTGGAGCCCCGTATCACTCTCCCCTTCCCAGGGCCACGCCCCCAGGTACACGTGGACTTCGGCTTACCGTGTTATAACTCTGCGTGCTCCGAAAGAGGTTGTCTCTATCCGGCCCTTGACCGAGGACGACCCCTCCTATTGGGAATCCCCTCCCGGCGACCTCAGGGTCACGTGCTATGGGCTTCCCCGACCGCAGGGGAGCGGCCGCCGCCGTCGAGGGCCCCGAATGCGCAAAGTGGCTTAGTGGGGCTGCTGCCGAGTCGCCGGCGAACGCGGAGGGATATTGGTGGGGGCGACGGCGACGGCGACGGCGAACGATCAGCGGGGAAGTAAGGGGGCGGCGGCGGCGGCGGCGATGAAAGGGAGAAAATTGTGTATGCAGCGGTTGCAAGTTCAGAGACGAAGGCACCGACGTAGGATATATTGTTTGGGCTTTAGAAAGATATAAGGTTAGAGCTCTTGGGGAGGTGGAGGATAAAATAATGGAACAGGCAAAGAGAGAGATGGTGGTTTGTTAAGCAATTGAAGAACAGGTGGATTGCCCGCTCTATGGGTAGAAAAGTGTGTGACTATTTGTATGTGAATCTCTAGATGAGTAGTAGTTGGGAGACGCGGGGACAACTTTGATGTAGAAGGGATTGAGAAATGGGATGATGTCATAGGCGACATTAAAGAATAGATATAGAGTTACTAATAAGCAAGTACGATATAAGTGAGTACTGGATATGCTACTAAGACGATGATCACAAATACAAATATGGAGGAGACAAATGAAGCAAAATGTTGGACATTCTGTTCTAGAGATGGTAAGAATGTAAAAAGAGGGTGTCGCTAGTAGACATAGGTAAAGTGATCGCAGGATCTGAGGATTGTCGTCATGTCCCAGAATAAATATTACAAACTTGTGGGGCATGTGTGCGTCGAGAATGATAACTTTCTGAGAGAACCTGTAGTGGAAAATCTTATTCGACGACACTACACGTGTGATATGTATCTTTGATTGGTAAGCAACTTATCATGTACTAGTGTTTGGGTAGGTCACGGTATGACTGAAACACATAATTGGTCAGGTCACGCTATGGCTGAAAAAAAGGAACATCAAAGTAAGAAGACATGCTGTTAAATACGGGGCAATGTAAATGGGATATCTTCCATTATACTCCTGCAAATTCATGACATTTATTCTGAGAATGATTGATTAATTGTTAGTGATTCCGGGCAACACTAATGATGACAACTACTAGTAATTCGTCCCGTAAATGTGGTGCATGTTTTATCTTTCGGAAGATGGCTGTGATCTTCCTCCGCTGGATGGCGAGATCCGGCGCCGACATACCGTCGGCTAGTGGGGTTTCCCCGACCAGGTACCTCCCACCAGCTGGGCACCCCCCCAGCCGGGACAAGTTCTAAGTCCCCGACCGGTCTCTCGGCATGTGTGATAGTGTAGTGCATGTTAGTGTAAGTGGTGAGGATAGGACAAGGAAGAGTTAGGAAATATCTCGTGCGGCCGATTGCCCGTTTTTAAGATATTTCTCTGGCATTCGCCTGGTGTTGACCGGAGAAACCACGGAAAACTACAACCAGAGCAGCCGGCTCTAGAATTGTCCTCCAGACTGCGACTGAATTCGACCTAGCTGAAAAGCTAGTCTCGAAAATCCTGCCGCCGTCGGGACTAGAACGTAGAACCTCCCGGTTAGACACACTGTAATGACATCAGTTGATGCCCTGAGCCATCTCTCCCGGTTGGAGTGAAAATGGCACTACTATTCTTATCGGAGCATGTGTCGAAACAAGTCAACCGTTCAGTTGGACGTTGCGCATTCACCACTGGGATGCGAAAAAACGAAATTTTTGTTAAAAAAAAGATGTTATGCGGCGGAACTCGATTAATTTCACTGGTCGTAGGATCCATGCCTGTTCGTTTACAAGCCCCAAACAGCGAGGCAGATGCGAATTGTATTCGCAAACAGTTATTCAGCCGTTTTAGTCAACAAGGCATGTTTGCAGACGCTTTTATTCAGTTACACCTTCCCCGAATCAGTTCATCTACCATAACACGCTAGAATCTATAACATGAAATCCCACTAATGATGAGAGAAATTAAATTCAATGGTCGGGATCACAAACGGAGTCGTTTCACGTTAATCCATGAGAGCTTGTGAATAGTCCCCTTCGAAGTGATCTGACACGTGTTAAGCGAATTAGAGGATAATGATGGTAATCGGACATTCGTCGTAAGCGGATACTGTTTGACGAGAATATGTGTAATATTTCACTAATTGCCTTGTTGGACGTTTTTAAAATTATCCTTTTCTCGATATATGGTTCATGATTCAAAGAGAGATTGATAAAACATCAAATTATAAAAAAAGTACATCTAGACGTGACAAAAAGGAACTTTCGGCATAATTTTTGACAATTTCTATTGCATTAAAAAAATTGAAATTAATTGAATGAATGTTTTGTCTGTCTTTCTATTAGATTTAAAGGATGTGAGAGGAACATATTTTGGTTCTGAAGAGAGACAACACTAATGCAGTGAAAACGTGAAGTAAAGCAAATTACAAATTCTTAATAAAACTCCTATTAACATATTATTTCCATAATATTGCACACTTACAATTAAGCATGCACACCACAAAGCAATGTAACAAAGGCTTAGAAAATACTCTAATTCTTTATGCTTTACAAAAATTCAAAATTTCTAGGTATCAGGTATCATAAATTGAGCCCTTAAGTTTGCGTTATAGTTATTTACGTCACTAGACTATTCTAAAGCAAATAAAGGACACGGCTGGTTTGTAAAGAGAGGCTATCCGCCGGTTTATGGCTATTAAGTCTGTAATTTGTGATATCGGCTGTGTGTCGTTTAATAATTTTTGAAATTTCACCTCTTAAAGAAATAAATAAATATAAATAATAAGTACTCTTTTTGGTATAGGATACTAATACGCCAATTTTAAATAGTACTCATTTGGTTTCAAAATTCTTAATAGACCGTGACCATTAAATTCCTTAATAGACGCAGATTGTTAAGAGGGGCTTTTCATCTTGATGTGCTTAATGTGGTTATGTCAATGTATGCGTATGGAATTACGAAACATTGATAAACTTTGTGTAATAAATTAATGAATGTATATTTTATTAACGTCACTAGGGCGTTAAATATCAATAGAGTCAGATATTTGTGTTATAACCAGTATGACTTTCAATATTTCTCGTAATAGCTTATTTTTAGAATAAAAAATCGTTTAAAGAAGAAAAAAATATGTATGTATGTATGTATGTATGTATGTATGTATGTATGTATATGGCATTTAGGGTCGGATTTTTCAGACGTGTTCGTTTGCGATGATCCAGGCCAGCCCGTTTTTGTTTATCCTCGCCTGGGTGTGAGGGTAACATGTGGTAAGCATGACATGTGCTCATCATCATTCTTAGCTTCCTTGGCTTGCCTGTGCTTTTTTCTTTCGCCATACAGTTACAGAAACTGCGACTATTATGTTACAAAGCTACAGCTTCATTTTTGCCTCGACCGGGAATCAAACCCAGGACCGTCTCGCAGAAAGCTAGCGTGATGTCCACGAACTATCAGAGGCATAAGAAAAAAATATTTTGGAGTAAAATTCACTCATACGCCATCTTTAGGTACAACTGATTTCTTTCGATTGTGTTTGTCACGGAAGTCGGACGTTAAATCCTTAACGAATCGCAGAGGTTAAGACAAATTAATTGTGTTATCTTAATAGTTCATTTTATTAATATCTATGGGCAGAATTTATAATTTATGTTTTATAAGTAAAAGTTACTAGAAGTTTGTGACGCGTTAATTACTTGGGGAACTATTTTGAAACTCTTCGGCACTGTATTTGATATTTGGAATTTCTATGAAACACATTAGGTTTCCACCAATTATTTAAAACAATAGAAACAATTCAATGCAGATTGTGAATATGAGAAATATAATAATGTCGCCCAGAATGATCACACTACATTCTTTCAGTAATTTGGAACGATTCATTAGCTGTGTCCAACAAAATAAAATCACACATCAAACAGTAAAATCGTTAGAAATTTCTTACAAAAGCAGTAGTAGATATCACTAGTGCACTTATTGTGAACTACTTTAGTTTTACTTTTATAGGCGTTTTCACTTATCAGCTGTTGCCCCTTATTTTCAGGTTCCAGCCTTCTCTATCCGCCCACAGGTCGTCGTCCATTTTTCTTTCACCCATGGCTTTAATTATTCCTGAATTCCAAGTTTTACGAGCCCTTCCTCTTTTCATTCTTCCTGGAGGAGACCAATGGAGACCATTCTTAGGCCATCTGGAATCTGGCATTCTTCTCAGATGGGCGTACCATTGCTGTTTTACTTCCTAATCTGTCCACAACATATTCCGTTTGCTGCATCCGTTCTATGACCTTTATGTTTCTAATTTTCTGCATTCTAGAAAATCGGCAGTTCCTTCATAGTTCATCCATTTGTACTGCATACGATTTTTGTTTCTGACATTCCGCCAGAGTCCAACTCTCCATCATAGGTTAGAATACTTTCAATAATAGTTCTTACAATAATCTTTTTTGTTCTTACGTTAATTTTCCGATTCTATTACACCCCGTTAAACCTTCCTGTGGCTTCTCTGGCCTGTGTAATGCGGTCTTTAATGTTCTTTTCACTATTTCCAGGCTTACGCAGGATTGTACCCGAGTACGTGAACAGTTCAACTAACTTAATCATTGCTATTTCTTGATTATCTAAGTCAATACCTTATCCTCGTACGAACATATACCATTTCCCTTCAAATGTAATTTATGCCCACCCTATACATAGGTCTGTACTATTTTTCGGGTCATATATTCTTGAATCACTATTGCCTGATCATCCGCAAATAGTAATGAATATATTGCCTGTCCTTTAACTAAAACATCCGTTTCTTGACACGAGGCATTCCATCCTTTAAGGACCTCTTCTAAATAACTCTTGAACTAAACAATTATTATTCTGTCTTCGAGTATAAAAGTTATGCATTGCTTGCTTAAGGAAACGATCGGTAAATATGGCAACCGTCTGACAGTTTTGGAACAAAACTTGTTCCCAGGAGTTTTTCGATCCTCGCAACAGCCACTTGAAGTACAGCAGTTGGTCAGAACCAGGCACGCCACTCTACTTGAAACAGTTCCTGAAAGTTTTTTTTTTTTTTTATAGAGAGTTCCGCTCAAACAGGGGAGGAAATTAAAATACACATCATTAATCTTTCGAGAGAGGTACAGAAACCCATAACTCGATAAGCAAACATACGCACTTTCGAGGTTTGATATTTTACAGAAACTTATCTCCAGAGCTGGTGTTGCTCCAGCGCGCAAATTCAATCAGTCTTCTGTCCACGCCACCGCAGCAAGCTACGGCCGGCGGAGTTTCCCGCAGCCGAATTCGATCTCCCTGCCCCTCCTCCGAGGAGGGTGAGTGGGGAGGGGGGAAGGGAAGAGGGATGTGGGGGTGGGAAGGTGGAGGGGGAGGAGGGCGCGTCCCGACGCTCGCGACTGGGTTATTTACGCTCTCGCGCGTCGCCGTTTTAAACTTGGCCCATCGCAGGTGCCGTCGCCCCGCGCGGCGACTACTTCGGTGCTTAGGCAGTCGCCGCGTCGCAGTCGCTGGATGCGCCACCGGTGACCACGGGAGCTTCTTCTCTCCCAGGAGACATGCATTAGTTTCCTCTGTTAAATATTAGCAAACTTACTTCTTACAATTATAGGGTTTGACACAGTAGTAAGATAAGACACACCAGCCTCAGTTTTCAAAATTCCCGCTATTCGTGAAAATTAATATCTTAGTGTTGGTCTAAGTGTGTCCTAACGTCTTACTGTCCTAAGCAATTCAATTAAACTGCTTTGTCGGAGCGTTTATCTGAATACTGTATATGATGTTTCTCATTATTGGCCATTCGTACTTCCCTAACCTGTGTTATATACCCTAAGAAATAACCATGTTATCACGATGTTTATGAATTCACTGTTTTTCTATTTAATAATCGTATACGTACGTGTAGGGTTTTGCCGTTAAGTACTTAGTACAACTTTATTATTTTTAATTTTATTCTTTGTTACATTTATTAGTTTCTTCTTTTCTTCTACTGCCTATCTCACTAGCTTGTCTATTGTTGCACCGCACTCATGCAATTCGTGTTATCATCCCCGATCAGCAAAGCTGCTGGGTCTTCAACCATCAAGCCACCATTCCGGCGAGCCCTTCGTTCCCAGCTCCCCAGCCATCCCGTTCTTTTCCATTTCTTAAAGCCCCCCCCCCCCCGCCTTCCCCATCCCTCCAACCAACTCGCGCCCGGTCCCTCCCCCTCCCTTCCCCATGGCGCTGCCGCCGCCGCCGCGCACAAATCTGCCGGGATCTATAATGGAGCGGGCCGGCGCTTCGCTCGCCTCCTCCGCCCCGCACCGCCCCGCGCCGCCCCGCGCCCGCCCCCGCCCGACATGCAAAGTGTAAAGTTGGCGAGTTACGACCCCGCGGCCGCCCCCGGCGGCGCCCGCCTCCCCGCCCCCCTCTTCCGGTTCCTGCTTCGGAGGCGCGGCGCGGGGCGGCGCGTGGCGGCACGTCCGGGTCCGACGACCTTCGTCTGCACACGGCCGCCCGCGCCCTGCCCTGCCCTGCCCTGCACTCGCGCTGGCATGCGGGCGCCGCTCCCCGCGCCGGGCGGCCCCTGGAATGCCTTAGCGGCGGAGGCAGCAGAAACCTCACGAGATGGTTTTCCGAAACGAAGCTCGCACTCTGCTCCGCAACAGTAACAAAAATACTCTCGTATAACACTGAAATGAATTATATATTTTACCGGGAACGGTAGCTCAGTGCATCAACTGATCTCACTGCAGTGCCTCAGACCGGGAGGTCCTAGGTTCGAGTCCTGACGGCGGCAGGATTTTCGACTATAGCTTTTCTGCTAGGTCGAGTTCAGTCGCTGACTGGAGGAGAAATCTAGCGGCCGGCTGCTCTGATCGGTAGTTTTCCGTGGTTTCTCCGATCAACCAGGCGAATGCCGGAGCAGTACCCTACCAAACGGGCCACGGACAGCGCGCGATCTTTCCTTCCTCTTCCTTGTCCTATCCTCACCCCTTACACACACACACTTACACCAACATGCACTACACTACCACATATTCCGGGAGATCGGTCGGCTTGTCCCGGCTGGGGCGGTGCCCCGCTGGTGGGAGAGTCCTGGTTATGGTAAACCCCACTAGCCGACGGTAGGTTGGCGCTGGATCTCGCCATCCAGCGGGGGAAGATCACCGCCATCTCCCGAGAAAAAACATGCACTACACTAACGGGACTAATGACCAGAGCAATTGACGCGCCCGGAAACACAAAAAAAATAAATCAATTAAAAAAAAGTATATTTTGATCCAAGAGTCTTTAGGAATACTGCAATAACGTAGAATAGTGTACATTGTTTAGTGTACATAGTATAGTATAGTGTAATACACAGAACAACTTTTCTGCAAAGAATATCAAAAAATTTTGATGTTACAAAACGCAATACGGGAATAGTAAAAGTTTAAGTCCGGGTGATTTCGTCCTTTGAGCTTTGCTTTCGCACAACGCCAGCTGTTTCATTACCGGTGATGCACTGAGTAAGAGAATTCAGTTGGTACGTACTACAGTATGAGAATTAATCGGAACAACACAATCAAATATTTGAACTTTGGAACCATAATTGACTGTTCATTGCTTTTGACTTTTTTCGAGTTCCTTGGCATCTGACAAAATCATACACTCTAAAGTCCGGAGACTAAATAGTTATCTTTCAATTTCTGTGCGTCTAGGTAATTAGAAATATAAATGTTGATTCTTCATTTGCTCTTCTTACACCAAGTATTATCCTATATATCTCATATATATCTTATGAAGGCCCATCTATCATATATATCCCAAACATTCTATGCATACTGTATGTTCTATATATTCTGTGCATCCTATGTATCTTGGATTTGTGTCTATTTATCATTAAAAGAATTTACATGCTAAGAAACAATGTTTTGATTCTTCGAAAGAATTAGAAATTCATGAATCTTATTACGACACAATTTTTTATACTCATAACGCAAATCACAAAACATAATTTTCGTAGGCTACAATTTAGATTACAAGGGAGAAAAACTTACTATAATAATAATAATAATAATAATAATAATAATAATAATAATAATAATAATAATAATAATAATAATAATAATAATAATAATAATGATAAGGATTCTGTTTCGATCTTGCATTTATATTAATCTTACTACCACCGAAATTACTTTTGCATCTTAACACTCTGCAACTTACACAAGGAATCTCCAGACGGTGCTCCAGTGCTCCAGTGACGGTGTTCCAGTCCTGACGGTGACGGATTTTCGATGCAAACTGTAGAGCTGGGTCGAAATCAGGCGCTGTCTAGAGGAGAGTTCTAGCGGCCAGTTTCTCTGTTCGATAGTTTCAAAGTTTTTTTCCAATCAGTACCAGATCAATGTCGGAGCAATACCCCGACAAACAGGGCCCGGACCGCGCGATATTTCTACCCTGTCCTAACCTCTCCGCTTACACACACACGTATATGCACTGCACTACTACACAAGCCGGGAGACCAGTCCCGAAGCAAGATTTTGACCCGATAGGAACGGTGCCTCGCCGGGCAGGGGGTCAGTACTTGGAGAGCGTGTCCCTGCATGCCGACGTTTAGGTTGGTGCCGATTCTCACCAATCAATGGGGAAGTAATCACCGCCACGTTCCGGGAGAAAACTTTCACCGCACAAATCGGACAAAAAAAAAACAGCAGTTGATGTGCCCGATAACATCAATTATTCAATCAATAACGATTCAATAAATAAATTAATAACACATCTTAATCAATATAAACATTCAGAAATAAAATACCATACAACATTTGTTTGCGATGAAATCAATTAACATTTAATTAATGAAGGCAAAGTTCAAGATGTACTTTTATTATATTCTGCTTTGCTCTATCATGCGGCCTTTCTAAGGCATCCAATGAAAGCACTCTCACTATCACTGTGTGTCTGGTTTTGCCGATAATTTGCGTGTGAGAAGGATAGAGAAAGAAAAAGAGAGAGAAAGGGGGACAGAGATAGAAAGAGAGAAGGAAAAAAGTGTGACGTGTAGAGATAAAAAAAGAAAAGCAGAAAGAATGAAGAGCGGAAATACGGAAGGGAAGGCGAAAGAAAGAGATGAAAGAGAATGAAAAAGGTCGGTGAGTAGGGTAAAGTACGAAAGAGCTGGGGAAAGAAAGGAAAAATAAAATAAGAATGAGTAGGAGAAAGAAAGAATGCGTAGGAAAAACAATGCGTAGGAGAACGAACGAGGAGAGGGAGGGAGGGGAGAAAGAAAGAGAGGCTGGGGAAAGTAGGTATTATCGGGATATAGTTTTAAACATCGCTTACTCTTTGGAAACAGGAGGGTTTTAATGAAGTTATTAAAACCACATGCTTTTATATATTAATTAATGCCTTCCTGTTGTAAAGAAACCCATAAAGGCGTTAGCGCAAGATCATTACCGTATAACCATCTAACCTTAAATATTGTATTAAAGAATAATGGATAAGAACACCGACCTTTCGAAACATTACTCAATTGTGCTATTATTTTCACTTTGTTCTGCGGATACATTTTGGGGGCAAATATTGTATATGATTAATGTTCGTAAAATAGGAATATTGATATAATCACTCTGCAAGTTAATATTGATTTTAATCACTATAAAAGTTAAATATAAATCAGGATAACAGATATTAGTTTAAGTACTTCACTATTTTTAGGGGATTTACATTAAATAATTTATATTTAATTTTTTCTTTCCACATCTATTTTTTATTGATATTTTCGTGAGCTGCAGGTAATACTGGAAGAAGCAGTGCGTAAATAAAACAACGTGTTGTGTGTTGTTTTCTTGCACGTTTAAGTTTCAATAAAGCAAAGAAAAACACATTAAAATACTTCACATAATCTACGACAGTGTGTTGACGGCTGAATACCGCTTTAATTCCGGTTTTATTATGAGCTATATAATGAAACTCATGTTCTTCGGTAACACTGTTTTAGATTCGAATTTAAGATAAGTAAAAATAATATTTTAAAATAACTAATCATTTAATATAATTATTCACTCTGAACAGTTGTACAAATTTTGATGAAATTTTAAGCAGAGGCACGAGCATTTATTATAAACCGTAAACCGTTAACTGTAAATTTTGATCCACGCTTTCTTGCTTATAATAAGACAGTGAAACGATTGGAAGTCATTATTGTTGAAATAAACACGAGCTGTTATTTAACTTGTAGCTAAGGAGTTTTTTCATTCTAGTAGCGAAATGTAGAACGAATAAAATTAATTCTTTTTCGTGTGTGAAGAATAAGTTGATAACGTCTAATTCGTATTAGTATTGCAATAATGTAAAATGAACTAGAATTTTTTTGGAGTTTAGTGTCTCAAACCTTTTTAAGGGTAGTATTTAGGGAGGTAATTGCGGAATTAAGTATCTGACTATTATCAGCATTTTGCAATTTTTATGTGCCCACTTCCAAATCACAATTTGAAATAAATTAATAAAATATATCAGAAATTGAAAAAGTGTCATTGTAAGACAATGTAATGAGAAATAAGTATACCAACTGACAAATGAGTTGCGCATAACAAATTTAGTGTTAGATTACAAGAATTTTAAGAAAACAACAAATATATTCTTAACTATGATCTGTCTTTTCTAAAGCTTTTTTCCTAAGTGTCGACTAACTTTGTATTATGTTACTCGCAAGATTTTTTGAAGTAAAATTCTATTATCAATAATATCTTCTTTGTGTGCTGGACTATTGCAAGAAAATATATTATCCTATTATGTGGAAGGAGAATATACAAAAAATAAAGTATTTTAATTTACATTTTTATAGTAAATTAGAGTGCATCTTAATGAGATGTCCACATTCTTTAGAGAGAATCATTGTGAGAAATCCACTTTTTGGGGGTTTTCAGAATTTTCACTAATGAGTTATGCAAATAAAACTATTTTATGAATTTAAATAATGTGTAAGTTATAATGTGTATGTTATTTTCCCTCCTCATATGAGTAGGAAAAGGAAGACATCAGTGTTCTCTCTAGTTTTTCAAAATTTTGCATGTTGTTAATACTTGATACACGTGTCAATATTCGTACGTGTGCTCGTTAGTTGTAACAAAAACAAAATGTATCCGCTTTTCACTGATTCGGAAGACTGCGCGTTTACACATAAAAGTGATCTTTTGTAATCTTGAGGTGTTTTAGCATCTAATTTCCATGAATTTGATAAAAGATCTTGAAATAACGCTTTGTCTTTTGTTCTAGGTAAGAAGATAATTTATATGTTCATGCCACGATAAAATACGATTGGTGAGTAAGATGATTTTTTCATTATTTGCACTCTATACGCTCCTAAATAAGAGTCATATTTTAATGAATAATATTAGGTTTTTATTTTACCTCCACTTTTTTATTAATATATTAGTGTGAAGTGGTTAGATAGTTAACGTTTAAAATTAACGTATTTTTTAATCTTCTAATTTGAAATACAATGTTCATGAAATTGACATCATAACGCATAACTGTTTCTATACCATTAGAGACTATACTGAGTATCACAAGAAAAGTAACATTAATTTTAACAATGATACATAATGCATTATTTACCATTTGGACTGTATAAATGTGTATAAACAACCTGTAACAACTATTATATTCCAGCCTCCAGGTCAATGACCCCCATCTTGATCAGGTTTTTCGTCCAGTTTCCCTGATCCATTGAGCAAATGCTGAGATGGCCCCTTGTTTTGCTTCTGGACATAAATGTAACTTCATTTTCTGTGCACGTCTTCTAGAATTCAGTGGGAAATACAATTATTCAAATTAATGTTTCCATGTTGTCGCGGCAGGAAGTATTATTCCGAAGGATAACATGGATAAGAGCCAAAGTTTATTGCTTATTTATCCTTGAAAATAGAGTTTATTACATGGGAGTTTTTTAAAATTTTATTTTAAGTAGTATATGACTTAGTGTAGGGATCACAGAATTTTGTAAAATGTGCACACAATTCACTTTTCCCCATGGCACGTCATACGCAGTTTGAACTGTTTTTTGACGTAAAATAAATAAAAAAATTAAAAAACGCAGCCATTGAAATGAATTTACTTCTTAGGAAATCACATGCTTAATTTTCTGCGATTAGCGGTAATTGGAGCTCCACCGAAATGACTAATTGATTTAAAAAAGTGCAGAACATAAATTCACTCATTTGTAATAATTGTCTTGCACCCTACGACGAAATAATTCAGAGTTTAATTTTATCTTATACACCACATAGAAGAATTTAAACACGTGAATAAGGGTAGTAATGTGTATGGTCAAGTAAATGTCGCGATCAAAGTTAAAGAGTTCGATTTAAAACCATCAGAAGATGACTACAATGTAACGTCTATGAAGATAGCTTAATAACGATGAACATATGTAAATAAATTACGGTTCATACAGCAAAATAAGGCAGTTCATGATTTTTTTAACTTTTTATTCTTAAATATTTTAAAGTTATAGACAGAGCATTCACGCAATATGGAAATTATTATGAAGAGAAAAATTATATACTCGGGTAATTAATATTTGACTGAAAAGTATTGAATCTGATTAACATATTATTAGACTATATTATTTGTTTCACCGTTTGACTTCTGATAAATGAGCACTTATTCTTTTAAATGAACTGAAAGAGATAGTGTGATTTACGTAAACTGCATTAAGTTCGACGTGGTACAGTACTCTATCTCTAACTTTGCTTAGCTATGTTAACCCCTAACGTTTGAAAGCTATGTTATTTCGAAAGGAAACTAAATTTTTAAATACCAATAAATCGAACTTAGAAACTATAGGATTGATGTAGGATATTTATTTTATAAGACATACGGATGTCTCTAAAAACTGGTTTATGATACAAAAATTGCTGGAAAATGAAAAGGCTAATTAAGCAAATAACGATAATTTTCCAAGGTTACATACTTACTAAGGTAAGCAGTTTCTATCTTTTACAACATTTTACAAAGTGACAGCTCACGGTTAGAACTGTTTCTTGTAAATATCCTAGGAATTACATGAGTTGTCAAGCCAGTGGAATTGAACTTTTCTGATCACAAAACTGGCAATTAAATGTAGATGACATTAATAAAGTGCGTCACCTGATTTCTTAAAGACCCATTTTTCAGTGCTTTTACGAAATCACGCCTCTCTGTTATCAATACTCTGATACCGCCACAATGAGGAATCAAATAGATACGGGAGTTAACGTCCTCGTGTAAGAATTGAGCAAAGTTTCCGCCTTGAAAATCCTAATGGGTAAGGAGAAACACACTGACGCTGATGATCAGGCATTATGCTTTCTGTTCGTTTGCGCTGGAAGAAGCGAAATCACGCGTTTCACCCAATCCAATTACTTCCAATCGATGACTTTTTCACATCCAACAAACATTATTATTGCTTGCCTCTTTGTTCTCGAACAGGAGGAATTAGGAGAATGAGATAATCGCGAGACATCGCAAGCGTGGATTTACAATGATATTTGCCCATAACGGAGTTTTGTCGATGCCAGAATACAACAGTGTTTCTAACTGGGAGTGGTTTTTAATCATTACGCAACCAGTAATTTTTTGTATATTGTAATGAGTCGGAACAAATTTTTGGTACCAACAAGTCGATATACTGAAAGAGATGAAATGGATATTTTATAAAACTGTACGGTGCTCTCTAATTTCTAAACTTTTCGTGTTTCAGCCCATTTAAATATGCTTTATAAGCTAAATACGCATGAACGAATAAAACCGATATTGCAGTACCTTTCATAACATTTACAAAAGTGCCTGAAAGCAGGGGTGTTATAGTTGGTGTCCCTGTATTTCCACAAAGTAGTGTTCAGTCTCTTATCTCTCCTGCTAGAACATTCTCGAAAGGCAACTCTACTTTAGCTCTCCACTCTGACATGTGTGGACTCATATTTATTGCACATTCCGTTAGTAACTGGGAACTAGCATCAAACTACTGGGAGAGAGTAGTAGGTGCTCGAGTGCCTCTCGAAAAATTTCTAATAACACTACAGTTCCATATTTTATGCATTTCTAATACTGCGGCTTCGATTTATTATTGTTACCGTCAATTATATTTACATAGTTACGGAATGACACATAATTTAATAAGGAAATATTATGAATAATATATTGTAAATAAGTTAAGAAAATAGACAAATCACGTCACATACGTCATTTAGTAGCGCTTACTTTAAAAATACTTTCCCATCTTTTAGAGCAATAAAAAGTTTTTAGGTGTTCGGAAGCCACAAAAAAGCGTGCGTTTTGAACTTTATTGCTCTTTGTATTTTTAATCGAAACAAGAGGCCCAAAAAGACTGGTGCCACGCATTCAGATACTTTTATAAATGAAAGGGGGTTTCTCGAAAAATAGACTTAACGTTAAATAACTTTGAATCACGATTTTTGTAAAAAAAATCCCATTATTGTTAAAAGACACAAAAATATGAAATTTATTTCTTAAGTAATATTTGGTGAGATTGCTTTCGTTATAGCTACATCGCCTATCTTCATAAAATGCTTCTACCAAAACACCATTTCTTTCGTGGGAGTCAGCCAGTGCTCTTATCTCAAAACGAGGAAAGGGTGACTTACACCCTTTTACTATTTTGCGCCTCATATAATAGTCAGTTACGAAGCGTTTTGTTTGCCTTTTATGCCGGATGCTGTGAAATGCTGCTGTTGTATTGCGCTATCACTGTACTCGGGCTTGGCTATTAACGTGCGGCCATTAAGCAGAAGATACGTTTCCTCGTAATGTCCGAAGTGCGCACTTTGCGACCGCGTTACCATGACAATCACGACAACATAGCAAACGGGGCTTTGTATATGTGGCGCTCATTTGTTTGCATGTTAATTTGTTTTCTTGATTCCTTACCTGTAGCGGGGGTTCGTTGGGATGTCAGTTTGTACTCAGAAGTGCCACTCAGCAGGGCTATGACCCGTCCCTTTCCGTACTAAATTGCTTTTCCCTTGTTTTATTCTGGGAGTTTTTCCTTTGCCACAGCCCGGCCTTCAGCACTTGCATCCTCGGATGTTTTCCGTTATCTTTTAATGTTATTGTCCTGTTATTGTAATTAAAAGACTCTTTTCATTTCTTCCAACTTAATTGTATATAGCAAAAGCATTGTAATGTATAAAAAATGTGATAAATACATCGATTTCAGACATTATAAGTTAATTCTAATAAAATGCAAATTACATAAACACCACAAATTATTTTGTAGAGACACGTATACAGTTGTTTTCATATTGATGTTTTTGCTATTCCAAGAAATGTAGCACTGATCTTTCATTAATCATTCTATTAATTTTCAGTTCATAATCATAAGGTTAATTTGCGAGGTTACATTGTTTTCGCTATTTGAAAAATATTTTGAAGATTAATCACACCCATTGTACAGAAAAATATAAATACGAAATTATGCAGTAATAAAAGCGTTGTAGATAAAATGTCTTTCAATATATTATTCATTTATTACTTGAACATTTAATACATTGTAAGTTATAGATTACGACCTCAGCACATATTACTTATTCGATCATCAAAAAAAAAAAATTGTACCTCGACAACTAACATAACCCCGGTTGCTTCGTAGCAACGTAACTTCGTTTTACTCTGTTGAGTAACATGAATACCAGCAGAACGTATACACGTATCGCATCTAGAAAGTAAGCTTCCCTTACAGCTGACAGATAAGCTTACCGTGTGTTGCATTTCGAAAGGATAGTGCATGTACACGAGAGAGTAATGACGTGGCAATCATATGCGCCAGCTGCCTCTGCCTGATTCCTCACGGTAGCTCGAGCACAGCGGATGAAGGCGGCAGCTCTCGTTCCACCCCCGCCGCTTGCAAGGTTCCGTCTTGATCAACGTTTTTCAGCGCTCTGACTTGACACAGATCAACATCCATCGGCTACTGTGACTAGTGTATGGACCGGTTGTCAAGATCAAGCAGATGGTTCATCGCTGGTGCAGGGAATTCTCAGGCAAAATGGGCTTCATGTTGAGCGCATTGCTGACCAACACGCGTCATGGACGATGTTGTGGAGCGGGTTCAGCTGCACATTGTGAAGAACAGTTGTTAAACGATTTCGGAATTCAGTAGTAATTTTTCGCAGATTTTCCGTATTTTATTGTACGAAATTGTAAAGAAACATTTATTGTTTCAGAAAGTGTGTGAGAGATGGGTGTTAAAACAACTGTCATCAGAACAGAAAACAAAACGCATGAGCTCATTGACCTTCCTGAAGTGGTACCACGACGATGGCGCCGAGTTTCTGGGTTGGATTGTTACAGGTACACGGTACTCCAGTCAATGCGAAACATCGCCTTCATTCCGGATCAAAACGTAATTCAAGTAGACTTTGACGACGAGAAAAGTGTTGTGCACGGCCTTCTGGGTCAGAAAGGGAATGTGCTCATCGTGTACGTGTTCGTCTTACTTCTAGACGAGCCTCTACAATTCCGTCGACGGATAGTTCAGGACGTAGGATAAATTGAAAGGGACCGTGACCACCCTTATTATCTTATTCCACATTCTAGATACCTTGGTGGACGCCATTGTAGTGGATGATTTGCGCGCGAGCTTGAAATCTGACTCTGCAATTCCGCTCCGTATTATAATTATCTTCGTTTGGAATAGCGAGCCTGATGGCCCGAGTCTCGCCACGTAAAATAAGGCCTTAACTTAACTATGTTTATTCTAAACAATTAACTTGCCCATATCACAGTCGCAACGATGTCTATGAGTTGCGCACGTTTCCCCTACAATGGCGGCCTTCAAAGTATTCCGCGACAGCAGCGCTCTCAGTGACTTCAATTTCATTTCAACGCCTTTATTCGAGATGACACTCGGCCTCATACGGCTCGCCTCACAACAGATCTTCCGCAACAGTTTCGTTGTGAGATACTTGACCATCCATCCTACAGTCCGGATTTCCTTATTTTCCTACACATAAGGAAATTCATGTCCGGTCAGTATTGCGTGTGTCATGGTGACGTCGAGTGGCAGGTGGCTGTAAAACACATGTACTTAACCCAGGCTGTATTCTTCTACGACGTGTGGGTAAAAATGTTGGGTCACACAGTATGACAAATGTTTCATTTCTGATAGTGATGGTGTGAAAAAGTAGTGCGATACGAGCTGCATTTGCTACACTAATGTTTTTCCATGAATGTTTTTATTTGTTGACAACCTAGGAATGTTTCCTTCTGGGCGCGCCTCACAATATGGCAACGGAGATGAAGCGAAAGTGCAGACGATACTAACTATTCGTACTATGCGTGATAAGAATATTATTTTCGTTTACTTTCTTACATTCCCTTTCTTACGCTTCGCTTTGGGGAGCAATTTTAAAATTCCCAGTAAGCCTCAATTTCCAATGTGATGAGGCAGCTGTCACATTCAAGGATTTACGAAAATTGTTACTTTTCAAGCGAGTTATGTATTGCACAATTCTTTGTTTCTTTCTAGATATATGGATGAAAAATCTCGGGCAACCTAAAAACAGATTGCTGAATAAAAATGATTTGACAAGTTTCATGTATTTATTTTCCTTCAACTCGCATGGAAATGAGATTGTCGAAAGTGTCTGTCAGTGTTTTTCCACCAATTTATTTTATTGTTATGTCAAAAAATAATTTCAATTTCGATACAGTGAGAAATACGTTTATTGTAAAGTGAATAAAAAAATTGTTTTCTAAAACATGTATCACACAATATATAAATAACTAGTTTTCTCTCTGCCTTATTTGTGCGACGTTAAAATGTTTACTAAGATTAATGCATCATCATCATCATCATCATCATTATCATTTTTGCACGTTGGTGTTCTTTTTGTCCCCATTTAATTTTACTTCATTGGCAGTATTTATTCACACTTCTTTACATTTTCACGAAATATATCTAGTTTTATTTTAAAATTATACGGATTGCCGTATCTCCTGTCAGTTCACTATTTGATAGGTGAGTCATTTTCAAATACTTAAATTACTTCTTTATACGAGCAGAGAGACATTTAGCATTCTTGAGAATCGAGAACTGAAAAAAAAATCCTGTATAGCAAAAGTTCAGTATATAACGTCTCGTTTTATAGGATGCAAATACTTCCGGAGTGGTCGGAGAAGAAAGATTGCTGCTGAAGAAAATCTCATAAAATGGTTTTCCAGAAACGTAGCACACACTGCTCAACAAATAATCTTTTCCACAAATGTACAACACATAAAATACTCTCATATAGCACTCCAATAGATGGAATATTTTAAAAAAACAATCACCAATACTGCTGTAGAATAGTAGAGTACTATATAATGTTCTAAACACCTGTTCTTTGAATAAGAAGAATATAATAAAAGACGCGGTTAAACAACGCAACACGTGTAAAGCAAATGTTTAATAGCGGGATCTCTTCCTTGGAGCCTTCCTGTTGCATGACTGTTGCTGTGTCGTAAGCAGTGACTCACTAAGTAAAATAATTGAGTCGATGCCCGCAGTGCGATGCTAGATGGAAAAAGTCGTTTTTGAATTTGTTTTGAAATTGTATTTTTCCGAGTTCTCAATTCATAGACAACTGCCACACGCTGAAGGCTGAATAGTTTTCTTTCAGAATCTCGTCTAGGAGTATTGAAAATTAGTCATAATTACAATAGTAATTTATTTGCAACATGAACCTCTTCATTTGTCGTTATATTAAGAGGAATTACCACGATTTCTCACTTTCGTGCGATATAATTGCAAAGATTTAGCTAATATCGATTGAAAATGACATGCATTAAATATATGATGGATGTTTATCAAAATATGAATATACTGTAAAATATTTTTGTCTTGAATGACTAAACGGAGTATCACTGATGACGATGAATATTTTCAAAGTCCATTAATACGATTATACAAATAAATTAAAAGAATTTTAAATAACTATGTGTAAACAAAATTCCAAATTTATTCTGTAACCAACAATGATAATATTTGCCGTTAGCCATATTGAAAATAACGACTAGTGAACATCTTTCTTTTCAAATAAAGAATTTTATTTGGTGTGATTGAATCCTTGAAGAACTCAATTGATGGCCATGTTCCCCGGTATTCCAATTCTCATTGAGAGAAAACATAAGAGACAACCACCTTTGATTACCTTTCTCCTAAATTATTATTTTTTTTCTAAATCAGAATAATCATCCATTGTAGTTTAATTTCCTAGCTATTGTACCACAAACTCTTCGATTTCGTTGCTGTTTCCTCAATCTCCACCTAGCCCTGAACGTGCACTTCATTCTCCCTTTTTCTTTTCCACGCAGCAACACGAAGTAGGCAATTCTCTTTTATCCACCTCCCCTCATTTCCATGCCACGGGGAGCGGTTTTATTTCAGCGCTTTATTCCAAGCGCGCTATCACACGTCACGTCAAGGAGGTCCTCGCCGCTGCGCCGCCGCCTCCATCGCCGGCCCTTCGCCACAACTGCCGCCAACTGCGCCCTCGCCAACGTCGTATCCTCCGCCGCCTCCGCCATCTCCGCCGCCTCCGTCACCGCCGCCGCCGCCACCTCCGTCATCTCCACCGCTTCCGTCACCGCCGCAACCACTGCCGTTTCTTCCTACTCCTGCTGCAGCTCCTCCGTTGCCTCCGCCGCCACCACAACCTCCGCCGCTACCACAACCACCGCCGCCTCTTCCGCCACCGCCGCCTACGCCGCCGTTTCCTCCTCCACCTGCTCCGCCTCCGCTCTTGCCTCCTCCATCTTCTTCTCGTCTTCTGCCTCCATTTCCTCCTCTATCTGCTTCGGCTCTTTCCTTGCCACCTCCACCGTCGCTTCATCTTCTGCCTCCTCCTCCTCCGCCTCCACCACCTCCGCCTCCCCTTTCGCCTCCACCGCCTACGCCGCCGTTTCCTCTTCCATCTGCTCCGTCTCCTCCCTTGCCACCTCCACCTCCGCCTCCTCTTCTGCCTCGTCCGCCGCCTCTTCCGCCACCGCCGCCAACGCCGCCGTTTCCTCCTCCATCTGCTCAGTCTTCTCCCTTGCAACCTTCACCTTCGCCTCATCTTCTGCCTCCTCCGCCGCCTCCACCACATCCGCCGCCTCTTTCGCCTACGCCGCCGTTTCCTCCTCCATCTGCTTCGGCTCCTCCCTTGCCACCTCCACCTCCGCCTCCTCTTCTGCATCGTCCGCTGCCTCCACCACCTCCGCCGCCTCTTTCGCCTCCCCTGTCGTTTCCTCCTCCCCTGACTCTTCCACCACCTCCCCATCTCCCTGTCCGCTGCCATCGCCAGCGCCACCACCTCCGCCCGCCGCGACGCTGCCTCTTGATAGCGGTGATCCCTCTCGGATTGAGGCGGGCGCGGGCGCGGGCGCGGGCGTGGCGACGCGACGCGTGTCGTGGAGGAGCGCCGGCCTCCGGGGAGCCGTCAGCGGCGCCTCCGCCCGCAAATGCACCGCCTCGGCGCCGCTGACGGCCGCGACGCCGCGCCGCCGGGAGAGCTTTTCTGCGTCGGGGCGGGGGCGGGGCGGGGGCCGACTCGGCGGAGGCGATGCGGAGGAGGGGCGGGGAATGCGGGTGGTAAGGGGAAGGGGGGTGGAAGCTGAGACGGACGGAATGAGGTGGAGAGACAAAATGAGGGATGCGGTGTGAACGCTATGGTAGACTATTGGGGAATGCAACGTTGACCATGTTAAGTGAATAATGCTCGAGTAGTTAATTGAAAAGAAAGCAAGAACATAATGGAAGAAAGGAAGCAGTCATGGTGTTAACATGTTGAGGACGGATCTGACAGAGGTGGGGAAGTGAGAGTATGTAGGGATGTCTTGGTATGTGTGTGACAAACAAGAATTTGCTGGAGGTAAGCACAGGTTGTGAGAAAGTGGGTTTGAGGCGGGTAAGTAACCATGTGGCACGCGGTAAGTGTGCAGAGGCGAAGGAAAACTATGGTGAGATGCAAAGTAAGATAAGCTGGCATGAGAGAGGGAACTGACAGATGGACGATGAGCCGATGGTAGAGTGACAAGTACGCAATTGGCAAAATTCACCTCACCCTCTTTAAAATCCCTTAATTCAAAACGTCACTCTCTTTAAAATTATGATTAGGTCAATTCTGACAAATGAAAGTGTTTCATATTCTATGCCACATTGAACTGTAATGCCATTTTATTTTCTTTAATGATAGAATTTCTCCTTAGTTTGTCGGAATCCGCATTGTTTGAAGCTGCTGATGCTATTCGGCAGTATTTTTCAGTCTCCACGCTAAACAAATTTTCCAAGTTTTATTTTTTTCGCCCTTCTGCGTCGTATTTTCCGCCCGGCATTCCTGGCTCGTCGCGCGCCATTTCTCCTCGACTTTGAGCCGGCGGTCGCCTCGCCCGCCGCCGCCACCGCCGCCGCCGGTCGGCGAGTATTGCCTCGTCCGTGAGTTGCGCAGGACGTCCCAGGTTGCTCGCTCACGCGATGAAATTTAAAGCACGTCGAGTGGGCGCTGACAGCTGCCTGTCGCTCGCCCCCGCCCCCGCCACCGCCACCGCCACCGCCACCGCCACCGCCACCGCCACCGCCACCGCCACCGCCACCGCCACCGCCACCGCCCCGCCCCGCCGCCGCCCCGCCGCCGCCCCCGCCACCGCCCCCGCCCCTACCGCCGCCCCCGCCGCCGCCCCCGCCCCCGCCCCCGCCGCCGCCCCCGCCGCCGCCCCCGCCGCCGCCATTCCCGCTCCCCTCCGCACAGCCTCTTGCGCCGCCCCCGCTGCCACCGCGTGTGGGCCGCGCCCGCGTGTGTTCTCTTGCCGTCGCTGCCGGCGCCGTTGCTACCTGAGAGTGCTCTGCCAGGTGCAGGCGTCGAGTGGCGGATTCAGAACGCGTGGATTTGTTTAGGACGTTCGGATTTTCTCGTGTCCGACTTTCACTCGCCATTGGATGAGATATAGGAAATAGTCACTGCATGGAACCATCTCTTTGTGTTAAATTTTAGTATTAAAAATAATCCGATTCTTATCCGACTACACAAATGGAAATAATATGATAATAGTGTATTCCTCATTTAATAAATTCAATGGTGTTAAAGAACCATCTACAGAATATTTACGTGGAAACTTGCCGAAGGCGGGAAAAAAACATTAAGTTAATGCAATGATCATTTTATTTCTGTGAAGGTATAAATGGGTGGGGGATGTAATTTAATTTTAACACTTGCTGAAATAACAACTCGAACTTATAATAAAGGAATTCGAGCCATACGTCTAGGCAACACCCATATATTCATCAATTCGACAATGTAATGCATTTTCGGGAGTTGTTTTTTTTAATTGTGAAATGTGTAACATACGCACTGGAAACCAATACGCGTGATGTGTTTTCTAGCCTAACCACTGTAGTTAACTGACTAACTAACGTACGAATCAACACTTAAAAAAAATTCTCCTTTGCTTGCCCCTCCCGATTTCTCTTCCACCACCCTCATGCCCCATAACTCCACCTCTCTCGTCGTCTCACGACCTCGCGATTGCTGTCGCTCGCGAGGGCAGGCTGCAGAATGGAAAACAGCGCGAGGGTAGCTGTGTCAGCATCACTTCGGGGAGGGCTCTGGTGCACCGACCCACTGTTTATGCGCGATATCGAAAGCGCGTGGGAAATTCATGAGCCATTTCTGAAAACACGATGGCGAGAGAATGAGAGAGAGGGAGAGAGAGGAAAGAAAGAGGGAGAGAGAGGGAGGGAAGGAAAGAAAGGGAGGGAAAGGGAGAGGGAGAGAAGGAGAGGGATAGGGAGAGTGACGGAAGCAGATAGGGAGGGACAATGAGAGAACAACAGAGTTCAGAGGGAGGAGGGAAAGAGAACAACATCTAGAAATAAACGTTGAAGAATGAAACTACGTCTTCTTCCATAAACGTATGCGGTGTGGGTATTATTGTTTATTCAGAAGAAACGACAAAATGTATTGAATTTCTTGATTTAGAGAGGTGCACCTGATTTGTGAATTTTGAGAATTAACTAGTAAACATTTCATACACATTTCTTTGAATTAAAATTTCAAACTCTTGGCCCTTGAAAAAAATGAAATATTCCGTCGTGAATTTAAATTTAAAAATTAGAAGTTAATATATTTAATAAACATATTTTGGACGAAATTGGTGAATCGACTGAGAATAACGTCATGCATTTCCCCCCCTTTTTTCATACACCGTTTTCTATATTTATTCATATGGTGTATTATTTTAGCTACGAAGAGCTTCGTCTCGTGTCCGGACAGCAAATTTCTCATTTCATATATTTACTTTTTAATTTCGTAATTGGATATACGGATCAGCAAGAATTTTCGTCGTGCCCAATTTGGAATATTCTTCTTAAAGCTCGAGAATCAGCAACGTGGTTCCTCCTCTTCCGTTATTCTCTAAAAGTCGGAGAATAGTTTTTTTTCCTTTCTCCTCCCCCTCTGCGTCCACCTTCTTTTTCGGCACATCTCCTTTGCGAGCTCAGTCTCTCGTAAGAGTTCATTAGAAGATCGTTAAACCGCTCCGCCGAAGGAGCCTTCTTGGAATTCAGCGAGTGGGAGGCGAGCGCCGGCCGCACCGCGCAGGGAGGTTTCGGTCTGCCGAGTGGTGACATTTCCCGCAAGCGATTCCTCAAAGACTCGCCTCGCCCAAATTGGAATCAGATAAAACCGCGAGAAAGACGTTCCTCCGTTCACTCGTGAATATTCTAGAGATAGTAGACTTCACTGTCGAAGGAGGAAAAGGAGGAAAAAGAGTTTAGTAGTTTGGCGAAACGTAATTCACCTTCTGGACGTGTTTGTTGAAGATTAATTAGTTGGCAGAAAATTGAGTCGAAGGGTAAACGCTATTGAGTACCAGAGTGGCAGTTGCTGCCGTTTCAAAAGGAGGTTGAAAACAAGAATCAAAGGAGCTGGTTTATGCTTTCATATAAGTGATGTTTTTATACACTTTTGAATGAAAATTATTATTGAAGGTTTTTTCATTAACCAGTCTGCAGGAAAAGTATTTTAATAAAATTAAGAGTTAAAGCGATAAAATGTTGCGGATAATAGAAACAAAATATTAGGTTTAATTTGAAGTAAATTGTTTTTCTTTCATGAGATAAAAATTTAAGTTTTCTTAAACACATAGAATGTGTCAGAGTCGGACACTTGTACCCAGATATCCCAAGTCTAACTTCTGGTGTGACGCAGACGTTGTGAAAGTACTGTTTATGACCTTTGTATGCAACGTTGCTATAAATATTAAATATCGTGTCAAACTCTTAGAAGATGATTGATATCCCTTTAGGAAGAATATACAGGGAGTAATATCATCCTAGAGTTACCCTATTTTCCAATAGGAACCCTTTGCCCTGAATGCATTGTTATAGGTTTCATATTATAATATGAGATTCAAGAGGATGGAAAGTATACTCAAAATGGGCACATCGTAAGCAATGTGCAAATCGTGTTAAAATAATTTTTTTTGAAAAGAGAATGTAAAACAAATTACTCGGAAACGACCTTCATCAAAATCCAATTACGAGAATTTTCTCTCAGAGCAGGTCGTACTATCCTCATGTGCTGGTAGCTGGAAATCATAATAAACAGTATGAAATTAGAAGGTACCTGGGGATTCTTGTAAACAGTGAACCAACTTGGAAAGAAATGATAAATTCAGCATTATTTAACGTTTGTTAAGAAAATGTTTGTGGCGTATTTTTCTACTGGAGGGCACTTTTCCATTCGACCTTCCCTGCTCTCCGCTGAGAAACTAAAGGAAAATGTCTCTTGAATGGTTTTGCCGGCTTTCCGAAAACGCTCAAAGGCCATTTACCACATAGCAGGGCGGAGGCCAGAATTATAAAATGCGCCGCTGGGGGAATAATAGAGCACTTCTATGAGTTTCTTAGACCAGTCATGTGCACCAATGAAGAGAAGTAAGATATGCTACTAGTGTATGGTGAATGCGGAAGAAATACTGTTAGAGCAGAACAACGATATCGAGAGATGTATCCTGATCGTCAGCTTCCTACACGCCAGAACCTTGAAAGAATTTACCCGAAACTATTGGAACCGGGAAGTTGGAGCGCCAGAGGACAAGGCAGAAAACTGCAACTGACGAAGCACATAAAGAAGTTACTCTGGCATTGACGCAAAGAAACCCACTTGCTAGTTTGCGACATGTAGCCCAGATATGTGGTGTAAGTCACATGAATGTTCTTCCCATATTGCCAAGGCACAAATTCCATCCATATCACTCGTCATTGCATCAAGCACTCAGAAGTCGGGATTTCGAACGGCGCATGGAATTTTGTCTGTTTCTCTTGCAACACCAGAGAGACGATCCAAATGTTTTTAAGCGAGTGGATTAAACGACTTTTACTAACAATGGAAATGTGATCGATTGATTGTTAGTGATTCCGGGCGCTTCAACTACTAGGGTCATTAGTCACGTGAGGTGATGGTGTTCTTTCCCCGCTAGAAGGCGAGGTCGGCTAGCGGGGTTCCCCCGACCAGGTATCTCCCACTAGCGGGGCACCGCCCCAGCCGGGACTAGCTGTAAGCTCCCGACCGGTCACCTGGTATGTGTAGTAGAGTAGTGCCTGTTAGTGTAAGTGTGTGTAAGGGGAGAAAAAAGACAAGGAAGAGGTAGGAAAGATCGCCCGTTTGTTAGGGTAGTGCTTCGGCATTCGCCTGGTGTTGATCGAAGAAACCACGGAAAACTACTGATCAGAGCAGCTGACCTCCAGAATTCTCTTCCAGACAGCGACTGAATTCGACCTAGCTGACAAGCTAGTGTCGAAAATCTTGCCACTGTCGGGACTCGAACCGAGGACCTCCCGGTGAGATGCACTGCAGTGACATCAGTTGATGTAATGAGCCACCTCTCCTGGTACGGTAATATGAATTTACGAAATATGCATTTCTGGGCAATAGAGAATCCTCACTGGATTCGGCAAGTACAACATCAGAAACCTTGGCGTGTTAACGTGTGGTGTGGCATCATGGTCAATTTCATTGCGGGACCTCATTTCTACCCCGATACATTAAGTGGCAATATGTACCACAATTTCTTTGAAATATTCTACCTGTATTACTGAAAGAGATATTACTGGATACCCGACTGTACATGTTGTTCCATCATGACGGCTGTTGAGCTCACTCTTCACAGAAGTATTAAATGAGAAGTTCTTGGATTGTTGGATACGATGGAGTTATGAAGTTAAGTGGTCTGCTCGGTCTCCTGATTTGAATACTCTTGAGATTTTTCTTTTGGGGGCAGTCAAAAATAAAGTTTATGCAGAAGTTCCAACTTCGGCAGACGATATGAAGCGACGTATCACCGAAGCTATATCAAGTGACATCCTCACATCTTTTCTTTTGTCCTTTGAATGGCGACCGCAAATATGCATTGCAGCAGATGGACAACACTTCGAGCATATGCTTAAGTAAAGCAATGTTCTGTAGCAAAGTATTTGGTATGTATTTATTTGTATTTTGATCAATGTGTTCTCTTTGTATGTAACGGTTAGTTACGAATCATTATGATTTATAAGATAATGTTAATTTATTTTTCTATTATTTACTTAAAATTGATAATAGAATATGTTGTCACAGTTGTCAGAATAGCAGAATAGTATTTACGTGACACAACAAGAACATTTCGAAATTCTGTACGCAGCATTTGAGTCTTCCTTGGATGAAGTCATCGTCCGCCAAAATTAGTATCGAAGAAAGTAGTTGTTACTGTGCCCCAGTAAATGAGCGCTTTTGTCTGAAGGACCGACTCGCGAAGTTCCCCATTTAGTTTGCAGGTAGGTCGAACGGAAAATACCCGCTTCTGTGGAAAAAGAAGTTTAAAAAACCACATCAATTTCTAAAAATGATTCGCTTAAATACGAAGATATACACATACATGAAACCGTACTTTAAGCTCAAAAGAAACTCTAAAATTTAGAATAAGATTCTATTAGAAAAACAAATTTGATCTTATATCTTCGTAGTAAAAAATAGTGCAAAGACGAGTATGCTGTAATCAATAAGCTCGTGTTAATGCAATCGACAGTCCAAACGGCATCTTCGTATCTTGCACGCTGGAGGAGGTACAAAGGGTGTTAGGGACAGCCTGTTTTTCACTTCCGCGAAAGAAATCCGTAAAATGAGTTTTTACTGGTTTTCCGTTGAGGCGGATTATATTCCATTTTGTTCAGCCTTCAATTCATTGCATTAAAGAGAATTTTCGTGGAAATCTGAGGCTTTGGTGAATTGTTCCCTGAGCTCTGCTGAGGATTTGTGTCCTAAGGTTGGTGCGTCCCACCTGTGCTGAGGGCGGAATCGGAGGCTTTGCGAAAGCGTATTTTCAGTTTCTCTCAGTGCTTAAACTCTTGACCTGATGTGTTTTCGCTTGTATGCTGACGAGATTCCCCCATCTAGTTTCTCTAGGGGCAGTTCAAAAACACGTACGCAATTTTAGTTTCTTCAAAACATCTTTGAAACAATTAGCAGAACTTATTAACATTTCACTTTTTTCCGTCTTTTTTTTCTCCCGTTCCTCTCATCGTGATTCTTTCCCGATTTCCTATCAAACTCTTCCTCCCTCGCTTTCACTCCTGTCGTTTATGCATCCAAATTGCGTACGTATTTTTCATTGAATGACTTTCTTTATTATGTACAATTCTAATATAAATTTTGAAAGTGGTCAGGCGGAAGCGAAGGCTAAATGACCTGAGCCTCACCACCAATAAAGACTTTATTTATTTATTTATTTATTTATTTATTTATTTATTTATTTATTTATTTATTTATTTATTTATTTATTTATTTATTTATATCCTGGAAGCAGGCGGCCACTGCTCTGAGGGGGAAGGGGCTGCTTACGACGACCTCGCCCCTCGAAAGCCTCAAGTAAACTAGTGGCGCTAAAACAGCTCGTACTTTCTCGCCCGCACTTTCATACAAAATTACGCAAAAAGTACTATAATTTTCGAAACACTGCATGATCTTATTTCGAAATCTATGTTGAAGGAACATCTTCCGTTAATAAAAAATCTCAATGTTCAATATTTTAGTTGTTGAGAGACCCCGAAATAATTTTGAACATTTGCATTTTTGAAAAATCAACAGTTGAGTTTTCAACAAACATGAGACCTGAATCACTTTCTTAAACGGCCTTCTCACTATCCAAAAAAAAAATTTAATAAAAAATGATGAAGCCATTGTTTTTTGAAAATTTTGAAAATGTCCCACGGGCTTTAAATAAAGTACCCCCAAAATTCCAATATCGGTTTCAAATTCAAGGGGCCGCGACATCAGTCCGATTGATTGGAGAATATTGATTTGGGAGAAAATAGGCTGAACGGTTTAGCCGCTAACGTTGTTCACAGACAGACAGACATACGGACGGACACAGACAGACGGACAGACAGACAGACGTTTTGCCTTCATTCGAGTTTTCGGTATCAAGGACCCACAGAACGTGGATTCTTGCTACACCACGTATTTGAGACTTTTCCCTCTAAATTTATCAACTGGATTTATCCACGTTTTCGTGACCAGGGCCCTATAATAGTTTTTGTGCCGAATATTCGTCGTTTTCCTACACAGCATTACATAACTTTCTCTCTACTCCGAAGCGAGGAAGTAAAAATATTTGGACTTTGAAACTTTATGAGAATTGTAGAATATTAAGCCAATTGGCAGTTTTTAATTTAGAAAACAATATTCAAAAACTTAAGTGCAATTACGATGATGAACTGTTAAAGTGATTTTTAATTTTATTGTTTTTACATAGTCAAGTACGGTAACACAATATTAAATATGGTAAACATAATAAGCCTCGTGGCGAGTCCATATCAAATCTGTGTTGCTGGCGAATATTCGCAGTTTTCTCACACAGCATTACATAACTTTTTCTCTACTCCGAAGCGAGAAAGTAAAAATATAATAATAATTTTAGTTGGACTATTCCACTCATGAATTTTAAACCAATGGGGTTTAAGAATTCCTTCTCTATGAACCCGTAAGAGACGAATTACCTGCGCGTTTAACCGCTGGAGGATTATCGCTCTGATTTTGTCATTTTGACGTGCGACTGTTTCTTCACGATGCAAACAAGCCGCCAGAAGGAATGAAGAGAGATTTGATCCAAGATCGCCTGCAACAATTATTGTAAAGAAGTAAATTCTACTTTTTTAATATAACTTTCGTAAAATTATACTCAGTATTTAATTTGTGAAATAATCTTTATGACTACCACTCGTGCATTGAAAATTACAAGATAAAGTACGGCAGCTCGGGTTTGGAAGATCGCGGGTTCGAACCCCGCTTCGCGCGTGTGTGCTTGCTTGCGTGTTTTGACGATATGGGGCATTCTATTTCTGACCTTTCGACCCTCTTCCTTCCATTCTTCGTCGGCCTGTTAACTAAAAACTTTGAAGTATAGAACAGTCATTGAACTGAAGCTTATATTCAGTCATTGACTGCTCCATGTATATGAATAAAGGATAAGTAAAATATTTTGTTAACAAATAATATTTATTATACTTTGAGAAATATTTCACAAGTTGTGAGAGCAAGTGAGAATATGTTGTAGTGTTCACACACACACACACACACACACACACACACACACACACACACACACACACACACACACACAAGCTCTCACACATAAGTTTCCTATCCAATGGGAAACATTTGCCGGAAGTCTTAATCATATATTACAGTATGTCAAGCACCTACGTCTCTCTCGTATCCATGACTTTAGATGCGGCGACTCACGCTCAAAAACGTTTACCATTGCATTGAGTATGCGGGTTGCCGGGGGCTGTGATACTACGTAACCGATTGCCGCGATATTTGCCGTCGCCATGGAAACATAGAGACGCTGCTCAACTATTAAACAAAAGTTTCATCTCCCGCGGTTTAGTGTACATTCTAGCAATCCATTTCACTAATTCACCGAAGTTAGTGGTTAATTAAATTATTTATAAATTAAAGATAAATTCAGTTTAATATCCTAGTGTTGCCAGAAAGTGTTTTTGATTTGTCAGTGAAATTGTAAAAGGAGAGGTAACCAGGTTGCGGTGAGAACTAAAAGCTTTGTGAAACTATGAATGCATTTGAAACTTTAATGCCAGCCCCCTTTACGTAGGGAATACGATCCTCATGAGCTTTAATAACAAAACACGCAATAACTTTGTTTGATGTTACAACCGATAACTTTGTTTTCACGATGAACAGATAATGTAGAGTTTATTTTGTTGTTTGCTCAAGCGAAATACTTCAATTCACATGGTGTTTTGACGGGTATTATCAAAGTTTATACGCCATAATTTTGCTTGTCTTTGTATAAAGAGCTCAAATATATGCAATGATGTGCTAAATAATATTTCTGTTAATGACGCACGCTATTTTGAAGACACATTCTGTTTAGTGTAATTATTAAGAGCTGTTTACTCGTTTTCAGCATATGGGTTTGCTCCCTTAAGGTTTGTTTGCATACATTTAATTTGCATTGAAAGATTAGTATTGTGTGCGCGTTGTTGGAAATGCTCAATTTGTGCTTTGGCAACAGAACATAAACTTGTAAAGTATTTTAAAAACTGCCCTAAAAAGTGCCTACCCTAAAAACTGCCCTAAGTATTTTAAAAACTGCTCATAAGAAATTATGATCTGTAGGGAGCGGGTTTCTATGATTTTGCATATTTTTGTCCGTTGCTTCAGGGCATAGGTAAGTGAAATTTCTTGACATTTGGTTAGAATTGGATGCTATATAGATTAATGTTAGTGCATATTTAGCCGATTTTTCCTGTTGTTGCTGAGAGGGATAGGGGGCGGAGAAGAGAGAGAAAAAGCGAGTTCGTAATTATGTCTCGTGAGGGTTGTTTCACACTCAGTTTGAATAATCGATTTTTTCCTCATCAGACCTTTAGTCACATCATATTACTATGTACTTTACCTGAAGTAGAAGAGTTCCGAAAGAAATAAAGTTTTAAAATATCAAATTTATGTTTAAAAGAGTGTTTAAAGTAGTCTGAAGATAGCCAAACTATTGACGCTAAATAATATTAAACATAATAAACTCATTCCTTCCAGTTTCTCCTTAATAATACCAAATTTTCATGTGCAGGTCATTTCACTTTTGTCTGACTGATTTTCTTTGATAAGGTTTTATTTTTTTACAGTACTACCACCTATTCAGACTAAATATACTTTTCATCTGATATATGCCCTCCATTTCGTAGTAGTTATCATTCTCTTTGCCTCCCACTTCCACTTTTCTTTTGCACTTTTTCCATGTTATGACGTCCGAGGAAAGTTGGAAAAGCAGAGTAGTGGTGACCCGCAAGCGCTAACCTAGTTACACATCCTTTATTACTGATTTATTTTCAAGGGATTTACCAATTTTTACGTGCTTTATGCTTTTATTTATTAGCTATGGAGAAAAAAAATATCTCTAAGTTTTTCTGTATTTAAAAATGATCTTAAATCTGCTTTTCGAAATATTGTCTAGTGAATTATTGTTTCTAATCAAAGTTTCCATTACCTTTTACTAAAAATAACACAAGCAATTACAACAGTCATTTGAAATGAATCTGACCCCATCAAGTAGAAATTTTCGCCATACCGAAAATCAACACAAATATTTGGAGTGAATAAAAGTACGTTGATGAGTTGGTTATAGATAATTGGATGGTGGATAATTGACTGGACGTAAAGTCTTATTTTACAATAATGCAAAATATTTATAATAATCTGCCATGACATATGTTTCTCTTATGATACATTTCACTACTTCCCTCACGTATTAGTTTTTATTATTAACAACTTTGGTCTTAAAATTTAGTGAATCTTCAACTGAAGAATTAAATAATTTCCTTCCCTTCTCCCACCATGTTTACTTACCTTCAGGCCTCATTACACATCATGATTACGTAAAACATGGAACAGAAACAATAAGTACAACTACAATAAAAACAACTATAATAAGTACAACTACAACAAGAAATTTGCTGAAGACGAAGTCAATGAATAATGTGATCCGAAATATAGCAAGTTAGGCAAATACATTTACTTTATATTACTTTCTACTATGCGGATGTCACGTACATACTTCTGTCCTTTGATTATAAATCATCATATCACCTTTTTTCTTCCACAATTAATGAGAGGGGGCTCTATGGTATTGCGCATTGTAGTAGTTAGATCACATGTCCATCTAAGCGCGAGAAACTTATTGAATTTTTGCAGGACTCATCTAACTTCATTGGGCTGTAAAATACCTATATTTTTCATTTTAAGGACAACAAAAAAGAGAATGTAAATTATTCGTTTTTCTGGAATTTTATTTCTTGTTTCTGACTCCAGTTTATTATTTTCAATTATCTTCCAAACATATTATTAGAAATGTCTTGTTCTTCCGTTTATCTTTTAAATAGTTTACATTCAATGTACCGCATGTACTTCTTAGTCATCACGTTTCTTTATTTTGTTTAGTTTTTACACGATGAGTTGAACTGGTCTGTTTTCTACTTATCAGATTATATGAATTAAAGTAGATTGGAGTTGATGTAAAAAATTGCATGCATGAATTATTGGACCAACGGCATATATTTGCCTTTAGAAGCCAAAATAATTTTTTCCTCAGAATTTGATGTCTTTTAATTAATTTGTGATGGAGTCTTCATTCGACCTTGATATTCCTTGGGTATCAATTGCAATCCACGAAGTAACCTTCTCCGTCTGATAGTCAGTCTTTAGGTTTTTAAGCTTCCAGATCCTACCGAACACGTAGAATCTAATACACCCTTCTTCCTCCTCTCCTAGACCTTTCTGTTTTGTTGTCACCTTCCGCTGCTCTCCTCATCCGGTCTCCCCACCCCGCACCCGAGGGCTCTTAGTCTCCCTTCTCGCCCGCCCGCCCTTCATTGGGTCACCGCTCCTCACGCCGCCCCATCCCGCAAAGGCATCTCAGGGCATCGATTTTCAATTTCTGCCGGCCGGGCCTCCCTCTTTTAAACGCCTGCGCCCCCGCCCTCATCACCCCCCTTCCACCTCAGTCGCCCTCCACCCCGCCCTTGCCCCCACCCCGCCCCGCCCCGCCCCCGCATCGCCCCCGCCCCGCCCCTGCCCCGCCCCCGCCGCGCCCCCGCCCCGCCCCGCCTCCGCCCCGCCTCCGCCCCGCCCCCGCCCTGTACCCGCCCCCGCGCCACCCGCCTCCCACCCCGCCCCCGCCCCCGCCCCCGCCGCGGCGCGCGTTCAAAGGAGGCGCTCCGCAAATATTTTCGCTACGCGCGCGCGCAATGAAAGAAGCGCAGCAGCCGCCCGGAAGGCGGGGAGGGGGAGGGGCACTTGATTGAGGAGGGGTGGGGAGGGGAGGGAAACGACGGGAACACGTGACAACGAGGAGGGCGACGCGTGGAATTGTGGAAGCTGGGACATTCTCGTATGATGGAGAGGGTCTGATGGGGAACCTTTATTCAGTGTTACATTTATTAACGTCGGAAGCAGAGCACGGCTGAGCCCAGGACTGCACAAAATGGCGCCGAGGTGCTTTCATTTTTTAGCCTCACGTGTTTAATCCATGATAGTTGGTGCCACTGATGATGGGAGTAAAGTGTTAGTGACACATGTCTGGCTAATGTTCTAAAATTATATAACATTAAAAGTAATTGTGGATGATATTCATTTTATCCTTGTTAATGTAGTATCACATTTATTTCGTAAATAATTATTACAATGTATACATGTTATGTGAGACACACACACACACACACACACACACACATCCGTACAGACATCTTGATATGAAACACTTTATGATTCTCAGTGGCATTCAAAACATATTTTATCACCAAAATATGGACCTTAAATTTGTAGGTTGATTCCAGTATTTTTCTTGTACACTCGATTTATTCGAAGAAAAGCTTATTACGAAGACAGGATTTGAAACTTACATGAAATAATAGTTCAAAGTAATATTTAAAATAAGAGAATGAATTGAGAATGATTGAATGATTCTAACACGTTTGGTGTTAGAAAATGTAAATATATGTAAAATAAAGTAAATAGTAACTATATGCATTAATAATAATTCATGAACGTTACAGCAAATAAATACATAATTTAACTATTTTAGTTAGCTCGAATGCTTGGTAATGATTTTACAAAATTTTGAAAAGTTTATATAGTTTATTTTTAGGTTTACAGGTTATACACTTTTTGTTCGTTTGTCTAGCCAAAATCAGTTTGGATAATTTTGTTCCAACCTCTTCTACATCTACTTTGTTTGGATTGGATCATTGGATTTTAACATCGACTTTAACTTTAACTAAATTTATTTACTTCATTAACTTTAAAAAAATTGTCAATGTTCCAAAAATACTCCAATAAAATTACCTCAAAAGTGGATCTATATGTTTGGTTTAAACATTTTGTACGGATGAAAAATAAAAATTATTATTAACGATTAATAATAATAATAAATATAATAATAATAATAATAATAATAATAATAATAATAATAATAATAATAATAATAATACATTAATTACACAGATTTCGTTAACGGCAAAGGACAGCACCAAGGAAGGGACACTATAAGTTTGTATAATACACTAGTTGTAATTCAGTAATACACAGAAATCTTTATATTTGAATTTCTTCACGGTATATAGTCAATTATAACTTACAAACACTGAATACACAGTTACACTTATAAACTCTGAATATATCTGTCCCCTTTTATCTCTCTCCATTGTTGATACGTCATTCTCATATCTGGTATCAAAGCTGTCTGTTTAACCGAGGCTCTCGTTTATGGAAAAGTTCCTTTCTCACTTCTTCGCCTTTTACTTCTCTTGACCAGATATTCCCAAGCTCTTCTTTATCATTCCGTATTCCGCGTTGCCTTTATGTATTGCGCCCACAGAGTTGAGCTGAGCATCCATCACTGAGGATGGGATCTCTTGACAAGAGCACACATTTCTATTGTAAATGCTGCGCATGAGTATATTAGTCGTTTTATTTCTAAAGTCAGTGAATTTCTTCCTCTATCTCTTAGGCTGGTTCTCCATCTTCCTTTTACATATCTCATAATTGTGATTGCATTGCTTATCGTGTTTGTGTACCATGTGCTTATCGTGTTTGTGTAGTTGTGTTTTATATAGCACGACTTCTCGCACTGTCTTCATCTGATGCTACTAAAACACCTACCCGGCTCTCGAGAGGCCACCGTCAACTGAATGTCGTAGAGGATTCTTCCGAACACACAGTTGCTTACTACAATAAAGAGTCCCTTTGGTTCCGGTCATATACCATTTTAGCTTGGCCACAAATAAACAAATTACAAGGAACAAATAATGCTATTCGGGTACGACAACTGGAATTGAACAGAACACTATTCCGAGCTCTGTGGAATGAAAATGGCAAAACGTTTTCAAGAAAATTATGAAAGATTGTTTTTGCGGGTCAAGAGGAAATTTTTTTATTTTTATTTAATAGGTAATTATTACATACAAATTAGTGAACGTGATGCTAAGTGCCTAGGCCGAAGGCCTTTAAGCCATTACAATACCTACATTCTACCGCGTTCTAACCTTTCGTATTCTGGTATTCACCCCAAATGGTCTTTTCATCGCATCAATGCCGCGAAAAAGAGACCATAAGGTACGGCTGAGGAAAAAAAACCCTGAAGGGGGAAAAACCTGCCGTCAGAAGCCGAGTACATGCTAATCTATCCGGTTTTTGAACTATTTATTTATTTATTTATTTATTTATTTATTTATTTATTTATTTATTTATTTATTTTTTATTTATTTTTTATTTTTTATTTATTTATTTATTTATTTATTTATTTATTTATTTATTTATTTATTTATTTATTTATTTATTTATTTATTTATTTATTTATTTATTTGTTCACCGGAGTAGAATAATATTTTGTTAATACACGGAAGCTTTGGCGTTGCATGCGGAGGTGGCGGAAGGGGCGTTGTCCGAAGGAGCGTGCGCGCCCGGGTGATGGGGCAGGGGGAGGGGGGAGAGGCACGGGGCGGCATCGCTGCGCCGCCGCGTCGAGGCGCAAGATATACGGCCCGCGGCTGATGAGGGCGGGCCGGCGGGCGGCAGCAGGAGACGCAGTGCGGCGGGCGAGGGCAAATCGCCCGGCGAAGGCCGCGTGCATCGTCGTCTTGGCGCGTCGGAGATTTAAACGCCCGGAGAAAGGGTGCTTTGAAGTGGTTAATGTTAATTTTTGAATTCCGTCGTTATATGGTAGTTTTTATTGTACTTATTGTTATGTTCAGAAAAAACACTCACTTTCCAAACAAGTTTATTTACACAGTAACGGAAATATTTACAAGAAAACGGAAATATTTACAACAGCGGTCTGAAAATCATTTCGCCTAATGCACACTCTATCCAAACAACAGTTACTCCTATCTACGTTTCCCGCTTTGTCTGCTCCGTCTCTGGCGGCGCTCCCTTACCAAGCAGCCGGCGCCGTAGCCTCGCTTCACGGCCACCGGCTCGCCGGCTAGCTGTTAATTTCTCATTGGCCGGGCGTCTTTGCCGGTCTGATGCCCAGCCGTCACCCGCCGCCGCTGCCGCCTCGCGCCGCTTTAGGCGCGCTCTTCAACTTTGTCGCACAGCCGCAACACTTATACTTAGCACTTACACTTTAAAGCACTTACAGACACCGAGCTGTAATTTTATGAAACAATGCCAGTGTGAAATAACATCCTGTGGATGTGAAAATTTGGCCCTCAATGAAGTAGACAAGTGGAAACTTGAAGTCGCTGAAATGAGATTTCTTAGACTATTAGCAGACTCTTCAATACCAGGCCATACAAGAAACTAAGATATGAGAGATATGTTAAAGATTTTCAACATGTCCGAAAAAGATGGCTTATTAAAAAATGAGAGATATGAACACTTAATGAGAAGTTCGGAAGATTGAATGCCAAAAATCCTCTTCAAGTACTACAACCCCAACAGGAAAAGAAGTATCAGAAAACCAATAAGGCGATGGAAGGACACATTTGAAGACGTTTGTGGCCCTTGACTTAAAGAAGAAACAAAGTACGTAAAGTAGAAGGATGTGGGTTCAAATGTCGAGTAAGGCTTGGTAATTTCAACTTGTATTGTAGTTGATATCTTATGCCTCTACTATTATTTAAGAACATCATCTCATCTCTTTCATTTCACTTTTTGAAGACCTCGGGAATAAAAGGTGGCAACCCTTAAAGTTGTAGTTTTTTGTGACTTTGAAATTTTCGTACGCCCCCATCTGCTACCCATATCGTGTTTCCCAAATAGTCCAAATTATAGCTCACTCGACTGTTGCCAACCTTATGAAATCCATTTGAAAGCCTTCGAGCAAAAATATTCACTTATATCTCGCAAACATTTCACCGTGAGTCACTGTTTTAATCCGCATCCTTCATTTGTTCACTGGAAACAATTGCAAACAACATCTGTAAGCATTTGTCAAGAAAAGATGAGTATCTAAATGCCTAAACCTTACTGAACTTCGTTTTGTTTTTTTGTTTTTTCTGTATTTTCTCCTCTCCATGGTAGAGAACTGTAGCAGTCATGTTGCAATTGGTTTCATTTATGTGTCGCTATAAATAACTGCGTTCTTAGGTAATATCCGTGACACTTTCCAGTAAACTGACCCTGCTTCCTGTTCGAAAGTTGTTTAATTGGTGACTAAATATACTGATGTAGTTAGAAGCGTGTTGATATAATAAGTATCAGTAAACTTCTCTTTAAATGCGACTAGATAAGGGAGCTGTGTTTAAATCTACAATAACACCACATAATAATTACGATAATTAGAGTTACTAAATAATAAGTCCCTCGTCATGTTTGTGTTTACATACGTACCGACACAGTACTTGTTTCATTTAAGTATTTCAGATGAAAAATAAATTATTTCTCATTTTGAATCAAGTTATTCTAGGACATTTTTGGAAAGTTTTTGTTATGAGGATTCTAGAGATCTTAATGTGTAAACTTGTCAATTTTTGTTTCTTGAAACATGCGATATGAAGAGGTTCTGAAGTGGCAGCTACTTTTTCTTCCTGTTGTTATCTACAACAAATGTAGTCATTGTCTTCCAATGTGTTCTCAACATATAACAGATCACTGGTATCTTTTGAGGTACACCATCGTCGCACTCGCAACATTTATGCCATTATAATTATGTTACAAGCGCTGTTCTAAAATATGATTCCCAATTTAGTCAAGGGATGGAGAGAAAAGTATTAGGCAAAGGAAATTTCTTCATAATTTCTGAAATCAAGTGGCCGGTTTGGGGAACAGCACCTCAAAGGTAATATTTATTGTAACTCATCATGGAGCTTACGTAATGAACGCACTAGAGATCGGATGCGAGCTCGCTCCATCTCTTGTTTTCCAAACCCTTGTTCTTGGAACACTGGCGCTATTCAGCCTTTGAACATGAATTCTACGAAGAGCGTTCCTCCTCTGAGAAACATTCTTGGTCCTAATTACCCGCTTCCTGGAGACGTCAACAATTCCTCCATCGCCAACACCTACGTAACATCACCTAAGCTTCGCACACATTCGTCACTGTCACTGTCCCACTTTGACTTATCAGCACCGGTTACATCACTACACTATTTCCTCCGTCATCTCCGCTGTTCTCACTAGCGCTTCTGCAGGTGCGTCGGGTATAATCCTCATCATTCCTGTCACATCCACCTACTCTCGTCCTCCCGCCGCGCAAACCACTAACGTCGCCCCTTCTACTACCGCTCCCTCCACAGCCCCGACTCCACTTCTGTCGCAACCACTCCTGCGGTCATACCCACAGCCGCTGCCCACTGACTCCACTACCTTCTCCACTCCGTTGCCTCCCTACCAGTAGCCGCTGCCGCCGCGCCATCTTTTCTCCAGAGCTTGCTGTGGCTGCCCGTACCACTTCAGGCCTCTCCAAACCTTTGGCCGTCGTCTCCGCCACAACCACGCCCCCGTCCCCCCTCCGTCCTCGCTCCTCACGCCTCCGCTCTCCACGCTCGCCGCTAATGACCGCGCCGCAATTCGATACTTCGCGTGGAGGCAGGCAAGTTGGGCAAACTGCGCCACGCCGCTCCGCCGGGGCCGCAGTGGCGGGGAGGGGAGGAGGGGGTGGGGACGGGGCCGAGGCGGCGCGAGGACATGGCGAAGCGGTGGCGGGGATCGGGGCCGAGTGTTTGTTCGGGCGCGCCTCCGTGTGCCGCTGGCTGTTGACTCTTGAACGCCCTCGCCCCGCCCCCTCGCCCCACCCCCTCGCCCCGCCCCCCGCCCCGCCCCCACTCTTCCTTCGCGCCGACCCTACGCCGCTTCCGCGTCGCCCCCCGCCCCCGCGTCCCGTTCCGTCCAGGCTGCTCCTCGCTCCGCCTCGCCCGCTGGTTGCTTACGAGGCGGCTCTAGACTCCGCCAATAGTTTTGTGAGCAATGAATTGCGTCGTTACCTGAAATTGCGGATTCTAAGTGATTCAGGAAATCTACATTTCCTGCAATGTGCGTTTTATTGGAACTAAGGCAAACTGTAATGAAATACTCTGTTGCTGGCTATAAATTTAGATCTCGAGAAGCTAAAAATTGGTCGTAAACCATAATTTCTTCTTTAACACTTCTGTTCCGTGTCTTACATTTATTGAGCTTCGACTGGCACAAATACTTGTACGTCAAGATTTTTAGAACATTGTATCAATACAATCTATTTTGGAATTTCTCAGAGAACTCTCTTGGATAAAGTCCTCTTTTCCTTCTTTTCACTACATCAAGGATTAATATTGGTTTCGAACATGTAATGTTTACCTTTTTGATAAAATGTTTTAAACATATTTGTGCGTGGTCAGCAATACTTGGATTCTAAGACTTAAAATATATTAAAAGAGCCAGCGAACATTCTAAAGAATAAATAATATAAATAATAAATTTATTTTTAAGAAATCGTTTCGTTTGTTTCGTTCATGTTCATTAATGAAAGTGCACAAATACTGGGAAATTAATTACTAACGTCATTTAGTGAATGGAGATTTTTCCTTGAAAATGATGATATCTTATAAGTCTCTACCTCCTCACCCTAACACTTGAACATTCAGTCACAAATGAGCAATCATATGAACCGGGATCTTCAAGAGCTTCTGTAAGAAGCTTTGCTTCGAACAGTTTCGTTGAAAGCATTTGTTTTTCGAGGCTAAGTGGCTCTAAACTCGTTGCTTCAAACATAACGAGATTTGAAATACATTTTCCTTATTTTGATATTTTAAACTATATTTGTCTACTTTATCATTCTCAAACTTGAGCCACATGAACAGGGGTTTCTTCAATTTGGTAAAGATCGTTTACATGGTTTAGGCGCTATTAGTGTTGACAGACATACAGACGGTCGGACGTTTAAAAAAACAACAACACTTTTTTGGTATCAGGGGACCCCAAAACGTGTATTTCCGTTGAAATCGCCAAATCGACTTTCCGCAGCATTACGTAACTTTCTCTATACTACGTATATTACTCCGTATATACGAGAAAGTAAAAAGAAATATATTTCTATTGTCTAGAATTTTATTTAACTATTCACGAAGATCTGATCACACAAATCTACCAGTCAGTAACTGTAGTCAATATTATTTTATATACTGTTTCAAAACAAATTAAAAATTGCTGTGGCTACTTACACTGGTATCTCTACATCATTCACAAAACTTTCTTTTGCGACAAAAAAGTGGGAAGGAGATGATGGCCTTAACTTGATAATGAAATAAAGAAAGTTTTGGAGGAGAGAGAGTCAGGGTTACTCTGAATAAAATAATATTTAGATAAAAGGAAACTAAAATAAAAGACGGTAAGAAGCAAAGTGTATGAGGGAATTGAGGGGAAAAAAGGAGGGCGTGGTATAATGATTGAACAAAAGGGCTGAATATTGAATTAGAGAATAAGAATGGGGAGGGAGGGAAGACAGAATTGTAGGTCATGGATAACAGGCGCAGTTGCACAAAGGGGGATACGACTCTAGACAAAACATAGTAGGAGAAAAGGCTTCAAAAGAAAGTTCGTATGCTAAGAGCTGATCAAATAAACATGAGAGAGATGAAGTAGAATGATAAAAATAAAAATGAATGCGATGTGTAAAAACAATATAAAAAGTAGATGTACCATAAAACTAAATCTCTACTTTGTTTTATTTACATCATTATTAAATGACTTCACAAACCATCATATCACGCAACTTCTTTATACCGAGTAAAAATGATACCCCGAACCACGAAAACGAACCAATTTATCTTGGAAAAAAATCTGATCCGAGGCGACCTCATCGTATTCCATTTCCTCTCTTCCTCCACGAGATCACAGCCACTTCGAGAACATGCGAAATTCTTTTGTAGGAATTCCGGGCTTCCAGAGACGATTCGACCTCATTTTCCGCAAAAATATCTCCCCCCCTCCACGGCGCCCGCTCGCCTTCCCTCTCGAAGCAGAGCGCCGACGCCTGCGGCAACGCGAGCGCCACCGGCCCCAGCGGCATCGGCGGCGCCAACAACAGGCGCGGCGCGGACGTGGAGATAAGGCTGCCCGAATTGATTAACCCGCTCAAAACTTTTTATTTCGCTGCACAAAACCCGCCGCCGCACGCTCTGCCCGTCGGCGTTTCCCCCTGCCGCTGCCGGCACAGTTTCTGCCGCTTTAGTCACTTCCATCCCCTTCCGACTGGATCGCTGTCGCCTCGTTCGTTGAAGCTTCCACTATCGTAGCGTTTCCTTCCCTGTTGCTGTGTTCGTTGTGTACACTCTTTCTGCAACCTTCATAACCATTGCCAAGTTTACCGTATGTTTGTTGCTTCAGCTTATGTCTCGCCTGTCTGTGCTTTCTCTGCCCCTAACTCCACATTGCACACCATTCCTCCTCTTCGGACTTCCCGTAATATTGATTTGTGTTCTTCCTCGCAATTTTCAGCGTTACGGAGAGACAACCACTTGTAGGTTTCTATAGCCCCTGGCTCATCATCTTTGCCTTTCGTCAACCACTTCAAGTATTGTATCCATCGTTTCTTGCAATTTTTATGGTTCTTTCGTCTCTTATTTTCATTGTTTACTGTCCCTTCACCATGTTCCTAGATGTCTTCAAAGACGCTGCCATATCTGTTTCCATTACGTCTTTCCTAGTTCCGTCTATTATCATATTCTTCTTTTAATTCAACATTCTTAGTCTCTTCTTCTTTGGCTTCTTTAGATCTCCGCTTCTTTCATCTCCGCCGCTCCATCCTCTCTGCATTTTCTCCACATTTTACCACGACTTTCTTCACATTTAATTCAGTATTTCCACCATTTATGACCATCTTCGGCCTTACACCTTATTCCTCTTTTCCTGTGGTCTCTACTATTCCGCTTCTTTCACGGCGTTCCCTTCTGGTCCCACTTTCACGATCTTTACAACTCGAGCACTCGCGCCTCATCCTCCCCTTTCCTCCATCGTCGCCTCCACTGCTCCTCTCTCCTCGCCTGACGTATCGGGTGCATTACACAGATCGATACAACGTGCGCGGGGGAGGGCGCGCGATTTGCAAGTCAATGCCGGCGGCGGTGGCAGCGGTGGCGGGAAGTTTAATGCGCTCAGCCGCGTGGGCGGCGGCGGCGGCGGCCGGATGGCTGGCGACGGGAAGAGGCCGGGGATCGACGCCCGTTGCTGCCGACGAGGAGAGCAGCGGGGGCTCTCGTGTGGGGTTTGGATGAAGGCGGATCAGGCAAATGCGCTATTAGCGAGCGATTCGTAATAAGACAGGTTCCATGGCTCAAGGGAGGCGTTTGTGTGAATATTAGTTTTCTTTAGACTAGGAAAGTACCTCGAGGATAATGTTGGCGTAAGAACATAAGAGCCTCGTTGCAGAGAGTAAGTGGTGGCATAGAAAGTAGTTTTTACATATTTTAAATTCGAAGTTAAGCATTAACTAAACTAAAGTGATGAAGAGTTTTGTTATAATAGAGCCATGTAATGAGTATTCTGCTATTCTTTTTATTTCTTCTATGCAAAGTTTGTTCTACTTGGGAATGAAACAATGTATCGCTCTTTATTAATATAAAATGTCTGTGTGATGATGTATGATAACAATAATAAAAGTAGTTTAAATTCAATTTTGTCAGAATGATAATATTTTATTTTAATAATGGTATTCTGATAAGGAATAAACTATTCTCAGAATACAGTTAGGAAATACAGCAACTGAACGGAGAAGGATTTTATGGAATGATATTGAAATACGTGATCCACACGGTTGAAAAGAGAATATATAAGTAGTCTACAAAATGCCGAGAGAAAAGAAAATATGAGAGTATCGAAGGATTCTCAGACGGACAAACAAATGTTGTGTGCCAAATGAATATAACACTGTAAGTTAACAAAAAAACAACAAACAACAACGAAATTTTTCAAAAAAGGGTGGAAAAAATGAACCAAGGATAAAAGAAACATGACCAAGTGGTTGTAGAAAGGGAGTGAAAACAGGCAATGAAATGCCACAACGAACTCCAAACTGTATTGTTAAGGAAAACGAGCAAGGACGACCCGACGCTCTTTGAATACCTCGCTTGTTCCCTTCACGATCCGAACCGAACTTTTGCAACCAAGGAGTGCTTGGGCGGCGGTATCGGCGGCAAACAAACAAGGGCGGCAGAGCAATGACACGGCCTCCCCTCCCCTCCCCCGGCGGCGGAGGGGGCGGTGCCTTCGGCGCGTGGGGCATCTCATTGAGGCGACCGATGCGCGGGGAGTGGCGGGGAGGGGCAGAGAGTGGTAAGAGAGGAGCGACCCCGGGGAGGAGGAAGTGCGGGTGAAGCAGTGGGCGTGGGGGAGGCGGGGAGGAGAGTGCGAGGGCGGGATGCCTGAAAGGGTGTTTTTTTGATTGATTGATTGATTTTTTCGTGTTTCCGGGCGCGTCAACGGCTCTGGTCATTAGTCCCGTTAGTGTAGTGCATGTTTTTCTCTCGGGAGATAGCGGTGATCTTCCCCCCGCTGGATGGCGAGATCCGGCGCCGACCTACCGTCGGCTAGTGGGGTTTCCCCGTAACCAGGACTCTCCCACCAGCGGGGCACCGCCCCAGCCGGAACAAGCTCTAAGCTCCCGACCGGTCTCCCGGGATATGTGGTAGTGTAGTGCATGTTAGAGTGTGTGTGTGTGTGTGTGTGTAAGGGGAGAGGATAGGACAAGGAATGGGAAGGACAGATCGTGCGCGGTACGTGGCCCGTTTGTTGGGGTACTGCTCCGTCATTCGCCTGGTGTTGATCGGAGAAACCACGGAAAACTACCGATCAGAGCAGCCGGCCGCTAGAATTCTCCTCCAGACAACGACTGAATTCGACGTAGCTGAAAAGCTAGTGTCGAAAATCCTGCCTCGAACCTAGGACCTCCCGGTCATAGGCGCTGCAGTGACATCAGTTGATGCACTGAGCTACCGCTCCCGGTCTCAAAGGGTGGGAATTAGGAAGGTGGGGTGGTTGGAAGGAGAGGCAATCCTGGGGGCGAAGGGGTGGGAGGAAGCTCCCATTGGGAAAAGTTGCTCCTCCCGAAGGCGTCTCCAGCGCGCAGACGCCTCCGGCGGCGGCGGAGGTAATAAGCGATCCGCGGCGCGGGGCGTCCCGCGGGGGCGTGGCGATGGATCGGGGAGGGGCACGGGGACGGCTGCTCTTCGCATGAGCGTCACGCCCCCGTTCGCGCCGATAACGGCGGCGCCGGCGCGGCCATCAGAAACAATCAGCCCGGGCGGCGTCGGCGGACGGGAATTACTTAAAAACTTCGCAAGGCGGATCCGCCTAAGTGAGTTTGCCGGGCGCTGCGGGCGCGGGAGGCTGCACGCCGCCGGAGCCGAGGGCGGATCTCTGGAAAGGGCTAGTAATTAGGGCGAGTAATTGAGGAGACAGCGGGGGCAAGTGGTTGGGGAGGAGTTGCGGGGAGTGGTTGAAGATTGTGATTCGAGGGATGGGTAAGCATGTTGGATGGAGGAGTTCGTGGAACGTGTCGAAGATACGAGACCTAGAGATGCGTCGAGGGCACGGGTGGAAGGAACGTAACTTACGACACGCGTCGGATGAAACACGCAGGATGGAATGCGTGAGATGGGACGTGACGGAAGAAATATTATCGTAGAAGTCGAACAGCTTAGAGGAATGTCTTAGAATTGGAGGAGAGAAGATTCTGTAGGTCAGACGAGATAGTCACATTTTAATGCGAAGGAGTATGAAGCGGTAACTGGAAGGGCGGAAGCGGATGAGAAGCTGGGTTTGGACCGATTGCGCGGGCGCGGGCGACTGGGCTAGGCCCAAACGCCGAGCAGCGAAGCCCAGCGGGCCGGGGGAGGGGGAAGGCGCGAGCCGGTCCTAAGACCCGCGCATAATATCCCCGGATTAGCCGCGCTGCGGAATCCGCTTAGCCCGGGCGGAGGTGGCCGTCGATCGCGTTGCGGCGCGGCCACCAGGCGGCGCCACCCACGCCCCCGGCGGCGTCGCGCGAAACCAGTCCAAGAACGAGAGAATGTATTAACGGGGGGATAAGGAATGGTTGAAGCATTCGTCGAAGTGATTGGGAGGGGGACAATTTATGATACAGTTAAAGAGAGAATTACGTATTAGAAGAATGAAATCGTTTTCACTTTTAGAAAGCGTTTATAAAACCCAACTATTTATTATCAGTAGTGTAAAGTCAAGTCGTACGATATTACGGTGAAAATTGCAAAAAAGATTTGTTTTTGATCACCTTCAAATAAATCTTATTATGTATAAGGAAATATTGATATAAGAAATATTGAAAATAAATGGAAGCTCGGATGATTTATTTAGTGAAATGGAGACTGTGTGTGTTTGCAAGCTGAGTGGCATCAGGGGAAGAAGAAGAAGAAGAAGAAGAAGAAGAAGAAGAAGTGTTTGGAAACAGAAAACTACAACAATTAATAAAAATTCAAATAGTTAAATTAAAAAGTGTTTAATAACATTTTTTTAAAATGTTCACTAGATTAGCAGTTTTCAATGGCTTAGTTGATATCATCAGATGTGACGAAACCGTTGTATAAACCAATAATCTAATATATATTCTTCAAATTTTGTTACCGGGAAAGAAGAGCTAAGGATGCTTGGAAATATATTAAAAGCTTCTTTTCGAATAAAAATATGGGTAGACACAACAGCCTTGATTTAAACTATTCTAACGCCAGCACCTTGTCACCAATAAAACGATATAAATTCACTTCAGTCATTCAAAATGAAATTCACTTCAAGTATTCCATATTGCACATATTTTAGCCTTTGTCGGGCGTAATATATCTATTTTTAGTATAGTTCTTTTTAGAGTGGTTCAACATAATGAATCCAAACAACTTTCAAAGAAAGTTATTCTTTAAGCACTATTTTAGAGTGCAGTTCGAATTGCATATAATATAAAATAATAAATGAGACATAGCGTTTGAGATAGATGAAAGTTCACAGGCAGTTAATTACGAATTCCGAGTATAACACAAGTAAATTAAGCAGAAATGAATGTGCAGGAGACTACGAAATATGACAGAGTTTATCGAGCGCGTTGTTGTGTTAGATACTTGCGCCATCCACAGATCGCCACTCAAACAAGAAGCAATAACCCCAGTCCGCATGCACGAAGCAGTAAATACCTGCCACGCACCAGCAGACAATGAACAGCACGCAACGCCAGCAAAGCGACGAGGCGCGCCTTGCCAGGGGGGCGGGGCTAGGGGAGGAAAAGGTCTGCGGTGGCCCCCGGGCCAGGCCGCAACGGAGCAGCGGCCGGGAAACGGGACGGGACGGGATGGGGCGAAGGCGGACAGGGCAGGGAAAGGCCACACGGGAGAAAAGGCGGGTGGGACCGGGTGAAGGGTGGGGAGAGCGGAGGATGGGATTGGAGAGATGGGGCAAGGGAAAGGGTAGGCCGGACGGGGGAAAAGGTGGGCGGGAAGAGAAAAGGACAGGATGGACGAGTTGAAAAGTGGTCGAGACGGAATAGGGTGGGCGGATTGAAAAGTGAACGGGACGGGGGAAAGGGGAAGGCGGTTTGAGTGGAGAGGAGGGCGAGGGGGCTGGCGGGTGAGCGTTCAGTCCGCGGGCGGCTCAGACGGATGCGGCATCGATCGCGCCTTCGCCCCCACCGCCGCCGCCGCCGCAATTAGCCTTGCGAGAGCCAAAGCGCCGTCGCGGGTCGCGGGCGGCCGGATGATCCGTGCTTTGTCCGACGAACTGCTCGCTGCCGTCGCCGCCACCACTTCCCCTCCGCTTCCCCTCCGCTTCCCCTCCGCTTCCCCTCCGTTTGCGCTCCGGCCGCCGCCGCCGCCTCAACAGCCGTCACTTTCTCTCGCCTGCCGTTGACAATGCTGATAGTAGGCGGCGCCCGTCTCTGTGTCTACTGGCGTCTCTCAAAATTTGCTTGCTATTGCTATTTGCTAGTTTGTGGTTTTTACATGTTTTTCATATCGCTGGATGCATTTTACAATTCCATTCACTTTTATTTTCTCAATTTTGCGTCCATCAAGAGAAATCGTGTTTTAATATAATCATGACTTTGATTTATAAGATAACTAAAATTAAACTGTTAAATGAAGGTGTCTTCATCGATGGCCCTTGGATCTTGGAGATTATTGCCAAAAGCATGTAGTTCAGGATGGAGGATTTGAGAACCCTGCTCTCGATTGAATGTGCCTTGCAGAGCCGTTCCACCGTTGATATTGGCCGAATCCTTCTCCATCGTCGTACAGATGATCCAGCCTTTGACGAGCCGCTGGCAGTCGCTCAACCCGCCTACGCTGCTGCCGGTTCCGTGGCGCTTTAAACTCCTATGAAGTCTGACCCTCCGATCTCACTCCTCTGTCAGTGACATCGCTGTAGTAGCATAGTAGCAGTTGGTTCCTCTGTGGATGCATGAAGCCATGTTCCCTGACAACCGGAGAAGAAACCGAAAAGTAGCTGACTACGCCTGTGAAATGTCGCTGGCGGTCGAGTGAGAGTGATGGAGATTCAGGCAGCACAGGAGTTAAAACGGCCACGGAATGGGCATCCACGAAGGTGGGGCATCAAATTTCAACAAATAATAAATAGTAGTTGTTTGAATGCACACAAATTACTCCATTGTTTAAAACTCATTTATAGTGTAGTAAATATTAATAATAATAATAATAATAATAATAATAATAATAATAATAATAATAATTATTATTATTTAGTATCTTCATTTTATTTTTAATGAAGTTGTGAAACAACGAAAAAATTTATAGCCGTCGTTAATAACCATTTTGTTGATGAATATAAAACCCAACATGTTATATGAAATCAATTTCTTGGCAAAATTAATAGTACCCTCTATATTATATTTCACTGTACCTGTGCAATAATTTTGCCCTTAGAGAATTGTATCTGGGTGAACTCAACAACTAAAAGGTAATCGAAGCATCAGCTGCTATTTAATCATTAGGAATCTCTTCTATAATTAAATGTGCCTTAATGGACGAGCTAATTCGAGCGTTGTGTAGAAAACCTCTGGCAGTTACTCTGTTCTCTCTCTTCCGCTTTGACTTCTACTCGCTAGCAATGACGTCAGCACTTGCACTATTGCTAATCCTGGAAATGTATTCCTAGGCCTGTATCTATTAGGGTTCCCGGTGTATCCATTAGCCCCCACAGGCATAATAGCTCTAATCTTGCGCAGGTAGCTCACTACCCAGTGGACAGGTAAAACACATTCTGCCTACCTAATGTATGTTTGTCCATGTACCTTTCTTTTGTGTAAGTGTTTACCTCCTCTCAGTAATTTGCATCATCTAGTTTTACTCTTTTTTTGACTAGTCTTCTATGGTAATGTGTGTTCTACCAGATCTATTATTTTTATGAGAGGAGTGGAGAACTAAAAGAAGAATGAGAAACGAAGAGATTTCGAAACAAAGGAAATAGAGAGGAAAGAAATGAACGAAGAGAAAAACGAGTACATGTTTCCTCTGTGGTAACATCACATCCCTTAATTGAGTCCATCATAACGCATGAGGGCGGCCGAAGCGAGAATCCTCTGACATTTCCGTCCCTCCTACAACGGGATTACCCCACTTACGCCAACCCGTTTCGTCCCCCCCTCTCTTATCGCCACCAACCGCCCCCCTCTGCACCTCCGCCCTCATCACCGCCTCAACGTCCGCCCCCGCGCCCTTTGTGCCCGGCTCGGGCGACCGTCGCGCCGCGTCGCGTCGCATCGTCGATGGCGCGGGGCGCCACGCAGATCTCGCGGGCCTTGGAAACAAATGGAGGCGGCGGCGCGAAACGGCACGTGGGCCAATCGGCGCGACGGGCGCGCGGCGGTGCTTCATCGCGTCGCCATGGCGACGAGGTGGCCGTTCGGACGGAGGGTCGTCGCGGCCGCTTTGTTGCGCTCGTCAGGGAATGGTCGCGCGCCGCCCATGTGCGTGCAAGGCTGACTCCACGCACAAAGGTAGGGTTCCGCTTCGCCTCGCCACCTTTCTGGACCGGTCGTGTGCCTAGCGCTGGAATGAATGTCGCGGAGCTGAATGCGATCTCAAGAAGATACTCTGCGGCTTGATGTGTTTTCGAGCAATGGCTTCAATATTCTTCGCTTGGGGTGTGGTCTTCAGACAGCACGATTTCCTTCTTCAGAGTTTTCGTATTGCGAATGAAAGGACTTTACTCAAGCAGCTAAGAGACGAGAGAAAGTTTTTTTTGAGTCCGGGAGAGATGTGTTCAATTGAGTTGTATGCATCGCAGTGGACGAAAGTGGCTGTTGTCTTATCAGCCATTTATAGTTTTGTTTTTAGTTAAATAACAATTTTTTGTGTCCAAATATAAATGTTTATCCGTGAATTTTAGAAAACTGAAAAAATGTAATGTTTTAAGTTGTATTTCGATCACAAAATTAATATACACAACACAAAAATACACTACATAGTGCCTATTTGGTACTTCAAATATATTTAATTGTTCTTTTTTCTGTTTATTGGTTTAATTTCCTAAGACAGATAATATATCGTCGTAATCAACTAGCATGTCATCCCAAGCAAAGCCTCACAAATCCCGTGGGTGAGATGAACACGACGGTAATTGTCAAGAAGGGTTCCCAGGAATACCCCAAACAGATTCTTAGGATACGTGAAATGAACTGGAAATCCATAATTGTTTACCTTCTGTATAGATGCAAACAGAATTCTGTTTTCACACGCGAATATTTGAGAATAATGTATGGGCCCGCGTTATCACACTTGCTCTATTGCTTTGGCATACCTTTCCTGCCGCCCTGTTCGCCGCGGGGTGGCGGGCGCTGACGTCACCGACGAGACGCCTGCTCCCGGACGCCGCGCCCACCCGCCCGCCCCCGCGAGCAACATTCCGTCGCGCTCCCGGGGCATTCCAGGCCCGCCCGGCGCTCTGCGCGCTCCCCGCATACCTGTCGCCCCGCCCCCACTTGCGCCCCCGACGCGACCCCGCGCGCTTCATAACCGCCCACCCCTCCCCTCTCGCTCGCCGTGGCCGCCGCCACCCTCCATGCCTGCGTCCCCGAATCTCCGTTCCGCCTCACCATGCCCAACTACCATTCCTGGGGATTATCTTCCTGTCGACAGGGCTTCTTCGCCCCGCATCTCGTACCCGCTCCTCCTTCCCCGTACCTCCTACCCCCCCCTCCGTCTCCGTCCTGCCATTTGTCCCCACCCCTCCGTCCCCACCCTCCATCCCTACCCTCCGTCCCCACCCCTCTGTCCCCAACCCTCCGTCCCCAACCCTCCGTCCCCACCCCTCCGTTCCCACTCCTCTGTCCCCACCCATCTGTCCCCACCTCCATCCCCACCCCTCCATCCCCACCCCCTCCGTCCCCACCCCTCTGTCCCCACCCCTCTGCCCCAACACTCCGTCCCCACCCCTCCGTCCCCAACACTCCGTCCCCACCCCTCCGTTCCCACCCCTCCGTCCCCACTCCTCCGTCCCCAACTCTCCGTCCCCAACCGTCCGTCCCCACTCCTCCGTCCCCACCGTCCGTCCCCACTCCGTCCCCCCCTCCGTCTCCAACCCTCCGTTCCCACCCCTCCGTTCCCACTCCTCCGTTCCCACCCCTCCGTTCCCACCCCTCGGTCCCCACCCCTCCGTCTCCACACCTCCCTCTCCACCCGCCCTCTTTCCCCGCCTCTGTACGTGCCCCTCCGTGCCCGCGTCTTGCCCCACCACACCGTCCCCGCCCCACCATTCCCACCCTCACCCCGCCCTCCAACCCCGCCCCGCCCCGTCCTCCGTCCCCGCTCCACCCCACTCTCCGTCACCGTCCTCACCCTCAGTCCCCGCCCCCGTTCCCGTCCTCCATCCCTCCCTCACCACAACCACCACAACATCCTCGTCTTTCCATTACCATCTCTCCCTTCTCCGGCTTTCGTCCTCGTCCCTACACGCACTCCACCCTTGCCCCTCAGGTCTGTTTCTCGAATCCGTTCCCGCTGTCCCGGACTGCGCTACCCGTTGCATCACTGCTCCTTCCCTCCGTCGACTTTGCGGGACTCCGCAGGGCGGCCGCAGCCAGCGGATTAGCGTTCGGAGAAAAGCGGACGGGCGACGGGCGCTGTAAGCGTTAAACGAATAAGTCCACGAGCAAGGCGCATACAACAAGGGCAGATTTCGTCCCTCGAGATTTTTTTTTGTTGCCTTGGCTCGTTTGGGTTAAAAATACTAGCTCTGAGAAGATAATCACATTTATTTTCACGGTAGAAGCTTTTCGTCTGAAATATCATTGCATCTTCTCAATGGATATATTTTCAGATTATGTTTTATTTCTGTTTAATGTAAGTCAATTTTATTGAAATTATTCGTGCAGAGGAGAGGATAAGTAGTTAACGAAAACAAGTATTTTGGTTATTGTTTGTGAGTGTTATAATTTTGAAAAATATGTTCTGAAATTTTCGAAATGTTCGTTCATCCATCAACAATAGTTTAGTTATTGACGCTCACACTTGGGCAGTTGAGATTTCCTTTCTTCTCTGTAACCATTTTGAGGAAAAATTGTTAGTAATTCTTTCTCCTATATCAATTGTTTATCAAAGAAATAAACAAACATTTAAATAACAAAGTTTCATAAAATTCCTAGAATAAAAATTGCATTTAACACAGCATCTTGTTTCCGATGTTTGAAATCCCATGACCAGTGATCCCATCCGCATTCTAGAAAAGAGAAAGTGGAATTAAATGGCAATTTACTGTGTTATAAGATTCAAAGAGATCAAAATAAAATTGACTTACATTTTTTATTATTGAATTGGAATTTATTGATTAATGGTATTATATTGATTCAACGTATCCTTAATATTTTAGACATTCATAGATAAGAAAACAGAAATCAGTAAGAGGCAGACAACACAAGTGGTAATAAAAAGCACTTATATTTATGTTTCATTCTTGAAACTGTGGTACAACGTTTCGGGACTTTTTGTGTCGTTTCTTCAGGCACTGTCTGTGAAACAAGAATTTTATACTAGATTAAATATTATATATAAAATTAAACATAAAAATATAATTAACAAGTACCCAAAAGTTCAAAGTACGGCGATGTTTTGAGTCTCACCTTGTTCCATTGCCACAAAAATTCATTCGTAAAACTTTTTTATTACAGTCTACCTTTTATTAATTTACCTTTTATTAATTCCTGTTTTATCTATGATTGTTTGTAATAATAAAGATACTTTGAATCAATAACTATCTGAATAGACAATCTACAAACTATTCTAAGTGTTATAATGGTATTAGACTTTTGTGGATTTTTTTATTACATGATCGATTAAATCCCTGCGTGGTTTGATTCTGGAATAATTCTGGTAGTAGTCATTTTTCACTGTGTATGAATTTAGCGAAATTCTTTATAAGATAAATAATATTTTGGGATACAGGTACTATGTAACGTATCCAGATACTATATAACATACTCGTACATACGTGCTAACGAGACGTGCTTTACACATTTAAAGAAGGCATATTTCTGAACCGCCCAAAATGATTCTTCAGCGTCCTTACCAAGAAACCACTCGAAAATGATTGCTAACGAGCGAGAAAATAGCTTGCTTTACGTAAAATTTCAACTTTGGAAGTTTGGAAAACTGTTCTTTCATTTTACTCAACTTTGTTCATGCTTTCGTGAAAGAGACAAGTTTGTAATGGTACACTGAGTAAAAGGAATATACCATCTCTAGTCTCGACGAACTCCTTGCAGAAGTTAACTCGTGCGATAAGTATGGATTTCTTGCCGAAATTTGGTAATGCGATAAGACGAACTTACAAGTATTTTCTCTTTCGAGAGAGAAATGTAACTTCTTAGTTTCGAGTAACGCTTCAAATGTGAACACGACGTTTACGCCAAAGCTTCAGTAATTAGGAAGTTATTAGCTAAAACAAATAACTTCAGCAAAGCGAATAACTTCACTTTTAATTACTACAGAAATAAAAACGCGACATTCTTTATGCAGTCTTAAGAATTTCTCATCGGTAGAGGCGTGCTAAAGTACAGGGAAAGAGTCACCTGAATATGTGTAGAAATGCGCAGTGGAGCCACCTCGCCAAGTGTGAACAAATAGAGAGAGAAAATCTGAGACGACTCACTTGCCAAGAGGGTGATGCGTCTAGGACGAACTTGTGCATCTCTTCATCCACCCGGCAGCGGGATGGCCGCGTGCGTATCTTTCCCACCCCGACTCACCCGGCGCCCTCGACGCCCTTCTGGCATCCCCTCCCTCGTTTCCCTTCGACGGTGCGCTTCGCTCACTGGGTCCGAATCGTACAAATGACGTAAAAACTAATTATGAAACTTTTTACGCTATATCTGTACGCGTTGTAGCAAATTATTAATACCTGAATGATTGATTGATTTTGTCGTGTTTCCGGGCGCGTCAACTGCTTCGGTCAATAGTCTCGTTAGTGTAGTGCATGTTTTTCCCGGGAGATGGCGGTGATCTTCCCCCGCTGGATGGCGAGATTCGGCGCCGACCTACCGTCGGCTAGTGGGGTTGCCCCCTAACCGGGACTCTCCCACCAGCGGGGCATCGCCCCAGCCAGGACAAGCTCTAACCTCCCGATCGGTATCCCGGAATATGTAGTAGTGTAGCGAATGTTAGTATAAGCGCGCGCGCGCGCGCGCGCGCGCGTGTGTGTGTATGTATAAGGGGCGAGAAGAGGACAAGGAAGAGGAAGGATAGATCGCGCGCGGTCCATGGCCTGTTTGGTAGGGTACTGCTCCGACTGGCTGAATGAGAATCCGTATCTTACGATATAAAACTATTGTTAAGTTTCCAATAAAATAGCGAAGTTTTCATTTTCGATGTTCGCGTTTAAGGTAATGACGAGATGACAATGATCCAAACCTATCGTGGGCGAAGTTCCTTGTTTGCGAATTCGATATTTTCATGTGATGATGACTGCTGGAGGATTTTTCCTAAAAACTGCAAAGTCACCGAGAAACGTACGACCTCTGAAAATTCGCCGTCACATGTAGAATGACCCTTGTAACACAGGGAGAATTCAAAAAGGCCACCATGTGCCACGGGAGTCAGCATATTTGACATGCGGTATTGATACTCTTGATGCAAATACTCTTCACGTTGTTTTCTTTGTTTTGGTGGATGTTACAAAAGTGGCATTCTATTTGATGTAATGTGTGAAAACTCGGAAAATGTGCTTTGGTCTCCCGCTACACTTTTCTTAATGATTTTTACACCAAGTGTCATTTCCATTTGTGAAAATATGTGGAAAACTTCGAAAACGACCGGGAGTGATGGCTCAGGGTATCAACTGACGTCATTGCCTGTGACCGGGAGGTCCTAGTCTCGAGTAGCGGTAGCGGCACGATTTTCGACCCTAGCTGTCAGCTAAATCGAATTCAGTTGCTGTCTGGAGGAGAATTCTAGCGGCCGGCTGCTCTGATCGGTAGTTATTCGTGTTTTTTGCGATCAACACCCGGCGAATGCCGGAGCAGTACCCTAACAAACGGGCCACGGATCGCGCGTGATCTTTTCTTCCTCTTCCTTGTCCAATCCTTTCCCTTTACACACTCACTCCTACACTTTCATGGACTACACTATCACATATTCCGGGAGACCGGTCATGAGCTTAGAGATTGTCCCGGCTGATGGGAGAGTCCTGGTTAGGGAAAACTCCGTTAGCTGACGTTAGATCGGCTCTGGATCTCGTCATCCAGCGGGGGAAGACTGCCGCCACCTCCCGCGAAAAAAACATGAATTACACTTACGAGACTAATGGTTCTAGTAGTTGACGCGCCAGGAATCATTAACAATTAATCAATCAGCTTTGAAAACGTGCTTTGGTCTCCCGCTCCTTCCGCCCCCATTGAGTGTAACTGGGTCCACTGTGCGCCCTGCGACTCGGAGGGCGCGGGCGCGCGCGAACAACTTTTCGGCGCCGCGGCACGTGTAACGGCGCGGAGGAGCAGGTCTGGCGGGGGGGGGGGGAGGCCGCGGGCGCGCGCTGCTGACGGATGGCGCTCATCTCCCGCGGCCGCCGTAACGACGCCGGCGGCGGGCGGCCGCATCTGTCAGTGCTCTGCTGCCCCCGCCCTCACCCCCGCCCTCGCCGCCCCAGAGCATTCGCCTCCTCCGTCGCTTCCGCCTCCTTTCTGTTTCCGTCGTTCTCACCTTCGCTCTCGCAAGCACCTGTGCCCTCTTCTTCCGTCCCCCTGCTTGCACCAGGTGAATGCTGGAGTAGTACATTAACAAACGGGCCACGCACATTTGAAGATTCCTCTTACTTGCTCTTTCGTCACCTCTTTCTATCTACACTTACACGTACGTGCAGATTTATAGACATATCGGACGCCTAGTCGGGAGCTTAGAGCTTGGCTCGGCTGTGGCAGTGCCTTGCTGGGGGAGATTCTTGGAGAGGGAACTTCCCCCACAAGACGAGATGTAGGTCCGCGCCGGATGTTACCATCCAGTGGGGAAGGAACGCCGCCACTTCTGGCGATAAAGCGTAACAATGATGGGACGACCATAGCAGTAGACGTGCCCGGAAACATAAATCAATCTTTCCACCTTCGTTCCCGCCTTCTACCTCGCTTTCCCTCGTCAACACACCGCTCATCCACTCATTCCGTCCCCGCTTCCATCCCCACCTCCTGCCTCCGTCCAACACCCCTTCTGCTGCCACCTCCTGTGCCGGCGCCGACCCCCTTCCAACCGCTCTACCTCGGTGCCTCTCCCCTACCACCCCACCCTCTTTCACCCCCGCCCCCGCCACTGGCCGCAGACTGCACCCTCCCGTCTCCGACCGCCGACCGCGTTCCTAACCCGCTCCTCAACAAACCGCCCGTCCTGCAAGTCTTCCAGCAACACGGCACCGAGTTCCGCAGCCTTCAACTGCGGCGCTTGAAATTGGGCCTCGTCATCTCTGCACTTCGTCCACTGCTGCCACGTACGCGAACAAGACCCACTAATGAAGTCCATAATAATATTTCTGCCTTACTTGGCTGTTTACGTTCTGACTTCAGAATGGAATAATTCCATACGTAATTTGAATCATTTTAGTGTAAAATACGAAAATACATGGATCTGTTCGAACATACACTTCATAAATAAATATTTTCAGATTGAAAATAGCTTCATACTGGAACGCAACTTCGAAACTCTGTACTGCGTGTTACATCATATGTGTATACAATGTACAGTACATGCCTTACATTGTATATGGGTTTGTTCAGTATTACTAAGCGTAAATAAAAAGATAACCATATGTTAAAACTAAACAAAATATGAAATTTTATTTTATATTCAACTTATTTTCAACTTATAAATATTGGGTTTAATTTTTACTCGTTACTGAAAACCCTTACCGCGGAGCACATGCTTTCCGAAGAGCGAAACCTCAAAAATGAGAAATGAGCAAAAATGATTTACTTTGCAGTTTACGTACAAAGAAATTTAATTCGTGATTCCCTTGGGAATACGAAAAGCCGGTTTTTATTGTCGAGTTAACAGAACAGGGCAACGTGTGTTGAGTCTTTCATGCGGAGGAGTCGATTAATTGATTAACTAGTAATTTCGGGCGCGTCAGCTGCTAAGGTCATTAATACCGTAAGTGTATTGCAGGTATTTATCTCGGGAGATGGCGGTGATCTCCCGCTGGATGGCGAGATCCGGCGCTGACCTACATGGGCTTACTGGGATTTTCCCCAACCGTCTCCCTTCAGTGTGACACCGCCCCAGCCGGGACAATCCCTAATCTCCCGACCGGTCTCCCTACAAGTGTGGTAATGTAGTGCACGAGAGGGTAAGTGTATGTAAGTAAGAGGAGAGGATTAGACAAAGAAGAGGAAGGGAAGATCGCGTGCGGCTTGGGTCCCGGAGCGGCTGCTCTAATCGGAAAACTTCCTATTAGAGCAGCCGGACGCTAGAATTCTCCTCCAAACGGGCTAAATTCGATGTAGCTATCTAGAGTCAAAAATCGTGCCACCATCGGGAATCCAATACTATGACCTCCCTCTCAGAGGCTCTGCGGTGACATCAACTGATGGTCTGAGTCACCCTTGCTGGTGCGCACCTATCAATATTTCATAGCATCTTCGAATGCTTCTTTTCCCCCTTTTTGGTTGAACAATTTCATATTCCGCAGTACCAACGGTATTGTGTTTTGTGCCGATGGCATCTTATAAATGGTAAAATCCTGCATATTGTTGTAGCGTACTGTTTATGCTCCGTATTAGTGCGTTAGTCTCTAAGAATTTTGATGAATGAACGATTGCCAAGGGTCAACTGTGTAAGAAATTTTGATGAAATGTTTTTGAAAACACTCCATACACTTTCCCAAACAGGTTTGAAATTATAAAAAATCGTCTCCATTCTCACCTCCATTCATTCCCACTAATTTGCTAATTTTCTTACCAAAAGTATAATAAATATCTTCCCTCGTTATTGCCTTCACCAAAATTAGTACTTTACACTTCGTTGATAGATTTTTCACTTACAAATTTGTCTTATAAATGGTTATTATTATTATTATTATTATTATTATTATTATTATTATTATTATTATTATTATTATTACTTTGTACGATAACAAACAATGTTTTCCAAGTTTCTTCTTCCTTGTGTAATCATATTTTGAGTATATTATTCGTTGATTATAAACAAAACAGAGAGGTTACAAAATTAGAGGTAAAGTATAGTTCAAATAAACATTTACCCAACTGTGCCTTTTAAAGTGTTGATGTAATTTTCCACTTACTCTGAAGTAGGGAAAGAAAGACTTGAGCATGCGATTAAATGCTCTGCTTAATGGTACCATTTGAAAACCACCTCAGTTTGTAGACAGTCCACTTCCCGATTCCTCACAAGTAAAAATGAAGCCTCGGCGAAGTCTAAGCAACCGACAACCTTCTACACTGGAGAGCCACGTAACCATTGTAGGAATTTGTTGTTTGCATTTTGCCTCGTCTTTGTGGCCCTCGCCGACAATTTTCCTCATAAGTCGCTATTATCGCACTAATTATTTTGATCTTTGGCGTAACACCCGTACGTCCCGGCTGCTTCTTTGCATTTCCTTGTTTGATAATTTTCCCTTCCTTAGAATACTAGCTGCAGCGTAGTAACTTGAATGTTTTAAGTCGTTTATTGTAAAAAAGGATTAAAAATTTTGCAAGGAAAAAATGTTCTATGACTGCATTTTATGCAAGAAAATAAAGACAATATCTTCTGCTCATCGATTATGATACACGAAATATCTTGAGTGAAACTATTGAATGTAAACATTTCTCTCCACAGATCTGAAAAATTAACATATCAATGTTAATGTGAATTAACTCTCCAGTGTAAACACAATTGCCTCCAAACCCTTCACGCATTGGAGTTACTCTAATCCGCGCACTCCCAAGTGTTTTAGGAAACTTGGCGACTCTGACGGCTCCTTATAGCAAAACGCAATAGACACTGAGTATATTTTGAGTATTTCTCAAGACTATTTACAAAAGTAGGCATTAAAAACGAAAATAGCAAAAGAATCCCCATCATTAATTTGAAGGACACACATGTCTCGCAAAGGTAGCAAAACTAAGTACAAATAAATAATAAAAGATGTATCATGAAAGTTAAAAACAGCCCTTCGTATAATACTTGAAAGTTTTATATTTTTGACATTTTAATTTTGTAATACTTAATATCAGACACTCTAATACTAATGAAGCTTAAAGCTTTTGGGGGCATGTGCCAATAGTTAATTGCTACTCACCAATTAGATTAGATTAAAATCAACTTAATATTAAAAATGGAAGCTACATTTTTTTTTTTTGTGAGCTTACCCTGGGCCCTAACACATTTGAGAGAGGCCTTCCGGGACCCAACAGAAGACACAAATATTTACGTTTGGGTCGGGATTCATCTAGAGACGGTTACATGTTCTAACCATCGGCCACAGGGACGGCATAACTTAACTTACACACTTTAAAAAGCGCTTCCATCATCCTCTGGAAAGAGAAATGGATGCGTCTGTCATGGCACACATACCTAAGGGAAATCAAGTGGATATGAAATCTAGTAGCAGCTTTAACAGCGCTTTTAACCCTAATACGAGAACTTTTCTTTTGGACATAAACGAAAATTACTGTCTCTGGTTTACAGAATTGGAAAATTCTCTTAATGTAAAAGAATTGAAGTAATTTTTTAGAAAGTAATTGTTTGATAATTGACTAAGTTTCACGCGAAATTACTTTCATATTTTCGAAAAATTGTATATGAGCTGAATTCAAAATCTGTCTTTAAAGAACAGATTTTATTAAGAAAAAATCTCTATCTTCAGTTTTGTAATTGTAGAAAGTCGCCTAAAAATAATTTGAACTTTCGTATTTTTGAATAATCAGGTACTTCAACGAAAATGAGACCCAAGCATTTTTTTAAGCATTGACAAACTTAATAAAAACATAGACATTTTATTAGATCATTTTGAAAATGAAATTGAGGCTTCTTGTTAAGTACCCCAAAAATTAATATATCTATTTCAAACTTTGAGCCTAGAGTTCCCTTGAAATGATTGGTGAAAATAAATTTTGAAAGAAAAAATAAAATGCCTGAACGGTGATGTTGACCACGGACAGACGAACGAACGGACAGACGTTTTGTCGTCAATCGATTTTTCAGTATCAAGAACCCATAAAACATGCACTCTGACTGCACAATGATTAGAGGAAGTAATTTACTAACAAAATGTATCCCCTTTCTCGTTACTAAGGCCTGGCAATAGGTTTTTGTAGAGAAAATACTCCGTTTTCCAGCTCACAATTATAGTAATCTCTTTTACAAAGTGAGGATTAGAAGTTCGTGTATTTATATTTTGCTATTTTTTTACTGTGTAGGGAGGCGTTTAGGTGCAACTGTGGTTTGAATGATTAAGGAAACGATGTTAGAGAAAAATAATGCGTAGTTTACTGTACACGTAATAAATAATACATAAAATGTAAATTCATGTTTTGAGAGCATGAACATTAATATTTCAAACTTAGTTCATTTCATTAGATATAAGAAATACTAACTACACGGGCATCTCCCGTCATCTCCCACGCCCTGTCGTGAAGTACTTCGTACTCCTCTTGAGATGCGAGCGCACAATTTTCCCAATTCCTGCTCTCTATAGCTCTATAGAGTGCGGTGAATGTTGTTTGATGATATTAATAACAACAATAATAGGAAAGGAAAGAAAATTAATATTTCTGTGAGCATCTTTATAGAATACATGATGACAAATTCACTCGCCGTTACTCGCGCTGTTAGGAAAATCTAACAATGGTGCATTTATTTCAATAATATAGATATTTTTAACATACAAAGAAAATGCCATATCCAGATGAAAAAAATACCCAGAAATTGCGTAAAAGAAGAAGAAACTAGAAAATATAATTTTTTATAAAAAATGTTTAAAAATTGGAAGACATGAATGGCAAAGACTGTTTTGTTGTCCGAGAAAATAAAAAGGAAACACAATGAGAAGATGATGGGATATCTGGAAAAGAAGATGATGAATTACCGTAAGATGGATAATTGGTATTAGCACGGAGTCTTCAGCTAACATTAACGCGAGAAGTGAAGTCGTTTGTAGAAATACCCCAAATGTGAACCCTTCATAGCCGTCTTCTGTAATCAATGCAGATGGCACCATCAAACATCATTACTCATGGTGGAAGCGTGACTGCTGTGATGAAAATGTGCTCTGATGTTCCTATATGGACTATGCTGCCTGATTCCTCCCTTATAATCAGGAAAACGTAATAATGGAAATAACAATGTGACACCTTAGTACAACATTGAAACATTGTACATTGAACATTGAACGTTTCTGTAATGAATGATATTAAACATTAATTAACATTAATAAACATTAAATTAAATTCTGCCCAATGATGTATTTGTTGTTGTATACATTAACAGGAAAAAAAGGCAGCGAAGACATGAGCGATAAAAACTAAAAAAATAGATTGGGAATAATCTCATGTCTGTTTTCAGACGTAATCTTTTCAATTCACTGTAGGGAGTTATTTGCGCACTAAAATTTACCCAACTGAGTTGTTGGTACATGTGTATTTTAAAATACCATGAACATTTGAATTTCCTTTCAATCGAAAAAAAAAGAAATGCATTCCTTTACAATGCAAAATGAAATTGTTTCAACGTTATTGTAATTTCCAAGTAAGCAACTTACTCAAGTAGTAGGCTTACTAGAGAAGAAATGGAAGTAAGTGTGCATTGTAAAATACGTATGAATAGTATTTGAATTTAATTGCGATAAATTTCATAGACAAGTAAGTACTACAGTAGAAGTAGTATAGAAACCAACTGACGTCAAACGTCAAGACGAGAGAAGTTAAAAGCAAACAAAGAATTGAAAAATATATGTTGTGTAACTAAAACACAAGCAAGAGAGAAATAATGAAAAGGAAGAGGCCGAGAGTACTTTCGGTGGCGCTCATCGCAAGCCTGGAGCTTACTGTAAACAGCTCGTCACCCCTCATCTCGCCATTCCCCGCCCCCACCGCGGGCTGCAGCCGGAGCTTAAATGAGCAGCGCAGCTTTACAAACACCAACACGCAGCCTCCGCTCATATGTCTCCCCGCGACAGCAGCCAGGTGGACTAAGAGCGCTCCTCTTCCCGCCCTCCTCCCCCACCCCCACCCCCCACCCTCACCCACCACTCGCGCGCTTCATCGCCGCCCTCCACGAACCGTCTCCCCCGCCCCCGCCCCGCCCACGCGCTCCGTCGCCGCTCCTGCGCTAATTTCGTGCGTTTCGCTTCTCTTCTCGTGCGGGGTCACATCCCTGCTTCTGTAATTCCCCCTTTCCGTGGCAATGCAAACAGACGCCCCCACTTTCGTTACGGCCTCTTTCGACTGCTTGCGTTACCCATTGTTGTAACTTGAGTAACTTCTTCCTGTTATTTTCAGCTAATTTCACTTGGATATTATCAATTTTTGTAACAATTTTGTGAATTACGTTAATCATTTCACATGCCTTCTCTCTTCTTTTATATTATCTCGACTACTTTGCTTTCTTCAACTTCTTCTAATCTTTCTTATCTGTTTCTTGTTCTTGTTTTTCACGTTTCCCGCATCTTTCTGTTTCTGTACTTTCTCTCTTCCTGTTTCTATACTCTCTCTCTTCCTCTCTCTCTTTCTCCCTCCCTCTCTCTCTCTCTCTCTCTCTCTCCCTCTCTCCCTCTCTCTCTCTCTCTATGTCACAGACGCGCACATAAGTGCAACCTTCTTTTTTCTCAATTTCCCTCTAAATCCTCTTCACTTTTACTTATCCCTTTTTTTCTCCTTTCTTCAGTCTCCCAATTACCCTTTCGCTCATTTACTATGTTTTTTCATACTTCCCTACTTTTTGCGCATTCCATTTTTCTCTTTCTTGCCTCCCTTTGCACCCCTTCAGTCCCCCTTTCCTTGCTTCATTCATTATTTCTTTTTTTTGTTCATTGTTTTATTCTTTCTTTCTTTTTCTTCCTTTGTATTCTGCTCGAAACCCGCCCATGTCATAGCATCGCGGCTCAGCCTACCGCGCCTCACTTATTCCCGGTCTACAACCTATCCCGCTGGCGCCGCTCCCTTTTTCTGCTAACGAGCCCCGGGCTAAGCTAAGCCGACTTACTGTTTTCGGCGCGGGGTGGGCGGGGCGGGGCAGGGAGCGCGCGCTTCGCAAGTGCGTGCGGGGACGCGAACGCGAACGCGCGCCGACGGCTGCCGCGCGATATATTCCCGCGAATTCCGTTGTGCCGACGCGCGCAGAATTACGGACAAATCCGCCTCCCTAAATCATGCACTAGTGTTGGCGCGGGGGCGGCCGCCGGAGCGGAGCGGAGCGGGGCGGGCGGACGGACGAGGGCGCGAGCCGCGACGGATCAGAGGGACCGGACGGCCGGGAGCGCGGGGCGGGGGCAGGCCCCGGCACGAGGGGAAGTGATGCGTAAATATTAGTGGGAGAGGGAGTCCTGAATACCGCGTCTATTGTGGAGTTGGGGCAACACGTGGTTGAGGGGTTTTAGCACTAGCTTTGGACGTCCGTATAGTCACTCCTGGTGTTTTATTGACGAAATTTCTGCAGGAATTATTTTTATTTTTCGATGCAGTTTTTTAGATAAGTGTTAAGGTATTTTCTATGCACACTGAAAGATTATAAAATACCTGTTACCCTCGCAATTCTGGGCAAAATCTGTTAAGTAAACAATGAAAAGAAAATAAGTGACACATTATACCGTTCTAAATTAACTAAATAAAAATTAATAAAAAATGTGCGTTCCTTGCAAGTTTCTGTATACGGCAGCAAGCATAATTATGTTTACGAGCTGGGTCGAACTTTATTCTGATCTGATGGTAGTCTACATTTGAAAAATAACTTAGAACAAAACTCTTAATTAAGCTAACGCAAATTGACTGAAAAATTATTTAAGACAGTGGTCTCTTTTAGAATATGAGATGGTGGGTATACGAAGATTTTGAAATGCGAAGCGTAAAATACTTCTTATAAATACATGTGTGCGTCGAAAATTGAAGACACAAAGGGAAATTCTTACACATGTCTGGTTAAAAAATATAGTAAACATGAAGTAGTGTTTGTTTATTACTTCATATTCCTTGTATGAATCGTGATTTCGTACCCATTTGTAGAGATGATGTTTGAGTGGGTCGGGAATGAACGGGTGTAGTTAGTCGCACACATTGCCAGCGGAGGCCCCTTTGCGCCTCCGTTTAATTGTTCGCTTCATTCCTGACGCGTCGACATGCTCAGCACTCCATTGAGATCCAAACATTTGGACTTTAGCTTCTATTGCGCCGCGTCGCCCTCCAAACTGCGCCTGCACTGAAGTTGAAGCGGACAGTTGGTTTAGGCTATACGTGCGCGATTATCTCGTTAGTCGCTCGGGTAATTTTCACGAGACGACGTTTATCAAACACTCGACATATACCGATAATGTCGAGTGTGAACTTAACATATTTCGGGAAGGTATATACATGTGTATACATTTTTTGTACGTGTTATTTTTACAATGAATGTTACAATGAAGTTATATTTACAATTTTTACAATGAAGTTATATTTACAATGAATTGTGCATCATATAAAATTATAAAAGGTTTCTGAAAAGTAACACAAGTATATATCAGATTTTAGATACTAACACTCCCACGCATTACACCAATACAATTCGTGCATTTCATCAATATTACAATAAATGTAAATTCATTCATAGATATAATATGATACTTCTAACAACATGAGGTTTACTTAATTACATTTTAGTATTCTGCGTGAACGAGTAAGGTAAATAATGTAAATTATAAAACATTATTTAGTGCTTTATTTTTAAATTAATAAGGTTACATGTTAAACACTCATGTCCATTCCCGAAAAAAATGAAATTTAGAGAAAAGCAACTGAAATAAAAATGATATCACGCATGCACTAGTTTAAAATGTTAGCGAGAACCGCTGATGCAATGTTTAGTAGCAGTGCACCACAAACTGGGAAATGAAACGTGTAATATTTTCTGCACCTTGCGTATAAATTTGCCATCGATATTTTCACCTTAACTTCGTGAATAATACATAGCATAAGTAATGAAAATATTCCAGATACGTTCCCTAAACGTCCCGACCTCAGAAAATTTTAATAATGATTATCCTTTGGGGTACTTTAATTATTTTCATAATTTTACTCTTCCGTGCTTTAAGGATATTGTGTACAGTCAGTGCTCTCTTCACACTTTGTGAGTTCGTGACATCCATTGCTTTTTCTTCAACACGTGCTCAACTTAATTTCTGCGCTCATAATTAGTGGTAATACAAATTAATACATCTAATACCTCGAAATACGTAGTGCAGTTAGAGACTGGAGCAAGAGTGCCCCTTTTAGTGCCATTACGTGAGAGAGACCACTCCCGAATAGCATTCTCAGACGACGCAGAAGGACCAGGTCTCGTACGTTCGACACGTGTGTGTGATACTGAGTCATTAACCGCGACGCGGCTATTAGCGCTGCCGTGGAAATTGGGAAACTAATACTTGGAGCGGCGCCGCGTGTAGCGCACGTTTATCCACCGGGCGGCCATATTACATTGGCGGCGGACGCGTGAGGCCGCCATTAATCCCAGCGGAGATAGAGACGCCTGCGGGGAACCCCCGCGAGGCCTCGCCACCAGATGGCGCGCAGCGCGCTCGCCCTCGTCAAGGCCGTCGGCAGGGGGAGTCTTACTGCGCCTCACGCTGCTTCTTCTCGTTTCTTTTCTTCTTTTTATTTTTTTAATTTATTTTTTATTTTTATTTTACGTCAAAAAACAGTTAAAACTTCTATGGGGAAAAGTGAATGACATGCTATGGGGAAAAGTGAATTGTGTGCACATTTTCAAAATTCTGTGATCTCTACACTAAGTCATATACTACTTGAATTTTGAAGAAAATAAAATAAAAAAAGGCCTTTCCTTCTTCCCCTTCCCCCCTCTTCCTCCTCTTCTTCCTTTCTTATTTTTTCCTTACTTCTCTTATTCTCAATTCTCTCTTTTAATTCATTTTCGTATCCTGTTTATTTATTCAGTTTCTTTCGATCTTGTATGTTAATTCAGCTTCTTTCACGTATCTTGCATGAACGTAGACGGAGATATGGGGTTATTAAGCGTTGTTCTGTCAACATTTCTAACGTGTAAAATTCAACGAATTTTGGTTTTCCATTTTCCTATAATCGATTAATAATAACTCAACCCAGTTTCTGTCGCTTCATGTGTCTTTAGTTGTTGTACAAAATCAAAATACCAACAACTAACATGTATTTTTTGTTGCAGGTAAGATATTATTCCGGATATAATCGCCGAAATTACTATGTGAGTACTCCTTCTTACCATTATTACAAAAAAGGTTACAAAGTGTAATGCAATACACAATATAATGTCTAAAACTCTTAACATTAACAATTCTCACTGTACATAAAAATGTGGATGTAGATGTTAAGACCAACCTATTTTTGAAAGACGCCTCCACTAACGGACGAGCGAGTGTCTTTAACGTGTATTATTACACAACATACATTGCTTTAATGAAAGTATCTTCAAAACGTAATGATCAGCCTGTTTGCGGCAGAATTTTGCGCCGACCTTCTATTTTTTCCCACGTAGTTGTCGCTTTCATAACCTAGACTCTCGTTTCGCCCCGCGGCGTCCTTCGACGCTGTAAGAGGCTCCTGCGCGCATCTTATTGGTGTTTTCGCCTCGAGTCTCTTCCCGTTTTTGTGTGCGTGAGCGCCAACCCGCCGCAGTTCTCCCCGGCACGTGTTTACGTTGCTCACGTTCCAGCAGTACACTTCCCACTTCTATCTCTGCTCTGCTGTCTCCACAACTGTTACTGCCCTCGTTCGGCCTGAGACACCTTTCCCATTCTGATAGCCCTCGGTCGATCGCGATGCTCTGGCCGTTTTGCTGCCCTCATTGCATCCGTTGCGAACTTAGGAGCAACTTCAATTTGCGACGGCACACACAGATTTTGCATGATTTCGTACATTTTGACGAGGATAGGGTATTAAAAGTATTTATTATTTATTTTAGTCGCCGTTGAAGTCAAACGCAAATGTAATCGTAAAATATAAATATTTTAAACATTTAAACATAGTTGTATATATATATATATATATATATATATATATATATATATATATATATATATATATAATTTGCTGTTCTTGAGCAGTGTACCTACTTTTTTTGCAAAGCCTTTTTCTGTTATTTTGTTTAGGACCATTTTTACAGCTGTACGCTACTATTATCTAAGAACTATATAAAAACATCTACCATCTTGCTCATATTTTCAGAATTACTGAATTTGAATTTACGACATAACAGTTTCTGAACTTGCTCTGTCCCCATTTCATCTTCCCATAAATTTTTAGAATAAAAATGCGTATGTGGTGTAAACTTCTTTCGCGGCATCCAAAAATAACCCTCAGCACTTCTAAAACATTATTTCCCAGCCTCTCTTTCCTTCCGCCCTCTATAGAGCATCCTTTTGCCCCACCGATACTAATATTGCAACATGAGTACAGGAACCTCAATGTTGAACATCTTTTTTTTATTATACAGAAGTATTCGTTTAGTCATGTTCGTATTTTGTTTTATTATTTTTGCAAACTTGCATTCTTAAACTTACCTTAATTCTGAAGCGTTATACATTTATTTCATCTTCTCACATACTTACACAGTAACATGATAGTACAGTGTAGACCTTTAATACTGTTTTCCCCTCGCTGTGACAACCATAGCACTACTGCTGACTCGTTCCCTCTCTCTCTTCCTTTCCTGATCTCGCGCTCGCAACCAACATCCCCCGCCCCAGCGCTCGAGCAACACCAACATCCCGGCCACGCGCGGCTCCCCACGCCGCCATCTGCTGCCACCACCGCCCCCGCCTCCACCCTTCCACCCCCGCCGTTCCCGTCGTCCCCGCCGCTCCCGCCGCCTCCGCCGCCCCGCCGCTCCCGCCGCCCCGCCGCCCCCGCCGCCCCCGCCGCCGCCGCCGCCCCCGCCGCCCCCGCCGCCCCTACCGCCCCGCCGCCCCCGCCGCCATCCCCACCGGCTGCGCCGCCTCCGCCACTTCCGCCGCACCGCTCTCGCTCCCCTCATCGCCCCCTTGATCGCCCCGCCCACTCTGCTGCTGCCACCGCATGCCCCGCAGCCCTCACCATCTGCGCCGCCTCCTACACCTCCGCCGCCCTCGCCCCACATCGCCCCCGCCACCCCCGCCCGCTCAACGCCGCCGCTTCGCCGCACGCCGCCCCGCGCCGTCTGTATGGAGCGCGCTTCTTCCTCCCCGACTCAATAACGGCAGACTGCATTAAAGCACATCGCCTGCCGATACGCGGCGCTCGTGAAAAGCGCCTTTTGTGCGCCTTCTTGGAGGGCGCCGCGCCGCGCATGGTGGCGGCGGCGGCGGTGAGGGTACGAGTAGTGGTGGCGTAGAGAGGTCACGCAAGTAGTATGGTGGGGATAGAAAGAGCATTCTGGGGAGTTTAGGGAAGGAGGATTGAGTTAGTGGAGATGTGGAAATAGCGGGATAGCATGATGAAATGTTGCAGCGTTGCGTGGGAGTGACCGATTGTTGTATCCTGCGCTGCAAGTAGTAATGTCTGTGGTAATAAGATAAAGTTAACTGCAATTGAGTGCACGTTTTACACCCTTCAACGAACTTCAGAACGCATCAGTGAACTAAGATATTTCATATTTCTTAATTTGGATGCAAGGTTTGCACCGAAAAGACAGTAAAGAGTGGAGGTAGTCGATGCCTACGAGCCAGTAGTGAAGAAAGGAACGTGAGAGTAAAGGAGAGGCGCAGTAAACTTGCAACTGGGGGCAAAAAGTAACAATTGGAACGGCGACGCGACTGGGGAAGGGCCTTCCAGAACAAGCGACACACAATAGCCACATTCCTATTTCTCAGGCGTTCGATAGAGTTTGGCACCCACGCCTCATATATAAGCCAAAAAACAGAAACTATGAATTATCAATTACAAATCATCATAACTTTTATAACAGACAGAACATTTACAGTAACAATAGAGAAGTACGTTTGAAACACCCGCAAAATAAAAGAAGGAATTCCTTAAGGGCCTCCTTTCACCCACCCGTCTCAACATTACACATCTGATATATCTACCTCTCCCTATATAGATATCGCACAATTTGCTGACGATACTGCCATGTTCATGTCCAACCATTCATTAAATCACAAGTGCAATATAATTCAACTGCATTTGATAAACATAGAAGATTGTTCCTTAAAATGAAAAATGAAGCTCATTCCGTGAAAATCAACAGTCAAAATATTCTCTCTCAGAACATTCGCCACCCCCACCCCGCCCCAAAATAATAACGACATAAACCCCTGGATTCCATACAACAAAACTGTTAAATATTTAGGACTAAACTTTGATACAAGATTAACCTGGAAATCTCACATAGCAACGAAAATTCAACAAACCAAAATTGCATTAATACAGTGAATACCACTACTAAATCCCAAAAGCAATATCTCCTTAAACAATGCCCTAACTCTGCACAAGACAATACTCACGCCTCTAATACTGTATGCGTGCCCCCATTTGGACAAACGCTTCACATACAAACATCAATCAAATGCAAATAATGCAAAACAAATACTTAAGATTAGCCACTCACGCCGTAGGGTTCATTTCTAATGATCAACTCTATGGAGAATTACGGTTACCACCCATCAATCATCACATCGCTCATCCCTCCAACAATATCTACTCCCTCGATAAATGAAATATCCCACTGCACCTAGCCACACTCAGCAATTTCCCGACCTGAATCCCAAATAGACACCCGCTACATGCCTTCCTACAAATATTTTCTGATGTTTACTAAGCATAGGTGCTCATTGAGTATCCTAAACCAATCTTTAGATTAGAATTAGTTTTAGATTGGGTGTATAAATGTATGTGAAAAAGTAATTACTACTGAACCATGTGCTCATCATTCGAGCAATAAATATAATTTAAAAAAAACTGAGGAAGTACGCGTGTGGTGACGGACGGGGAAGGTAATGAGGGGGAAGTTAATAGAGAGGGGGAGAGTGGAGTCATGGCATGACAGAAAGAGGACGGGAGAGCAGAATGGAGCTGAGGTCCGAATGCGCGTGGAATATGGATTCACAACTGTCTTGTTGCCACGATCTCTTTTAAAAAAATTGTTTTCTTAATCAACCCTCTTACTTTTTTCTTTATAATATCCCACATACATAATCATTACAGAACGAATTGTCTCCCGGCCGCTCCCGACCGGTCTCCCAACATGTGTGGTAGTGTAGTGCATGTTAGTGGAAGTGTATCTAAGGGGTGAGGATAGGACAAGGAAGAGGTAAGGAAGATCGTCCTACCTATCTAGTTGGTGTCGAAAATCCTCCCACCGCCGTGTACTCGAACGTAAGGCCTTCCAACATCAGTTGATGCCCTGAGATGCAGTGACATCATTTGATGCCCTGAGCCACCCCTGCCGGTGACGCGTGTGCGGGAGTGGTAGGGTTGCGCAAAAGTCGCGGGAATGTCGGAGCCGTGCGGACGCAAGTTATATGGGTGACGAAGTGGCGTGGAAAGGCAGGTGAAAGGCTGTGTTGGGTGGCGGGGGTGGGCGTCGGTGGCTGAGCCGCTCGGAGCTCGGCGCCTCACCCACGCGCATTCATCGGCGATCGAAGGCTCTTCCGCGGAACTAATGAGCTAATCGGCGTGTTTCGCTTGGTTTTTGAGCGCAGCTGCGAGACGGAACGATGAATTGGCGCTTGTCACGGGCTTTTCATGAAAGGCGGCCACGAGAGAGGCAATCTCGGATCGATGGCAACAATCAGATGATACCGGAATGGATGAGAGCCGACAGCTTCAGGGCTTTTGAAGTAAAATGAGATGCAATCGAACGGTTGAATGGCTTTTGTAGGCAAAGGGTAGGCCGATGTATTAAAAAGAAAAGAGTTAATTGGGTAGTTATTTTTGAAGGTTTTGTTGTACGAACCAATTTAGCATTGATGTACATATTGCTCTGTGGAAGTTAGATTGGAATATGAAAACGAATGTGCGCATGATGTGTAATTAGTTACATTTATTTTAATCATTTATCCATTAATATTTCGTTTTAATATTTAAATATATTTCATCAGTGCTATTACAGAGATTTCGAAAAAATGAAGAGAACAAATGGTGAGTGATGCAGAAAAATGAATGGCTAATTTCTTTTTATGTTCACTTCTGTTACGGGTGTGAGGGTTTACAAGTGATTGAACCTTTTTAATCGGAATTTTTATAATTACAAATATGAATCACTCTTCTACATTAGATATATTGTTAGCTCATTGATTCATTGCTATCTGATAGAATGGGGATTGGGTAAGTTACCATTGAGAAGTACTTAAATCACTTTCGGTTGAAATAATGTTAGTTTAACGTCACGAACTTACAATAGATACCAAGAGGGAGAAATAAGCAGGAAATTAGTAGCTGTGAGACAAAGGTGATGCTGAAGGAATCCACAGACAAACATTCAGGGGTCGTATTTTAGAGCCAGGCGGTCTTGAGACGACATTAACGACCCGAAAGGGAGATCCCGCAACATACTGAAGGCAGAGAGGGCGAATCAACAGTAGGTCGGATGTAGGTGACTAGGAAAGGCAGAGAGATACGCGCGCAATTAGCAGAGGAGAATGAAGACCCCAGCGGAGGGCGATGCAGGACTGATTAGCAGCCAGAGACGCGCTGTGCGAATTAACCTGGCAACGCGGTGTACACGCAGGACGCGCGCTGCAGCCTGAGATGAGGCGAAGACGCGCAATGAGGCAGATGAAGGCAGCGCAGGGAGACACTAAGGACACGAGGGGGACGGACGGCCCCGGGGGGGAGGTGAACGCAGCGACGGCGGCGGCAACGGCAACTGCACCGGCGACGAGGACGACGACGAGGACGAAGACGAGTACGACGACGACGAGGATGTCGACGAGTACGACGACGAGGAGGATGACGACGAGTACGACGACGAGTACGACGGCGACGATTACGACGACGACGAGTACGACGACGAGAACGACGACGATGACGAGTACGACGACGAGGAGTACGACGACGACGAGGAGTATGACGACGACGAGGAGTACGACAACGACGACGACGAGTACGATGACGACGACGAGTACGACGAGTACGACGACGACGACGACCACGAGGACGACGCTGGCGGTAACCGTTGACGGTGATTATGCCGGTGGGTATGCGGAAGCGGTGAGACGTTGGCGGTGGCAGCGCAGGTGGCAGCAGAGGTGGGGGCGGGGACGGAGGCGGCGGCGGTGCCATTGGCGGAGTGCCGGTTGGCGGAGGGACGACGACGTAGGGGCGGCGGCCCGCGGCGCGTGTCACGCTAATTGCCCGCCGGCGGCGCTGTGGTCGCGCGCGTCTCTAATTGCCAATTAGGTGGCGACGCGGAGCCGCGCGAGGGGACGTCTGCCGCTCCCCGCCCTGCCCCGCCCCTCCGTGCTCCGCCCCCTCCCCGCCTCGCCACGCCACGCCCCGCGCTGCGCCGCTGCACCCGTCGTCGCCGTCCGCTGCTCTCCGACTCCCCTCTCCCTCTCCCGCCGCTCCGCCACCTACTGCCCTGCTGACGCGGCGGCGCCACCTGCGCCTCTTCAGTCATCGCAGTTCCCTGCTTCATTTGCTCTTTGTCCTCATTCAATCGGCCCTTCATTTTCCCTCTTCATACAGTTATGTCTTCATTCAGTCACATCTTCATTTTCTATGCTTCCGCTCTTAAATTATATTATTCCTTTCATTATCTTGTTTCTAGAGTTTGCGTCTCAGTGAGTAATTGTATTAGGATACGCTCCTACGTGTTTGAATGGTGTACACGATAGTCCGTGGGAATGAAGGCGTTTTTCCGGCATTTCGTGTCAATCATACGCATTTCTTTATCATTCTATCATTCCTTCATATCTTCTACTTTATCATTCTATCATTCCTTCATTTTGAAAAAATTCGCTTATAAATTAAACTAGAGGAAATAACGCAACGTTGCCCGGGCATTTATTTACTACTTATTTATTAGTCAGGAAAATGAAATATTTCCATAGATAGTGTTCTAGCAGAACCCGGCAGACTCTCTTGCTCTCCCTCTCTCTGTCCTTTCCTCTCTCTTTCTTCCTGTCTCTTTCTTTCTCCCTCTTTTTCTCTCTCCTCTTTTACTCTTTTTCTCTCCCTTCTGTTTCTCTCCTTTTCTTTCTCTTCTTTTATGTCTCTATTTCCCTTTCTCTCTCTAGTCCTGCCCGCTAGTTCTGTCCTCCTCGGCCTCGCCCCGCATCACTCGTCAACCCTCGGCAATAATAAAGCCCAGTTGGATTGGGAGCGAGTCAATCCGTCATTTCATACAGAAAGAAAACTTGGTCGCACAATAGCACAGCCTTAGCAATGCCTTCAATTCTTCGTTTGCTAAAGATAGGCAAGTAGTTCGTGGCAAGATCCCTTTGTGCAGTAATATTCAATAACATTATTGTTCGTTTTCCAGTTAGAGGTAACTCGTTCTTGCCGAATATTAGGGAGTATGGGATAATTGGAAGGAAGCTGAGAAAGGAAGAAAAAAATTATACAATTGATAAAGTTGTTAACCGTGTTAACCGTATAAAATATTCCTCAAAAAGTTTTTCATTGTTCAGATGAAGGCGAATAATTTCGTCGACTGCAGTTCATGGTGGTCTAAATTCTATAAGAAAACCTGTCTGAGCGATGATTCCTATGGTAAGGGTCTAGACACCTAAAACGATTTTTCATTCTTTAAACATACCGTGAATACCTTCTCAGCTGAAACACCGCATAGTGTTCAGTGCAACTTGCGTATTGGTGACTTGATGTTGAACACTTTAAGGCTGAGAAATTCAGTAAAATCCTTTGATCTGCTTTCAATGAAAGCCTATTCGTCTGTACTGCATACAAACACAAAAACTTTGTAAAGACTCAAGAAAACATTGGTCTACATCCCTGAGGCATGCATTTTTTGGATTCAATTACATTATGATTCACAACAATGTTATCTCATGAAGATGAAGATTACTGAGCATTTAGACAATCTAAAATGTAAAATGTTTAACAAAGATGTTTATTAAAATAAAATAACCTCTTATGTAAAATCATATATTTTATGGAAAGTAATTTAATCCAAGTAATAATTTGGAAATCCGTTTACCGTAGAAAGGAAAAATGTCTGAATCCAAGAATAAAAATCATCTTCAACTTCGGCCATAAAAGATTTTTGTTCAAATGATTAAATAGGTATGTTTATAATTAGACAACAATCTGATGGAAATATAATGTGATGAAGGACATTAAGAGAGCAGGGATTAGGAAATGACATGAGGGGGTTCAATATAGAGAAAAATCGAAGGTAGTTTTGGAGCAGGCTAAGACATTCAAGAGAATGTTGTAGCGTCTTACAAGAAGAAGATAATTAGACAAAAAAATTGTTAAAAGAAAGAATGCTTAAAATTGGTTTTAATGAGTTTTTGTGTCTTCTGTGGAATTGGGAAATATGGAATTGCTGCCTTTCTGCAGTTAGCGATTGATAAGGCGAGTTCTTATTATTAACACTCACACCCCGTCGCTCTTCGTTCAGTGCTGCCTCATCGCTTCCCTATGCTCACTCCGTTCCACTTCTCCTTGCACCACCCCGTCACGACCGTCCCCGCCATCCCCCTCCCTCACCCCTTTCCCGTCCCGCTACTCATCACGCTAGGCGTCGCGTCCTTCGGTGACCGCGTCCTGGCCAGCGGCAGCAACGCAAGCCAGCGGCAGCAACAACGCATACACGAGTGCAATGCGGGTTGCATAATTCCACTTGTCGAGGGGGGAGCATACTTGAGTGTGAAGTTTTAAATGGCTCCTCCTGCTCTTGTGATTTTCGGCTGCTGAAAAATATTCTTGACAAATTTCGAAGCAATTACGCCAGTGGTTGAAACGTTCTTGTGTCAGATCCATTTTCACAATACTTTTTTCTATTTACCTATCTATCTACTATTTATAGACTTCCACTTTTACATTATATATTTACGTTACGTGGCATTTATACATCTGTACTCCTCACTATCAAAGTATCTAGTATCAAGAGTTCCTTCCTAGCTTGCTTTCGATCTTCTATTTACAGTCAACTACTGTAATACAATAGTACATTATGAAACGATGACGTAATGATGAGTATTAATCCACGAGTGTGATATTACGATACGAGCGAGTACGCAATACGGTACTTTTTCTACGACTTCTGGTAACTTTTATAAGTTAAACTTTTTCATAGGATCGTTATGTGGCAGTTGACATACAGGGTTCAGCCAAGTCCACCTAGCGGGCAGCAACCCTACCTGCCGCAAATGGCTTTGGTTTAGCAGTCCGCCTGCGAGAGACTACAAAAGTTGCTGCAATAATTACGAGGTCACAATTTTTGCCTTTCCTCTTATTTCTTGAGAAGCCAACTCAATCTCTGGTTCACTAGACATTTTAAATTAAAGAATTGACCGGTTTTTAAGAGCAAACACACGGCAGCAACATTTAACACGAAATGACTGATATTTCTGATCTTAACGTCAGTGAAAAAGGTTCCCTCTACCACAACCCTAGTCAAATAGGATCAACGTGAAATTACGATTCATTTTCTTTTAAATAATATTCCACGTAATAATAATAATAATAATAATAATAATAATAATAATAATAATAATAATAATAATAATAATAATAATAATAATAATAATAATAATATAAATTAAAACTCACAAGCATAGTAAATAATATTAAATGCGATTTTAATGGGCACAATCGAACTAAACATTTACTAGAACGATTCTCAATGATTAATGAATATTTGGTTCGTAAACTTCACAGTGATTGGCGAAGAACCTGTATCATAATGAAATCTGTATTGTAATGAGTATCATTATGCAACGGTTTACAGCGTTCAAATGACAGAATTATACAATGAGAGTAGAAAAAATGTTTTCGAGTAGTACACAATTTATTGCGGTATGTGTTCATGTGGGGGACATTTTATGGAATAATGAATGTATTGTGTCTGATGATGGGACCACAATGAGCTCCAAAACGTTGTGAAGTGTTGTACAGATTAATAAAAATTGTTGTCGAAAATATAGATGTGTATAAAGGAAAGAAAAAATATCAGTACAATGCAGCCTTTCGTTGATCGCAGGGATGTCATCTCCTCATACATCTACTTTAAGTTCCTTATTTTCTTCCAGTGCAAATTATATCCTGGCAGTTTTTCTCATTCTTTCGCCGGGTGTTATCATTTTTGCTTATATTTCAATTCTTTTCCCTTTTTTATATTTTTTCAGACGTTTGTGTATCAGCATCAACATGACAATTCATTCTCTTATTTTGTACTTAAATATTGTAATTTTTATCCCCTGCTTGTAAGCCTGTTAATATTTCTCTTTGCTTTTGGTACAATTTGAATGTCGTTTGTCTATTATCTTTCCTCCTTGTTCATCTGTAATTACTCTTTTTAATCAACGGCCTTCTTGGATTTTATGTTAGTTGATACTCATTCTGGTAGTGGAACCCGCATTTCCGTGTGTGTAGTCTTTGTTGTTCCAAAGAACCTTCCCAGGCCCTTTTCCGCCAATAGTTTCAACTATTCTGAGATTTATATCTCATTGCTCTCATGTAACATACATATTGACGTTGGAAGTACTTAATTTATTTTAGTTTTCCTTTCGTCTTCTCTTAATTTCTTGAGTAATCTTGAAAGTGAGGTTTGAATTTCAGTTTTCATATCTCTCCTCGTGAAAAGAGATTAGTAAGAGAAAGTTAACTAGACAAGTTCACATAGTTCTCGAAAATGCTCGTATTGTACGGGTTTGAATGACTCTATTTCCTATTACCAAAGTCGAAATCGTCTATAAAGTAGATTTTTTATTTGAATTGAACATGAAACATGTACAACTTTCGCCATCCTTATTATATTTGCCAGGAGTAATTACATTAAACTGTAGTTTTTTGTACGAACTGCTACATGTCCGAAAGAAATACTCTCTGAATACTGAAAAAACTGTATAGAAAGAGATCTAAGTTATTCATTTTATAATGTAGTACTATGGAGTAAGTAATGATTCCAAGCTTATCAAATTCCGACGCCATTAGTCTTGTAAATGTAGTTCGCAATGTAACCGGCAGGGGCAGTGTGTATCTCTTGCTTTAACACTGGATCCGTTGTAGACTACACTTCGCCTGAAAGGTTTTCCTCAATCAGGTGAATGAGCCCTCACCGTGAGAGCGCTCCAGTTTGCGACTGGATTCTTGGCATTACGTGGCTGTGCAGTGTGAATGTGTTGAGTTATTCGATAATCGTCGTATTGCTAGCATTAGTAAGCAATCAAAAGTGCAATAAATAAGATAAGATAAAGGTTTTCAATAAAAAATACTTTATAGCATTGAAATGCGAGACATGGGTACAAATGTTTTGGTGACTGCAAGGGGAAGGACGGTAAATAAGCCATTTCCAATTCTCTTCTTCTTCTCTGCCCGTCTTGGCTAGTTCTCCAAAATAAGTAACGGCCAAATTTAAAATACATATCAACGCACATGTAAACAAATGCAGCTGATCATGAGAAATAAATTTATTGTACACATTAAAACATTGCTCGCAAATTTTATTTTTACTAAAGAGCAAATTATTCAGCAAAACATTTTTATTATTTTTAAATATTTTTCGTATTCTCGAAGTTTTATTTTTCAGAGATTGCAAATATTTGCAATATTAGTGCATACAAGTATATATTTATCAGCGTATCAGCATATATGATCAAATGTTCGCCTCTACCCCGCTAACGTACCATGTGCATTACAGTATGCATTACAACACTCATTTCAATATTTGGAGCATTAACGTAATTATAATTATTCATTGCTGATTTTGGACAATTATGCTATCGATCGATTATACCATCAAATAGTAATGAAATACATTTTCCTACACTGTAAAAAAGGGTAATGAAAAATATTAAAATTTGTCTGACAAAATATTAACGTGCATAAGGGTATTATGATGTAAAAATCTGCAAACAGCCGATTTAATATAAAGAACTCATTCAATATATTTGGCCATATTTTCTTGTAACAGAAAAGTGAATAAAAATGAAAAAGTAGATCGTAATTATATCTTTTCTGAGGTTCAACAAATTAAATTTGATTTCTTCAGAGAAAACTGAAATTGATTCATTTTGCGTGTGTAGCTTGTTGACAGTATATAATAATTAAAATGTGCATTGTGTGATGAATTTAGTATAATTACATGTTTTGGAGATCAAATTGATAAATTAATCACTCACGAACATTTCATGTAGTTAATTGTAATATATTATTGCCAAATTTCCACAATCACAAAATTGTCGATCATTTCTGTTTCGTCTGACGTAAAATTAAATTTCATGAAACGGCAGAAAATATATGCTCACTACACTACGTGCTGAGTTTTTAATGCTCAATTCACTTGACCATTTTCATCTCTCCTGCTGTATTTTAATTTGGATAAATCAGTAGCCATATTTATTTACATTTTCTTATAACCTAAAAATTGCAAAATAATTTATTATAACTGCAGGGTTTCCGCGTTACGTAAAGATGATAAAAAGCATTAGTTAATTTATATTACTCTCACAGACATTACAAAAAGGAAATACTTAATAGAATTGATATATTATAACAGAAACAAAGTACAAACTTACTTGAACTTAGCGAGGTCAAGGATCGTAAGTCGTCCTTTTATGACCAGGAAATACTTAAGCTATAATAAGTTATTTTTGATAAGGAGCTGCTTATGTACTTTTGGTATTCATAAACGATACTTTAAATACGATGTATGGCAACAGCAAATAGACTGTTTGACAGCCCCTTGTGTACTGCCTAAATCATTCTATCAAACTAGACGTAAAATACTGCACTAGCTCTATTTGCTAATTATGCAGTACATTCTTCCTCTAATAGCAATCTTGAATCTGTTGTGAAAGATGTGCAACATCACGTCACATTGTTTTCCAACTAGGCCAAAAATGTCACATTGAAATAAATCCAAATAAAAGCCAAGCAAAAATATTTTACTTCCGTAGACGTCCCCCAAATCTCACATACCAATCATAAAACATCACCGTCTCCCTCCCAACAAAACTGTTAAATATCTAGGTGTTCTGTTCGAAAAGAGTTTACTACAGTTTTGGTAAGTCGATATCGTTTCTTAAATTCTTGGTAGTTGTGCAATTAAAACGGGTTTTGAATGCCACCTAAATATCACTTGTTGCTACGTAGAACGATGCCCATAAAAATCCGTATATTCGAAATAATTATATTTCCATTTCTTTCAAATTATGACTATTTTCAACGCACCAAGAGAGGACTCTCTTATAGCTATAACTCAAGGCTGAACCTTCCTCATAGCTATAAGGAAGCTCATAGCCTCATAGCTTGGAGGCCGGGGTAATTTGCGACTTTGAATTGATAAACGAATATGAAATCAAATCTTTGAATGAAAGTGCGTTTCGAACATTCAGTATCCATTCTAATCCATCCTTAATTTTCGTTTTCAGACAAAAATGGAGACAATGCGAGAACTTAATTTGTGTTGTTTCTTGTTTCCCTAATAAATTGGATTTCAATACTCTTGTTTTTATTGCTATTATTATTATTATTATTATTATTATTATTATTATTATTATTTTATTGAATATTTTTGACCAGAATTTTCAAGTTTGTTCTTAAATATTCCGGTGTATTTACTAAACTATTTCCTAGTATTTTTCTTCTACCTCATTCATTATCATCGTTGAAAATATATTCTCAATGCTTCACTGTTGATTACTTTTTATTGCTTTAAATATATTAATATAAATGTTTTATGAAGATGGCATCATTTAAATACGAGTAGATTGACATATCCTGTAAAATTACGGTATCCTGAAATCAGGTTATTGAGGTATAAAATATTATGTTTTTCCGGCATGTTGGACGTGGAACTCTGTAAGATTGGTATTTGGAACTTTTAAGTCATTGTTTTGGAGGAAATTGTCGCTGACGAGTTCGTAATTTGGTTTCTTTTACATGTTTACCCACCGAGAGAAGTGTCTCAGGGCATAGCGCGCTGATTTTGCATTCGGGACTCACGGGTTCAATCCCCGTACCGACCATCCTGACCGGGGTTGTCGTGGTTTCCCTGGGTCATCCAGACGAATTCTGTTTCTTTTGAAAGGCCACGACCGCGAAACCAGCGTCGCTAGCCGAATTCGTTAACTACGTCAAGTCACGAAGGTTAAGTGAATTCGAGGTATTGCGGGTGTCTGGTTGGAGGATCGACTAAGATCTCCGGAGTCTAATGGCGACGAGGTCAAATGCCCTTTAGTGGCACACATACAAATACATAAATACAAATTCGTACTTAACCATTAAACACACGCACTTGTAAAGACTCGCATGGTCTTTTGTTCGAAGCTCACTACGTAGGTATGTGAAAGCGTCCTGACTCTTTTGATGACGTCTTTAATTAGGGCGGTGCCTTACCCGCAGCCTCCTCCTCCTCCTCCTCCTCGTTTTCGTCCTCTTCCTTCTCCTCCGCCGCCTCCGTGGAGATTAATGGCGGCGGTAAAGAATTCATATGCGCGCGCCGCGTCTATTATTTACGCCCTGGGGCTCCCCTGCCCCCCCCCCCACTGCTAAGGAGGAGCAGGCGGCTCGCAGCTTCTTGCGCCGTCGTCTTTGCTACCTTCCCACGCCCCTTCACCTTCTACCGCTTGTTACGGTCTTCTTTAAGATATACTTAAGTTTTGTTTCAGTTTTTTTAAATACCGCCGCACCATTTGCCAGAAGAGTTTGATTATTTTTTTGTTTTTATTTTTTTTCTAGCTGGCTCAAATTCAACATTTTTTCTTCATTTCGTTGTATTTGTATATTTTCCTTCATGTGACGTTTAGGGATGATATTATTGTTCTCTTGATACAGGGAGATGTTTAATTTATTACTACGCTTCATGTTGTTATTTAGTTTCTTGTTTCGAGTTTAATACCTGGTTTAAAGAGTACTTTTTTTTGTGAAATGCTTTCGCCGGTTTCTTTTATCATTTATTCTCATCTTTCTTTGGTATTATACGAAATGTTTAACTCTTTCAGTTTCGTTATCTCATTTGACTTCAAATTGTGCGCCTTGTCTCCCTTCATAACCGCCATTTCTCTGGCGTATTTTCCTTGTTACTCCCTTCACTCTCTCTCGGCTACAACCATTAGAGCCCCCTTTTTAGCTCCATGCGATTTTCCTTCCAACTTGTGTTTCCCTCTCTACCTTTTTTTCATTACGAACGTCCCTTCTCGGTAACTGCTTCCGTGATCCCCGCTACCTGCCCGCGCCCCTCCCTTACCTTTCTGCCGCTTAGGGGGACTGAATATTCCCCTCAGGCCTTCCGCCTTTCTTGGGCCGACGCGACGCAACGCAACGTTCCGCAGGCGCCTCGCATCCGCACGCTGCGGCCCCGCCCCCTTCGGCGTTGCGTCGTGCTCCAAGGTGGTTGTTCTGCCAGTCGCACACCCCACCCCTTATTACGGCTACGGATTAACAATAGCTCTGACTGTGATTGATTGTTATTGATTCCGGGCTCGTCAATTACTGATATCATTAGTCCCGTAAGTGTAGTGTATGATATCTCATCGGGAGGTGGCGGTGATCTTTCCCCACTGGATGGAGAGATCCGGCGCCGACCTATCGTCGACTAGCGGAATTTTCCCCAACCAGGTATCTCCAACCAGCGGGGCACTGCCCCTGCCGGGACAAGTTCGAAGTCCCAGACCGGTTTCCCAGCATGTGTGGTAGTATAGTGCATATTAGTGTAAGCGTGTGAGTAGGGCTTGAGGATAGGACAAGGAAGAGGAAGAAGGAAATATCGCGCGCGGTTCATGTTAAGTAACGTTAAAGTAATTATTTTTAGTTTTTTGGGAAATTTAAAGTAATTTTTTAATAGTTAAAAGAATAATAATGTCCCCGTAGTGAAGGATTTACAAACTATAGGCAATATTTGGTGTTTATTATTTAGGACGGGGACATAATTATTTCACTGGTATAAAAACACTCATTAATAGTTTTTTAGCATATTGTATAAAATTTGTAATGAAAGCATTACATTGAAAGAATTACATTGAAAGCAACGTGTCCGGAATTTCATTTTATTTGCAGCATCAGGTTTTCATTTTTCAAATGAGAGAAATCAGAATCACTTGAAAAGGTGTCGAGTTGAAGTGAGAACATACTAAAATGTATGTTTTATGCTAACCTACCATCTTGAAAGGTCAATAGGAGGTCCAAGAGGCGCTCTGATCCGGGGCTGGCGTGGAACTAAACAAAGTAACTTCGAAAAGTAGGAATAAATTGCTTTGTAAAACAATCTTTAATATTAAATTTAGTCTCTCGTATGCTTTTTAATTTTCATAAGTTGGAAACACCTAATTTCGTTTAGTTGGTCTTCGGTTCCCGCTCTCTTCTTCCTTTCTGCTTTGAACATCAGTTAACGTTGTTCACATCTGAAGTGAATTATGGTAAAATAGTTCGTAATTGTGTTACAAATTTTTAAGTTAGCGTGCTTTTCTATCGTACCCGAAGAGAAAGTGATGGCAATATCACTATTTTTACAACGTAATTCCTAGATCGAGAGTCAGTATCCCGAGTTCGATGAATTTCGCAGCAGATTTTTTTATCAATTACTCTTAGAATAGTCGGTAAAGTCTGCTACATTTAATATCACCTGTTTTTGAGAAAACTTAACAGTGAATTGAATAAACGAAAAAGATATTTTGACCTTATTCGTTCTTCAATATGTAATTAAAACAACCTATGCCTGCGAACGTTTTTCCATAAGGACCTCTATTAATTTAAACTTATTTTAAAAATATAGGCCAGTAAATGCCAGATTTTTCTTGCCGTCAGAAAGTACGAGGTTTTACTTTCATTTAAAGTATTTTTAGGTGTACTTCAGCGTGATAGATTGAACGAACTTACTGCACGATGACTTAATATGCGTTTCTAGGGTTACTGTACGTGCGGTATAAAAAGGTGTGCATTGTGCTCTCCTTAACAACTGCTTTATTTCCTGCCATTATGTCATGCTCACCTTCTTTTTTACAATTCCACTTGTTTTTTAAGAGATAATAGCAAAAATCAGTACAAAAGTTTCAGCACAAAATAATGTATATTAGCTGTTTGTAGGATGATCACAAACTTGCAAACATCTTCATATGTGTATAATAAGAGAATGGTTGAAGTGTTACAAAGGGATTAGGTGACATTTCGAAACCTACTCATCCGGTGGCAGCAGACTGAGAACATCAAGTATTCCTGCAGTTCCTAAATCGAAACTCATGCTATTTTGCACGTTTAAAACTTCCAAAGTTCCTGAATACCCTTCAAATGCATTATTGCAAATCTGTAGTTTTAAACATCATATTAAAAATGAGAAGTTCTGGCCTAGCACTTTGTTTTCTTGTTAGTAAAGTAGCCACTTGAAGACACTGTGGTGATGTGAAACTTTAAACGTAGCCTTTGAGTAGTTGACTCGTTGAAAATAATGATGATGATAATGGACGAATGATGTATTGAAATACTGATACATTTGTAAAACTGATAAAATTGACTGCAAAAACCTTTGATCACTATTATAAGTATAAAATTTTTACAATATTTTCTCCAATTTTATAGAGATATTGTGATATTAATCGAATTACATTTCTTATGATAATTTCTAGTCATTACCGAGTTTTCTTACAGTGCAACTTTACCTTATTTTACTCCATTTCGTGAGCATGAAAATTTAATGCTCATGTTTTTCCTTTACAAGATAATTTTATACCAGACACGCTGAATATTAGGATATTTATTTAGAGCTAAAAAGGATCAAATTTTCACAGAGTTTACCGATAATTGGCCGCGTGTAATAACCGATCTTCCTCCCATCGAAGCGTTATGTGATTCTCCCCAAATTCATATCAGCTTCCCTGTCATTTTGTTAGGGTTCCGTCTTCCTCCATTCAGCCTCCCTCGCCGCTGCCGCCGCCGCAGTCTGTCACCAGCGCCGCTTCCTCCGTCTTTGTCGGGCGGGCAACCGGCGCGCAGCGGAGCGCGAGGAGGAGGGGTTAGATTAACCGTTTAAAAATTAATAGGGGCGCGGTGGCGCATGGCTTCGTGGGCGGGGCAAGGGCACAGAGCAGAACACAGCGGGGAAGGACGAGGAGAAGGTAGCCTTTGAGTAGTTGCGGTAGCAGCCGCGGCCTGTTGGGGGAGGTGGCGGTGGCTGTGGGGGAGGAGATGGTGGTGGTGGTGGAGCGGCGGCAACGGAAGTGATGGTGGCGGTGACTGTGGTGTTGGTCGAGGAGGTGGACGAGCGGCGGCAATGGAGGCGGTGATGCTGGTGTCGGTTGTAGCGGTGAAGGCAGTGGAGATGGTAGCGGCGGTAACGGTTTTAGTGGCGGCAGCGCTGAAGGCGGTAGCGGTGGTGATGATCGTAGTAGTGAAGGTGGTAGCGGAGATGACGATCGTTGCGGTGAAGGCAGTGAAAGTGGTAGCGGTGGTGACGGTCGTAGCAGTGAAGGTAGTGGAGGTGGTAGCGGTGGTGACGGTCGTAGCGGTGATTGCAGTGGAGGTGGTAGCGGTGGTGACAGTCGTAGCGGTGAAGGCAGTGGAGGTGGTAGCGGTAGTGACGATCGTAGCGATGAAGGCAGTGGAGGTGATAGCGGTGGTGGCGATCGTAGCGGTGAAGGCAGTGGAGGTGGCGACGGTCGTAGCGTTGAAGGCGGTGGGGTGGTAGTGGTGGCGGCGAGGGCGAGGCGGCTTTAGCGGGGCAGGCGACACGCGTGCGCGTCGCAAAAGGCGGCAACGGCGGCGGGCGCGCCGACGACAAAGGCGTCGTTACTCATTTCGCCGGCTTACTTATTCAGAGCACGCCTCGCATCGCCCTCGCTTTTCCGGCGCCCTCGTTGCCGCCGCACACGCCAAACGCCGCAGCAGACGCAGCGGCGAACAATTGGTAAACGCAAAAATCATCGTGAAAAACATTTTTAAGGAGAACCAGTTGTTTCACAAGTCATTGCAATAGTGTGGTAGCATTAATTGAATTTGCTGCAATGGAAATTCACATACGTTTTAATATCACTGATTTCTAGCAGCTAATTTAATTCCAATTTATTGTTAGTGACATGAAGTTAAAACATTCTATCTGTTAGTTGATAAAGCAAATATGTTTCGGCTACACCCAGAACAAATTACAGTAAGTAACAAAGTGCTTCATTTCTCACAATTTTAGACTCAGAGAACCGTAACCGTATCATATCAATACCGTTCCGTTGAGCGCAAATACTGGAATTCTACTGAAATAAAATTAGTGATAGACTATATACAATTTCAAAAGTGAATTGAATTTCGATGCAAATAATACTCCCGTATTTCCAAAATATAGTGTGACCTTGCTCGTGACCTTGACCGTGAGAATTGGTGAAACTGTAACTTTATAATGAATATTATTATTTAAACATCGTACATTTCTCTTCGTTATGTTGACTATATTTAGGTGATTCATTTGTTTATATTTATTGTAGTCGTATATTGTAAACCTTTTTAATGCTTAAAATTTAATCTATAGCTTATAATAAATTTTACTTACTATTTAAATCGGGTAGAAGAAGTACAAACATTTAAATAGAAAACTTAATTGCAGAAGAACCAAATTCTTGTCATAATTGTTCAGTAGGCCCATCAAAGTTTGCTTGCAACATTAGTCGAAACTGATTGCATGCTTTCCAAGTTTCGGAGAAAGTAATAACTTAATGATGTATAAGTTAATTTTGCGTGTTTGTTACTATTATTATTATTATTATTATTATTATTATTATTATTATTATTATTATTATTATTATTGGACAAGAATGCAGCACTAAATTTTTAACATGAACATGGATTATTCGTACTCCTTTTCGATAGCTACGGTGCTGTAAGCGATGGTAAAGGTGATGTTGGCAAACTCAATTTGTTTCTTTGCAAGTAGCTAATAAACATAATCCTGCGCTGATATGTTCCTCTTTGTTTGCAAGAAGTTGATCAGTTCCAGAATAAAATGAATGTTGTGTGAGTATTTACACGCAATGGTGTCCTTAGCTTCCCCAATCTCACAATCATTTTGATGCATAGATCACTTTAATTATTATCAGTACAGTCGGAATCCATATGTTATTTTAATTTAGTAGATGTATGTTTTCGAACGTATTTAGTAGTCTGGCTGTGTTTGGCATACTGTACTTCGCTGGTACAAAACAGTATTATACGAATGAACAGTGTTCAGTGTCATGTAAAATGACTCGCGTACTATCGTAAAATTATTAATACATCACTCGAGCCCCACCACTGTTTCTAGTACCACTTCTAGTACATGGCCTCTGCCTACTCCCACTGCTAACTCTCTCTCCTTCTCGGACATCACTATGTTGCTACAAAACCATTGATATATTTTCACCATTACATTTACACCAACTTACCATTAGCCTATCAGATATTGTTGCAACTTCATTCTCGTTTCTGAATGCGTACCTCACGACTCTATTTTGGAAAAAAATATATTTTTGCTGGAAATATGAGGCTTCATATTTATCCACATCATGACTGCAATTTTGTGGTAACTCTTACCATTGCTTTCTTCGCCGTCTAAACCACCTCTAACAGAACCATAATCTCCAATTCAGTTTTTTTCTGTGCAGATACGTCGGTGAGTCAAATGAAAACCAGAAAATGGCTGTAGAAAATCCAAAACCGTTTCCATTGCTATCGGACCCAGTAGGCATGCGCGTGGGCTCTCCGGCCATCATGTGGTGATGGTCCCTTGTCCTCATGTGAGCCGGCGACCCCATACTGGCCTTTCCAATATGGAGTGATGTTTCCTATTCAGGGAAGGAACGAAACCAATAGAAATCCATCGACACATGTTGGTACAGTGTGGAGTTGCGTTTGTATCGCTGGCTTAAGTGTACGAATGGTGAAAGAAGTGCAGCAGCGGCACAACATGTAAGCAGACGTACCGAATCCAGGCCAAGCGTGGTTGTTCGGTTTCGTGTTGTTTCAACTGAGGTGATAGCAGCGGCGGAGGAGAAGGTTTTGCAGGATAGACGGATCACTATCGATGACATTGAAACGGAGTTACAGGCTCAGTCATGGCTGTGCTCAGCATATTCTCCATGATGAGTTGAAATACGAGAAAGTGACCGCAAAATGGGTCTCTCATCAGCTGACACCCGTAATGAAGTAGATGCGAGTCGATGCCAGCCAGAAGCTGCTGCGCCGCTACGAACTTGAAAGTGTCATTTTTGGAACGGATTGTGACTGGAGACAACTCCACGAAACACAGACAAAACGCTCCAGTACGTAAAGTCGTCACCCCACATCGCCAAAGCCGAAAAAGTTCCGCAGCCTGCCATCCGCAAAAAAGGTAATGCCGACCTTCTTCTGGGACCACACCCCATAGTGGAGCATTACATGGATTGGTTGGTTGGTTGGTTTTTTCGTGTTTCCGGGCGCGTAAACTGCTTCGGTCAGTAGTCCCGTAAGTGTAGTGTATGCTTTTTCTCGGGAGATGGCGGTGATCTTCCCCCGCTGGATGGCGAGATCCGGCGTCGACCTACCGTCGGCTACTGGGGTTTCCCCCTAACAAGGACTCTCCCGCCAGCGGGGCACCGCCCCAGCCGGGACAAGCTCTAAGTTCCCGACGGGTCTCCCGGAATATGTGGTAGTGTAGTGCATGTCAGTGTAAGTGTGTGTGTAAGGGGAGATGATAGGACGAGGAAGAGGAAGGAAAGATCGCGCGCGGTCAGTGGCCCGTTTGTTAGGGTACTGCTCCGGCATTCGCCTGGTGTTGATCGGAGAAACCACGGAAAACTTCCGATCAGAGCAGCCGGCCGCTAGAATTCTCCTCCAGACAGCAGCTGAATTCGACCTAGCTGAAAAGCTAGTGTCGAAAATCCTGCCGCCATCGTCAGAGGCGCTGCAGTGTCATCAGTTGATGCACTGAGCTACCGCTCCCGGTCTCTGTGGAGGAAATGCATCGGAAAACAGGGGGACTGCGTTGGAAAATAGTGAACTTGTTCTACTGTCTGTAATACAGGAGCTGTAAAAACAATTCCGGTTTTCATTTGGCTAACCTTGGTACGTTATCTATCAATAACGGTAACGAAAACGGCCACATCCATGTCCGTTAGTTTGAATGACGGCACTGTCGACTATGAAAACGTGATTAAGAAGATGACGAACATCACAAAACCACAATAATTTCATAGTCATGTACTAAAAAATCAGATCCCGTTGTGTCTTTGTTGCAACAAATCGCTGAATATTCACCACAGTTTTTGGAGATTGGCCTTAGTATATTTCCATCAGGCCCAAGTCGTGTCTTAAACATTTTGATTCCATTTTAACAAATTATCCGTTCGAACTCAAGGTAATATACTTCAGGGAACATAAGCATTTTATATTTCATTTAACCTATATATATATATATATATATATATATATATATATATATATATATATATATATATATATTTCTTATTTGTTATGTATTTTTTGTTCTGATATTCTGATATATTGTTTTATCTACTGACTGTTGTTATAATGTGTATAATAAAGTAAAAGAAATGTATCTCTTAGTATAAGATCATTATTGATATAATGATGCATTAATAGCAATGTAACCAATAGAGTCGTCAATCCGAAGTTGTTGACGCGACTTAAAAAAAATATAAAAAATAACACGAACAACGGTATGGTACAATTTACATCAACTTTCGCATCAACTCGATTTGCAACGAGCATTTCCCTCTAGTAGCGGGTGCCATCGGGTCGTGACTGCGTTGCCTCTCGTCTGAGAACGGGCTGTAACGCGGGCTGCGTCCGCCCCTGGCTCGGCTTGCGTCGCATCGCTGTACCGCTATTCAGACCACACGGCGGGAACGTCTGGCTTCTGGGGAAAGGGAAGCGCGTTGTGTTGCTTATTTAAGAAATTGCAGAGACACGCGGGCGCAACGCGAATTACTGTTTCTGATGGCATGTGTGCGATGACACGGTTCTCACGGTAACTGGTAAATATGAGAAGAACATTGAACATAGAATTATTGAATATGAACAAGCAAGAGGGAATGGAGTAGTAATAATTATTTCTCTATCTATAAACACTCTTGATACAGTAATTTATGTGAAGACAAAATACTTTCCAAATTAATTTAATTTATTTGAGCGATATGTAGTGTGATCTACTCCATCAAACACCTACTATGATCTCCAATTAAAATGTAGATAGAGGAGATTTTCTAGATAATTTTAAATTCTTGCGAACTCAAATCATATAATAGTATAGGAGCTGTGATACATGTTGCAATGATTTATTTGCAAGTAGCAAATAACTTCCCCATAAAATACTCGGTAATACGATTTTTTAGTAGAATTGTGGTTGTTGATACCTGCCACTGACAAGATAATTCCACTAGACTAATTTTTATTAATAAAAATATTATTATATAAAATTAACTGAAACTTTGTGCGCCAGTGGCACCGCTGTTGATCCTTTCTCCGTTGCTTCTGAGCACTATTTAGCCTGAGCGTCTATTTAAAGTCCATTCTCTGAATATCGATTCCATTTCCCTTGTTGGCATCTTTCTCGGCTTTTGCATTGAATTGTTGAAATGGCTCCAATAATCTATACAGAGCGCAAGTGACTCTTAATGCCCTCCCATACCGTGTTTAAATCGCTTGTAAATAATGATGTACTTTTTCAGTTATAAATACTATAGCTTGGACAACAGTTCACTGAAGAAATAATGCCATTACTTTCGAAAAATATTGGGGGGGGGGGTATTCTGGCTACACTGGAGATACATATTTTCCGTCAAAATGTTACTGGACGTAATTTATGGGGGAAATATACGTCACACTTCCATGAATCTATTAATTTTGTTGGCGGATCATACAATGCAATTCCCCCTCTTGGGTGCTTGAATGTTTTGTGCAGGTCGACAGCGTGAATAAAACTGCGTAAAGGTCCCGCAAAAGAGATTACCACATCAAGCGACAAAAAATGCAGCCCTCTGCGTTAAATTAAGCGCGTGTTACGTGTACCTGATTTCATATTTGCCGTCTGACGAAATCAGATACAATGCAAGGATATTTTTGGAGATTCGATGACTCGGATAACTATGAACAAAATTACTCGAAATAGGAATTTAATAAATTTGTTGTGTAATGTAATGTGTTCGCCGACGACGTCAGAAAAAGTTGTTGATTCATTGCATATCAACGGGGAGGTCTTCCTCGAGTTATGTGGTCTTCACAATAGACTCGCTGAAAGCGGACGCCTACAAGGTTTCCAAAAACTACGGGATGTCTATGAGATCAATCTCCTACTAGTATTTTAATCGATTCTAATGGTCAGTATCTTCGGGTGTAAAATATGGCTAATAATCTCGATTTAAGAAATGTTCGACATCTCAGCTCAACGGCAATATTTCATCACGTAGTTACGTTGAACGAAAATGTCTCAAATATCGCTCTTTGTGACGCAGAGAACAGGAATTTTGTGTGATTATTGACAATACAAAGCTTACTAAAATCTAGGTTGGAGTATTATTTTAAATGGACAACGAGTGCTGCTGTAAAATAAGAAAGAGAAGATGAGATAACGCTGCTTAAAACGAGTTCAACCCTTTTTCGTGTACTAAAATTTTCATGTAGAGAGGCCACAAAATAAACCTCACTAGCTGTAGATAGAATTGGGTTGCGCCGTATCGTCATTAAAACATAGTTTTCATCAATAGTGTGGCTGCTGGGGGCCGTTCTATCTTTAATGAGGCGATTCATTGAAGAGATTTCCCCCGATAATAATCCACGGCACATAGTTTGGAACGAGACTCCGGGACTTACACTTGTTTATAGGTCGGTTACCCTGGAATCACGACCTCCAACTGGCCCTCCCACACTGGCGGCATCTCGCGGGACGCCATATTGCATAATTCGCGCCCGGCCGCCCTTCGGGGCCGGCCGCCTCCCAGCTGCGGTCGGCGCGCGCCGATCGCGCGCTTCTCGGGTAACTGCATTACGTGGCGCTGGGGCGGTGATTGACCCCTCATCGGGTTGCAATTGTGTGTTTTGCGGACGAGTGCGTGCGCTTCGCAGTGCAATGCGACATACTGCTCCGCGCGCGCCCGCGTCGACCCGTCCACTCGCCCACGCGCGCGCCCTGCCAAATGGCAATTGTATATCTAAGCAGCGACGCAAACACGTCCCGATTATTATGTTTACGTCCTTTTGAAACGAATGATGTCCATGCGCGACTGCGCCGCTGGCATTTTATTCCCCGGGCCTCGCCGCCAGAGCACGCGCTCGGTTTGTCTGCGTGGGCAGATGGCCGTGATTGCAGACACGAACGTAAAAAAACAACAACAACATGCGATCCACTCGATTGCTGGCGACTAGTCGCTACTAATTGGCTCTTCATTGAGTTGCGAATATTTTATGGAAGGTTTTGGCGAGCGCTATGCCAACGGGAACTCAAGTGGAATGTGCCGGATCATTTGGCGAGTATGCGTATAGTTGCTAATCTCTGGTGGTTGTTGGAGGTGAGGGACAAAAAGAAATTTTCACGTTGTCGGTTTAGTTAAAACTGTGATCCTCGGCTGTTACAGAAAACTCGCTCTGTCAGAATTTGAGTCTAATAGGAAAGGTATCCTGACAGAATACTGAACACTGACAAATGGACAATTTAATTGTAATTGTTCATCTTATAAATTATAAAAGCTGATTTTTTCTATGTCGTAAGTAAATTATTATACCGGGATCATCTTGTGTCGCACATGTGGCTGTGTGCCACCGCACACTTTACGAAACTATTGCCTCAAACTTTATTTTGTGGTCTCTACCCGAGGCGTTGGTGGATACATAATGCGCCTGATGGGTGGCACTATCTATTACATCATTTAGGAACTGCATTATGATTACTGTGTTCCCTCGATTTTAGTTCTTAATTTTGCATCAATTGATGTTGTGCTCATGTGTCTCGGAAATTTGTGTTGCAACTCAGAGTACTGTAACTTTAAGGAGAATAAAGTAAGTGCACTGTTTTACAGCATTATTCTTTCATCTAGTGCTATTGTAGTGTATTGTGCTATCGTACTTACTGTCTGACTTTTTAAGATTTTTATTTAAGAGATAATTAAAAGACATAAATGTAAAATGAAGGGATGTCGTTGGGCTGGTATCTCTTGAGTCTTCAATGCGGTATTTTCAAGTTTTTGGCACTTCTCTTTAAATTAGTTGAATTAAACAATTAGTTTCTTGTGAAAACCGGTAATACTATGATTAACAATTAATGCAGTGATGATTTCCCCTGTATGGGCTCTCAAAATTCCTTGTCTTCTGTATCCATAGATAGAGATAAATTTGTACAAAAATGAAGATATAATCCAGAAACATCAAAACCCCGCGGTAAGATCAAACACAGAATTCAACGCGATTCAATAGCTAAAATTCATTGGTAGAAATGATACTCTTTCTATCATTACCAATGACAAAATGTTTATTTAATAACTTACAAACATATTAATTAAATAAAGTTTTAAACTCTGTACTACTGTTTGTTTCATCCCTTCCTACAAAACAATTTTGAAGAAGGGACACACTTCGCGGAGCTTAGAACGATGTGCAATAAACATAGAGGCATAAAGTCGCCCCATCTTATGAGGTGACTTTATGACAAATTCAGGTAAAATATTTTGTTGAAAGATATTTATTTCAATAATAATCACCACAAATATAAATCATTTTTTAAAATTTAGTATACTTTCGTAACTTCGTTAATTACGTAAAAAAAGTTATGTACTAAAATCTTCCCAAAGTGGCACAAAGGTACTTTACTTTCGGTACTTTCGAGTACCGCATTTTATGCCTGCTCATTTATATGCCTGAAGAAAGGTAATTATTTGATGTCTCTTAAACATACTTTTTCTTACATAAAATTGATCAATTTGTATAGGAAGTGGAAGAAAATTTAAAAAATAACTCTAAGGGAGGGCGATGGATAATGTCTATAAGAGAGAGGGTAATCATCATTCCCCATTATACAGCATATTTCCACGCTTAGAGACTAATTTCAAATCAGGCAACGGAGTTTCAGAGCTATCTCCGGGATCGTTGTCGCTTAATGGAGTAAGCACTGACTACATTGTGTTTTCAAGGAATTCGTACTTTGCTTGGCATTTGTCCATAATTTTGTTTGTTAATTAATGTACAGAAATAAATACACACTAAAAACGTCAAAGCAAGTTAAACCGGAAATAGTAAATACTTGCAGTAGTTTATTGTGATTATTTTCGTAATTACTATTCTCTCTCTCTCTCTCTCTCTCTCTCTCTCTCTATATATATATATATATATATATATATATATATATATATATATATATATATGGATGATGACTGTATTTTATAATAAAATATAATGATTTTTCGTCCCGTAAAATAATAATTAGTGCAATTTCTGTGCACATCTCATATCACATGGGATTGCAAATTTTTTCAATATGAAATTAATGAAATGTAAATAGTCATGACATGATGGAGCTTTAACTGAAATTCCTGTGAGAGCAATTTTTCGCCTTTGTTATCCACTTTTAAAAACTTAACCATTAAAAAACACAATGCCGACTCAATATTTAATGGAATCCTTTGCTTTGCTGTAATATGCATTATTACAGCATTTTATATCGATGCTTTTAAACACACAGAAATAGCTGATAAGTTCATAAAATATTAAGAGGCGTTTATTAATAAAAGATTAGCAACAGTTTAGAACGTATCCAAAATATGTCTTCTAATTTCGGCAGGAAACTTGAGAAAGGAAACAACCAATCTGTAATTTAATCTACCGTCATTTGTCAATTGCAGGAATAATCATAATTATAAGTTACATTTGACTAACGTATTTGTAATGTGACATATTTTTGTTTAATTAAGAAAAACTCAAACAAAAATAACAGAATATACACATATTTTTTATATGCACCATTGTGATTGCTCTGAGAATTAAATAAATTTATATAGTTGTATGCCAACCTGTGTAGTCTGAGCAAGGAACTAAGTAATTGGGCCCACTGGGACAGCGCGTAGCCTCTGGTTATGTTCATGAACTGGGATGGAATCGTTCCCGTGCGGAGCAAAGTGTTCAGCCACTCGAATGCAGTCGATTCATCTCGCGAGAGGGGAGCGAGTGGCCGGAATGCGGCAGCCAGCTGTAATATAGTTTGCGCTCGTCAGTGCCTCCGCAGATTTCGCTATCGCAGGTACTCGCACACTCGCACCACCCTCGGAAACTCTATTGCAATGGCTACCGCCCTGATGGAAGGCTTCACTAACCCTACTGCAACCGCCCGTAGCCTATTATCGAATACCTGCCGCACGCAGCTCACCGTCCGCCACAGGCAACGTGTTAACCGCCGCCCGCCGCCCTACTTTCTGTCACCACTGCACACCGTGCACATCCCCACCGCCCACATACGGTCGTCCACTACACACCCCCACTGCTCACCGCCCATAGGCCTCTCCTACCGCCTACCGTAAATTAGGCTACGTTGATGAATAATTTAAATATATTCTGATATATTTTTAATCAAAGCTTTTTCTCATTTTGGGGTTGTATTAATACATTTATATAAAATCAAACCCCTGCATATGTTAATGAAGAACACTACAAGACAATAATTCTTGAATACTACAAGACTACAATGTCTGCAAGATGACGGGAGCTGGGATAAATGTAGGAATTCACAAAATTACATGAAAAAAAAGCAACGAAACATCTCAGATTCATAACATGTTCGATTTTAAATTAACGCTTGACGAGTCACGTTTAAAACCTTACTGGTAAAGGTTTCATCAAGCCAAAATTTAGTTTTGCAACCTTCAGAGAATTCCTTTAATAAACGTCGGTACTAAATATTGACTGATACGCTTCATCTAGATCGTGAAACACCTCTGCACTTGTATAATGTCGAATATCTGTAAATCGTCCAAGTCATTAGTGTGGCCGCGTTCCCCGTGATGTCAACGTCCTAACTCAATTCGTTCCTCATACCTCCATGAGTCGTATGAACGGAGTTGCACCTCAGCCGAGCACCCGCATCGCTGCGGCCGCATCTCCATGCCCCCACCCGACGCCACCCCCGCCACCGCCACCCCCTGCCGCCTGCGCCACCCCCACCTCCCCAGCCCCCTCACCACCAACTCTACTATCTCGCCCCCCCCCACGCCATCCCGCCACCACCGCCGCCCCTGCAACCTCCGTCACCCGCGCCACCCCGCCGCAGCCGCACCCGCCGTCCCCGCCACACCGCCGCTGCCGCCCCCGCCAATTACCCGCCCCCGCCCCCTCCGCCCCCGCTGCCACCGCCGCCTAGTCGCTTCCGCCGTAACGCCCGCATTACCCACCCCTGCCCCCTCCGCTACTCTGCCCTCGCCATCCCCACCAACCTCCCCCACCCCGCCACCCTACCCCCGCCGTCCCCGTCAATCTCCCGCTCCGCCCCCGCCACCCCGGCCCCGCCAATGTCCCACCCTCCCACGCCACCCCACCCCTGCCGTCCCCTGCAAATTCCCCACCACCCTGCCCCGACCCCGCCACCCTGCCCCGCCGTACCCGCCAATCTCCCGCTCCGCCCCTGCCACCCTGCCCCGCCGTCTCCACCAATCTCTCGCTCCGCCCCCGCCACCCTGCCCCGCCGTCTCCACCAATCTCCCGCCCCCCGCCGCCCCGGCCCCCGCCGTCACCGCTAATCTCCCGCCCCGACCTCGCTGCCTCCTGCCGCTTCCGCCGCCCTTCGCCAATCCCGCTGCCCCCGCGGTCCCGCCGTCATCGCCGCCCCCATTAGCACGCCGTCGCCTCGCGCGCGTGCTCACAAAGCGCATCGCGGGCGCTAAATAGTTTCCACTTCGCCCCACGCCCGCTCCATTTCCGCTGCGGCCGCGCCAGCGCTCTGCGCTCTGCCCAACGCCCGCATCTGCCCCGCCCCTCCCCGCCCCGCCCAGCGCCACAGTGGGCCCAGCACCGCCCACGCCGCACCACAAGAACAATCACTGTGACATTCAATTACTCATCGAGGTGATGATGTCTTATATATCAATTGGCTCTGGGCGCGTCAATTATTCACGCCATCAGCCCCACGAGTGTATGGAGTGTCATAACCAGGTAATGGTCGGTGGCCTTGCTGGGAAACGAAATACGGGGTTGGACTTGCGGACTTTCCTCTTCCAGGTGCATCCTTAAGCAAAGCACTGCCACAGCCGCGTCAAGCGCTGTGCTCCTGACCGGTGCCTCAACATGTGTGATAGTCTAGTGCGTTAGGTGTATGGTGTGTGTAAGATGAGCGGATGGGACAAGAATGAAAAATATAAGATCGTGCGTCGTCTTTGGCTGAATTAATAGGGCAGTGGACCACCATAGGGCGTGGCATTAATATGCGAAATTTCGAAAAACTACCAATCAGAGGAGAGGAATCAGAGTCTCGAACTCTCCTCCAAACAATGGTTGAATTGTGCCTAGTTATGTAGCTAAGGTAGACAATCCCCCACCGTGACGATTCAAATCGTATCCAAGGGCGTTGTTTTACACAATAAAGTGTAATAACTATGAACGCCCAGCGTCGTCATTTGAGGGTCCACTTTTCTGTGCATCTCAAATTTGTTTCCTTCACACAAATTTTGTGGATTTTTATCCTACTCATATCATCTTCTTAAAGTTTTCTTAGTTCATTCTTGTTGTTAAGTCTGAGTGAAAGGCTGGAGTAAATCAATGGGCTGTACGTCCGTTCTGATATTGACGGGGGAGATGATGAACTGATATGAAAACATAATGAACCATTTTAGTTCTTTTTAAAGATGAAATGCTCTTATAACAAACCTTTGGCGTTTTGGAGAGCAGTGTAATTTAGCAAAATAATAATTCGGTGGTACCAATTACAAACGTGTGTTACCAAATAGCTTCAACAATGCCATTACGTGCAGAAAAATAAATAATGTATCATGATATGAAGTCGTAGGCCACCATTTCTTATTCTCCACGATTTCCAGTTAACATCAACTAATATAAAATACAAGTTTTCGATTATTTTGAAAAAATATGCGTAGGACTACTAAGGTAAATAGCAAGGCTATGCTATGTTAGATTAGATAATATCCTGTAAATAAATATTTACGACAGACCAGGAAGCTTGAAACTACACACCGTGTCTCTCATTAACCTTAAGAGTATCTCTCATAAATCTCATAGTATCTCTCTTAGAATCTTCCCATAAACAGCCTTGCAGTATTGTTCTTGTTTATCACATATCTTCTTTTCCTTGTTTCGAAAAATACTTTTATTCGAGACTGTCTGGAAAACAGCGCGTTTTTGTTCTCTTTTACGGCAAGAGACTTATTCCCTATAGGCCACTTTCAACAGAATCGTTATGTACTGAATTTTTCTTGGTTCCACTATCACTATCTTTTCACCAAGTTACTGCTGACCACGACCTATTAAGGGGCCTTCCATTATACTAAAATTTTGTGGCTTAGTGATGGCTAACTGTTATCTCGTTTGTTAACGCATAAAGCGCTTTTGCTTACAATATAAGCCACGTCTTTGATCTAGCGAAGAAACAAACTATAATCAGCACACCACGTAGCACAGGTCTTTGTCAAAATATATTCAGTTAGCTTTCAATACATTCAAAACATCCACTTATCAATTGATATTTTATTTGGAACTATTTACATTAATTGTAATTGAATAATTTATTAAACCGCTGTTTTACGGTACTTTCTACTCATTTCGAAAGAGAATGAGATAAGCGCGTTTTTCATCACACTTACCACTCTCGCATCTCGGTTCTTATAAAATTCCCTATATTTTTTAACATATCTATCGTTTGATTTTAATGGAAACATGTCAAAAGTTGCGGCTCTTGTTTTTTCTAATATGTCGGGCGGAGTTACCATTTTTTCCAAATTATCTTCTATTTCAAGAGCCATTACATCAGCAGAACCTGACATTCTCGTTACAAGTAAGGAAAACACATTAACAGCGATCAACACGTATGTGACCATACTAATAGAACAAATGATTGAGTGATAACCACACTTCATTTCGTGTCAGTGATATTATTTAATTACAGGAAAACGTGCATAAAAGGGAATTTCGAATAAAATATTGTAGATCACACGGCAAAAGTCCCAGAATTCCCTGCATCGGCCTGTTGGCATCGGCGGGTGAACTCTCCAGTCTCGTCTGGAAACGGTCGACTTTCTTGCCTTATGATGTAAATAACTATTCCTTCCCAAGCTACCTCGAGTTGAATAACGTACACTTCTTCCGACTACAGTCTGAAATATGCTTTAAAACTGTCCCTTTATCGGACTTAATCGACCCATTTTGAATAAAAAAATCATTAACCAGTTAATTCGCAAATTATCCAGATTCGACCACCACATTGACATTTTTTTACGTTGTGGAGAGAGTTGTCACTGTCAATTCATTCTCATTTTGTTTTTATCGCCCCTGTGCGTCCCGTGTGGCCCACTGTGGTCCAGCGCGCGGCGCGAAACGGTGCCGCGTAGCAGGCAACGAAGTCCCAGCGCCGATCCCTTTGCACGACACCGCCCTGCCCCGCCCAGCCGCGCCTCTTCAAGCTCCGGTCATCCGCAGCAGCTGGTCGTGCGGCCGTGCCCCGGCGCAGCTCGCGCCTGCATTAGCAATCGCGCGGGCGGGAAGAGTGGCGCGAGCGTAGTAATGATGCCCTTCTAATCCAGCACTGCTGGCAACGGCGCACTTTGTCGTCGTGGTTTGGTTGAAACAGGCTGTGGAATGGTAATAGAAATTGCGTGGCAAAGAGAACGGACATGAAGGGAGTCGGCTGGAAATGTGTACGGCTTGACAGTGCGTGCATTGCCGGTTTAGTATCGGTTACTACCGGTTTCCTGCAGTTGCAGAGATGATTTGTTTATTATTGAAGGATGGACAAACAATAACCAGAGTTAAATAATCGTTACATTGTTGAATTACCGATACCGACTGTGATGTTAGAGTTAAGAAACTCAAAGAATTGCCTGTCCTTCAAATTTGTATGTATTTTGACCTGTCGTAAACTAATTTTTTTTGTGATACAATAATACCTTGCGGTTCATTAACAATTTGACGAATATCATAACTTAAATTTATTTGTAAAACATTAAGACGAAATTTCAATTTTGAGTCTTGCAATATTTAAACGTTAAATAACTATTTTTACTTCTTTATTTGAGGTGAGATATAAACGTTATTTTATCTTTAGACAATTAATTTGAATATTCTTGGACTAGATTTTAATATTAATTTTTTCGGGACATTGCAAAGTATTTCAAATTAAATTTTTTGATCTAAAATCATTAAACTTTGTGTGAAAGCATTATCTATTAAAATGTACGAATTATGGAAAACATGTACGCGTTATGTATATATACGAACATTTACCACACTGAAACGATCAAAGAAGATTTTCATTGACGAGGTCTGAGTTACTCAATACTCCATTTTAAATTGACTATTCGGTTATACTCGTACCACAGTTTCCATTCTAATGATCTACAAATATTTAAAAATTCTATTCCCATATAAAATAATATGCGGTTTCCATTGAATATAAAACAGACCGTCGAAGGAAAAATAATTTTAAGAGAGAATTTGAAGTGGAGTAAACCCTAACCTCACGGAAGAACGGAGATACCTGTGGTATTACGGATCCAGGAGAGGAAAACGGATTTCGATAGTTATTTCTCCGAAAAGCGAAAGGAATGGCTATTTTTGTGGCGGATTATCAGAAATCGATGTCAGAATTTATCGAGAGTCTGTGGTTCATTATGAACGAAAAATATTTGTCCTCTTTCCACTTCCTCTCTCTTGTATTCCTCCCTTGAAAAATATTCACCTCGAACGCCAAACACAGTGAAGGGATTTATGACACCATCGTAAGCATCTTATCAGAAATTGCATTGAAGCTTTCTGGTATTTGGGCGATTAATTAACACATCCCGTATTTTCGCCCCTTCATATCATTTTCGTGTCACCTCCATACATCGGGATTGGCAACACGAAGCGAATTGGACAGGCTGTGCCGGTGAAACCTAATTAGTTTGTGAATGCCCGCCCTCCGCCCATGATGGATGTGGAATGGGAAACTACAATAAGACACCGTCCTGTCATATGAATTGCCAGCGCGTAGCTCCATGTCGGCCACAGCGTGCCTTTTGTTGTTTGGCAGAACAACGACTGTCGTTTCGGAAACGCATCTTTTGTTCTGTACGTCGATTGAAATTTTTATTTTGCCATGCCTTTGTTGTAAGGCAGATATGTTGTATATTGCGTATCGAACTGATCCTTCCTTCCACGCTAGCCGGTAACGATGAGCTGTCCTCATAGGCGGTCACATTTTTGGGTTCAGAATATATGTATTTTATTAAAAAATGCCACAGAGCCACAGTATTTCCTAGTATGATTTTTATTGCACTGGTTTCGATGTTGCCCTTTGTGTGTTATCTCCCGCTTGGAATTTCTGTTCTTTGTTCTATTTGTTTGTTCTGGTCGCGTGCTCCTGCATTGGAGAATGTCGTTAATTATCTTTCCCTGCACCGAACTTTTGGGTTCGGTTCGGAATGGGAGTCGTAAAGATTCCGCACTATCGGTTCTTTCAACATTCACATACTGTAAATACAATAATATTGGTTGGAAAGAAACGTTGGCCGCTAGCCAAAAAACTCCAGACTTTTTCTTTCAGAAAGGTCATAATTTCTAAATTGCTCTGGAATAACTGTGCTCAGTTCATTGAAGCAACGTACTGCAAGAGATTCTGAATTCAAATTCTGACATACGAGGTAACAAAGATGACCGTTTTTCATATATTGCTGACGACTAACAAAGTAATGCCTATATTTCCCATTATATTTCTGACATTAAATTGTAGTATTTCCGCAACCTGTTGTTAAACACTAGGTTGTTATTGAAGAAGTAGTAACAAGCCTTCACTGTAGTGAGCAATATAAAATACCTTTAACTTAGAAAAGCGAAATTAATGGTGATGGGATAAACATTACTGAATTACTTAGCTGTAATGATATCTGATTTTATTCCCCATCCACATCGGTTTCACGATTTGATTTATTTGTCGAATTGATGTCTCTTTTTGATATCCATTCAGCATAATTCGCATCTCTTTACCTTCAATGAGTTGTTTGCTTTGTTTTTTCATTGCAATTGCGATCACCTTAAAATTAAGCAGCAGCCGAAAAAGCACTCCATTAAGAGAGCCTTGACCTCTTTAGAAACTATTTTCCTAACTTTATTCCTCCTTCCATTTTATCTTCTATTTTTTATTTTAATTTTTGTTTTGTTCTATTTTACTATTGTGTAACTATTTTAATTCGTCGACGTTCGCTGATAGAGGTTTATCCAATTTTCTCTTCCTTCTCGCCCTTCTGAGTATGAATGTATTACCGTGTGTTGCATACAGAGTGTGCATTCCCTATTGTCTTAGTGCCTTCGCTGAGTAGTGCACCGCGGGTAATGTCGGCGAATTTCAGCGTGGTGGGTAGTCCGGCTGTTCGCGGTCGGACCTTGGAGCCCTATCGCTGGAGCCAGAGGGGAGAAGCCGTGCGTTTCGCTACCACCAACCTCGCAGGGCCCGAGGCTTGCCGGCCCGCCCACCCGCCCGCTCGCCCATCTGCCCAACTCATCCATCCGCCCAAACCAAACACATCCAACCACCCTCTCACTCGGCCAACCACCCACCCACCAGTCCATCCTTCCTCCTACCTACCTTCGTATCCACCCGCTCACCCACTCATGAACCGTCAGCTTCGGCCACCCGCCAGCTCCATCCAACCAGGGCGCCCGGCCGCGTGTCGGCCCGCCCGCCCTCTTTTTCTCCGGTCCGTCCGTCCGTACGTCCTACCGTCCATTCATCCGTTTGTTCGTCAGTCTATCTGTCGCCCCGTCTCCCGCCCGCCCCTCCTGCCTCGCCCGCCCGCCCCTCCCGTCTCGCCAGCCCCGCCCTCCCATCTCGCCCGCCCACCCATTTTGTCTCGCCCCTCCCGTCACGCCAGCCCCCCCTCCCCTCCCGTCTTGCCCACCTGCCACTCTCGTCTCGCCCTCCCGACCCTCCCGTCTCGCCTTCCCCCTCGCCCCTCCCCTCTCGCACGCCCGCCAGCTCTTCCCGTCCTCTCGCCCGCCCGCTCCTCCTCCTCCTCCCGCCCTTTCGCCCGCTCTCACTCGTCCGCCGGCTTGCCCCCTGCAGCCCCAACCCCACTTGCCCAGGGCGCTCCGCCCGGGGCTGCGAGCGCGGCGCGGCGCGGCACCACTGCCCGCCTGCAGCCACGCGCGCTGTGGTGCTCAGCGCTCCCCGCACGCCGCCGCCGGCCTCACGCCCCCAGGCGCCGCCCACCACCCTTCGCCCTTCGCCCTCTACAGGCTCAACATATCCGCTGCTGCTCTCTCTGGGCTGCTCTCGCATTGACGGGTTGGAACTGCGGCCGCGGACGGCTCCTCTCTGCTCTCCGTTTTCTTCCCGGAACGGTAATAATAATCTGGTGTCGATGTGGTAAAGCAACTAGCTACTCAAAACCGTAGCAAGTTAAATTTGGCTTTCACCTTCCACCTTTTAACTGCTTTTTAGCTCATTATTATTCACTTACACTCCTCAGTTTCCTCTGTCGTCGTCAACAAGTGTTCATTACAAATTTCTCATTGACTTTACTTCATACTCAGTTATTTTCACACCTTGGAGCTGCGATGTCTCCCTCAACATTATCCACTACCTGCAAGCCAGCCATCAAATCCCCCCACATATGATTCCACATGTATGTGCCGCTTTGAAACCCCAGTCTCTCCTTCAGTTATATGTGCGAGTGCTCCATCAGTAAGCAGCGCTCTAGGTTGCACAAGTGTCATGTCAGTTTACTGCTACGTCCCTTGTCCGCGGCGTGGAAAGCCGACATTCTCTCTAAAAGTCCCCGTCGATCGCTGATGTCGCGACGTCACGTCTGGTTTGGGCGGCGGCGGCAACGCCCGTGGCCGAGGGCGCGGGTGGGGCGCGAAGCCGGGCCACGTGAAACGCGCGAGAGCGGCGGCCGCCGCCGCTTTCATTCACTTCGCTCTAGGTGTAGCATTTGCTCCGTCCGCTCCGGTGCGGAATAACCGCCGTTTGTTTTTCTCCGATCTCTCTGTCTCCGCAGTCGTGCGTATATATCTTTATATCTCTCTCTCCTCTCGCTCTTCTCTCATTCGCTTCGCGCTCTCCTCTCGCTCTGTCCTCTCTCGCCCTCTCTCTCTCTCTCTCTCTCTCTCTCTCTCTCTCTCTCTCTCTCTCTTTCTCTCTCATCGCCGGCTGAAACACGGTTTTCTGACGGCCCAAAGCACAGCTACAGTCTGAGTCATGAATACACCCTGACCAGGAAAGTACAAAGATTTAGCGATATCAACTCAATCGGCATTTAGCTACAGAAATTTCAGAATTTGCTTAAACGATACCCTTTAAGATTCATATATCTCTTCAATTTTACAATATTCACTGTAAAAGAAATTTTACCCTAGAGAAAGAGTGAATTATCAATATTAAAAAAGTATACACACATTTGCGTTATATACAACCCATAACTAACTAAACGAATAAAATAACAAACTAAAATGATTAAAGACAATCCCCATTCACAAAATTAGACACTCACATTGCAATTTATTTAAATACCGGTTAACATACATAGTAAATCACACAACGTTTCGAGAAATTCTATTTTGTCTTTTTTAGGTATTTACCCATTCTTAGAAAACAATGGATCCAAAATTTACAGTAACATACTTGAAGCAAGTTGTCAAGAAATGTTACGTAAAAACCAAGGACGGACACATTTTGATGTACTGTCATAAAAGGGTTAAATTTCGCTGCGTCATTTTTGCTTCGCCGGGAGCAAATGGGTGGCGGCGTCCCTGGGCGGGTGCGCGGGCGGACACGAAGCCGGGGCCGCTGGGGCCATCGTGGGACGCGCCGCCCGCATATTTCCATAATTAAAGGCCGCGCGCGACCCCGCCCCGCCCCGAGCCGGAAACAGCCCCCGCTGCGCGCCGCACAGGAACAGAAACCGGGGAGGGGGTGCGGGAGGGGGAGAGGGACGCGGCTGCGGTGGCTCCGTGTGCCTCTGCGTGTGAGTTGACAGGGAGGTTGGCGTTATGCTGATGGCGCTGCGTCGCACTAGCTACATACTAATGTAGTAAAAAGCCTATATAAATCCTTTTTGGACCGGGAGCGGTAGGTCAGTGCATCAATTGATCACACTGCAGCGCCTCTGACCGGGAGGTCCTAAGGTCGAGTCCTGACGGCGGCAGGATTTTCGACACATTAGCGGCCGGCTGCTCTGATCGGTAGTTTTCCTGGTTTCTCCGATCAACACCAGGCTGTTGCCGGAGCAGTACCCTATCGAACGGGCCACGGACCGCGCGCAATCTCTCCTTCCTCTTCCTTGTCCTATCCTCTCCCCTTACACACACACTTACACTGACATGCACTACACAACCACATATTCCGGGAGACCGGTCGGGAGCTTAGAGCTTGTCCCGACTGGGGCGGGCCCCGTTGGTGGGAGATTCCTGGTTAGGGGGAAACCCCACTAGCCGACGGTAGGTCGGCGCCGGATCTCGCCATTCAGCGGGGAACATCATCGCCATCTGCCGAGAAAAACATGCACTACACTAACTGGACTAATGACCACAACAGTTGACGCGCCCGGAAGCACGAAAAAATCAGTCAAAAAAATCCTTTTCGGGTAAAGGTCTCCTATTCGAAAATAGGATAGCTCTAGACACACATCAGATGAGCTAATTCTGATTATTTATGTTCTCTACTATATGCCTGATTTTGCTACTTGTATAGCCGTTATAACAAGAATAGTTATCACTCATGCTTTTCACATATAATATCATTTACACTTTTCACAATAATATGGTTGATTAACATATGTTGAAGTAGACTTTTAATCATGCACTTTTTCACATTTTTTCATACATTTCGTGTAATGCACTTTTTGTTGGCGGTGGTCACTAAACTTTTCGTATTCGCTCTTCTACAACGTTCTGTCGTGCGCCAATCTTGTCCACTTGTTATCATCTATTTCTTGAATTTTGTTGCACAATCTTCACTTTTCCACGTTACTAGTGCCTTCTTTCGAGTCCCATCCTGCATGGTTTTCATTTATCAACCGTTTATTGTGCACCTATTTTATATTTTTGACGCTCCTCGTATTTCATTGATACTTATTACTTACTTCGGTACGTACTACATTTCTCGTATGTACTCATGTACTGCTTGAATGATAATTCTTGCAGCTGACTCGTCTGATTGGTAGAGTTCTGTGCTTTGTTCGACAGGTAATCAAGCACGGGCGGTCTATCCTTGTTTCATCGTTTTCCGTTTCACACAGACAAACACTTACATCCACTACACAGTATTTCGGGACCTTAGAACTTTTTTTCTACTCCCATTATTTAATTCTGTCATTTGATGGCTGCAACCCGTTGCACAATGATACTCATTACGATACAGATTTCATTATCATACACGTTCTTGACAAATCATAGAGAAGTTTACTAACCAATTATGACACTGCATTAATTATTGAGAGTCGTTATAATAAATTTTTCGTTCGATTGTGTATAATAAAATTGCATTTGATATTATGTTTGTCAGTTTTAATTTAATCAGTATCAGTATTTTTTTACGTGGAATATTATTTAATAAAAAAAGGAATTGTTATTTCACTTTCATCCTATTTGACTAGCGCATTGGTAAAACAAAGCCACCTGCGGTGGATAGGGTAGGAAGCTGTCCGATTGGTGGCCTTGGCTGAATCCTGCACGACAACTGTCCCGAAACGATTCAATGTAAAAGTTTAACTTATAAATGTTACCATACGTTGTAGAAAAAGTACCGTATGAAACTCGATGTAATGGGTATTAATACACTCGTGTGAAGTTTGCAGTACTCGCTCGTTCCTCGCTCGTATCGTAATATCAAACTCGTGTATTATTACCCATCATTACATCATCGTTTCATAATGTACTATTCCGCTAGTTTAGATACCCGAAGGAGCAAATCTCAGCCAACTGATGTTCTGCGCTCTCACGGGGGAGAATCACGTCTACCTCCCGAGATATAAAATGCATTCCACTTACAGGACTAGACATCTAAATAGTTGAAGCCACCTGAACCAATACTTATTCAACTCTCGAGGAGAGATAGTACAGAACCGCCCCAGCTAGGACAAGCTCTAAGCTCCCGACCGATCTCCCGGGATGTGTGGTAGTGTAGTGCATGTTAGTGTGTGTGTAAGGGGATGAGAATAGAAGAAGGAAGAGCAAGAACAGATCGCGCGCGTTCCGTGGCCCGTTTGGTAGGATACTGCCCCGGCATTCGCGTGGTGTTGATCGGAGAAATCACGGAAAACTACCGATCAGAGCAGTCGGCCGCTGGAATTCTCCTCCAGACAGCGCCTGAATTCGACCTAGCTGAAAAGCTAGTGTCGAAAATCCTGCCGCCATCAGGACTCGAACCTAGGACCTCCCGGTCATCGGTAACTTGTCCAGGGTAGGACGGTGCGCAGCTGAAGGAGATACCTGAATTAGAGAAAACCTCATACTAAGCACGTTCAGCACCGGATCTCATTATCAAGCAGGGGAAGGATACCACCACCTCCCATGAAAACAACATAAACTGCACTTACGGAAATAATGACTATAGTAGTTGGCGCGCCAGGAAACACGAAAAAATCAATCAATCGTATGTGAAGGGTGAGATGTAATTGTCACAACATGAACTAGACAAGGTTCGTGGGGCATGTAAAGGGAGAAGTTTCTTAACAGTACATCCGAGAACTGTACATAAATTGAGTGATTGACAGTCAAACCGATGGTGGTGTGGGATGGTCGTAGAGAATTCCGATGGAAACCCGAATGGAGGGTGAACTTCAAACGTCAGTGCGCGCCTGAAGAGGCTGGCTGGTTGGCGGGGAGCGTGGGGCGTGTAACTCGAATGGGTGCGGGGAGGGACCGGCGCGCGACACACCGCAGGCCTTGCAATTGCTGGAGGACGCGAGGGCGGGGAGGCGCGTAATGAACGGCCCGCCCTGGCCAGCGGCGCGAACACGCCGCTCGCGTGTCTCGATGATGAAGTCCGCCTCCGCCTCACCCTCTTCCGCTTCCTCTCTACAACACTCACACTCACACCCACACCCACACCGCTTGCGCTATCGCATTGCCTTCTCTCGTTTCTTCGTACTTCGTATTTTGTCTGCCGTGGATTTTTTTCTGACGTTGAGTTTTGTATCCAATTGTTCATTTGTTGTTATCATGTTTTTGTATGTTTCTTTTCATCATTTGCATTTGTAACCTCTGGTATCTGATGAAAATGAGGGAACATTTTTAATACACGCTTGTTCGAATGTGCATGAAAATTGTGAAGAAAATTGTGGAAAATTACTTATTTTAATCATTTCGTAATTTACTCGCCGTTTCATTTTCTGTACTGTTGAAATCTGACTACTGTTGAAATGTTCCACTTGACAAAGTCTTTGTTTTCATATCTCATTGTTCGTCTTCCTAGTACTCTGCTGCTTCTTCCTTTTCTGTTCTTAACGCCCACTTCTTTCTTTTTCATCATTTACTGCGTCTGATTCATTTTTTATTCCACATTTTCCACATTTATCTGTTACTGGCAGGTATCTTTTCTATTGCATCATTTCACTACTAAATTCCAATTCCTATATCACATTCTTTTCTTTTGATTCTTGTTTTTTTTTAGTACTTTCTTCTCCACTTACGCTGCTTCCTTATGCACTGCCTTTCATTCGCAACCGCCCACATTTCCTGTGCCTGCCGTTCTGGGTGGTAGCCAGCCCGCTTGCCCGCCCACCCGTTCGCCCACCCATTCGCCCGCCCGCCCGCCGACCCACCGAAAACCCAGCTACCCGCCCAGCCGCCCACCCGCTCAACCAGCCGCACGCCCCACCGCCCGCCCGCACCGCCCGCCCGCCCGCACCGCCCGCCCGCACCGTCCGCACCGCCCGTCTGCCTGCTCGCCGGCTCGCCAGCTCACCCGCTCGCTCGCCCGCCCATCCGCCTGGCGCATTACCAGCGGCGGGCGGGCGGGCGACCTCGAGCGAGCGACGCAAAAAAGTATAATTTAACTGCGTTGTTTTTCCGCAATTTCTGCGTATGACAAGGCACGCGACCCCGACGGGAGCTTTATGCTCTCTTTATGCCGCGGGTGGGGCGATTGTCCCTCCGCTGTTTGCTTGCTTAAAGAGCTTATGGATATCGGCTTTGCGAGCCGGCAACGCACTCGTTGTCGGTTTATTGCTAGAAACAAGTTGAAGTAAGTAGCACTAATGGAACAGAGAGGTGAATAAATAATTATGGTCGAAGTCCGTTTCTTTGTAGGTTTGAACGTCGCAAAGGACAATGCGTGCATTTGGCGACCTACGTGCTAGTTAGGGAATTCATTTAAAGTTAAATAAGAAGGATACACAACGTATATTTCCTAATTTCCAATTGAAAGAAAAGTGCTGTGTGCAGACCCTGATCATATTTTGTTAGATCCCCAGGAACTGGGTAATTATCCCAAAACAAAGAAACAATTTCTATTTTGACTGAAAAGTGTAAATATTTGATTGTGTTATTCCCCATATTCTCATAGAGTGCGTGCGTTTTTGAAATCTCACAGTTTGTTCCTCCCTGTTTATGACACAGCTGGCACAAGTGACAGCAACACTCCAAGGAAGAGTCTATCCAATATTAAATATTTGCTATTCGCGTCTTGCGTTACTTAGCAGCACTTTTTTTATATTTCTGGTATCTAAAGTATTGCACTGGTTGTAACTGTATGTTTTCTATATTATGTTATTCTTGAATATTGTTTTCATTACAATATTCAACTTGTTGCAGTGTGATGAAAGATTATTTTGTTTATTGTTCTTGAACAGTGAAGTGTTACTTTTTGAAAAATATATTTTGTGTGCTTTAGTTCACTAGTACACTAGGCCACTAGTACTCGTTATTTTCGATATAAGTGTCGTAAAACATTATGTAAGAGATTAGAGAATTATCAAACGAGGCCGTTAGGCCGAACTAATCGATTATTGTAATATGATATTACCTTAATAATATTTTACGTTTTATCCGCTTTGAACGTATTTCAATAACTAATTATCGTTTAAATATAATACTATATTTGTTTATTCAACCTGAGAATGCTGACATTGATGTTAATGGAAGTTATATCCGCTTTTACATTGAAATTAATAGATTTTTTATCCGCTCTGTACATATTTCAATAACTATAATTATCTTTTAAATATAATACTATATTTGTTTATTCATCCTGGGAATTGTGACATGGATATTGATAGAAGTTATATAATGCCATGAATTATGAGATCATGACGTTGATCTCAGTTATATCAAATTTGACATTAGAAAATTGAACGTCTAAAATATATTTATTCTTGCTATTGAATCACACAATCACTTACAACCAGCAAATTCAAAGAAACAGTAGGTGCTTTTGCAATTATCTTTTCGATAAAGTTTCCTGTTGTAGTTCTGCGTAAAGGACGAACTGCGTCTGGAGGTCATTAACAAAAGCGTCTCGACGGATCTGCTCGCGATTTGAAAAGGATTGAAATTTTGTAAGGGTGATAATGATTACAAAAATTATAATATACATATCAGATCTAAAAGAATTGTCACGCTCAGCTCTGATTAACTATTACAGAATATTTGGGGAGATAAATATCTTAGCCTTCCACGCATGTGTTTAATATTAAGCAATAATGATATAGGTAGCTAATTGTGATGAATATTTTACCTTACCCTATCGATGTAGTACCGAAAATAAATTTACTCTCCCTGCAGAATTAATAATGAAACTGCGAGGGGGCTATGTGTGTGAACTACGTGTATTGGCGGCAACAAATCTGTTTTTACTCCCATTTTCGAATGACGTTGAACCTTACTGCCTCCAGCATTCCGCAGTAATATTGCATGTAGGAATCGCAGAAATTCGCAATCAACCCCATTCTGCCCGCACATTACCGTGTACGCGGTCGCGAATACAGCAATTCCATCATTTATCCGCCACGCTCGAACTGACCTGAATGCATCGCGGAAGACGGCCACGAAGCCGCGAATTTTCCGCGTTTCCTCTTCGATGCGATCGTCCGTAGACCGCATGCGTTAATCAAAGATTTACGTTTTTTTCACGCTTCCGAGTCGCGCGTTGCCTACATTTCATTTTGGTTTTGTGCGCTTTTTAACGGACATCGATTTCGTACTCGTCGGATATAATTTCGTTATTGGCCGTCCGCATTGAATAGCGGCACCCCAACGCCCGGGGCTCGGCGAGCTACTATAGTAGCTCCAGGGACTTGGTCAGTGGCTCAGAGAGAGCCTGGCTACGTTTGCTCCCATGATTTTACGTGATTTGGTTGTGGATCGGTGCTCCGGTGAAGGTATTTGATTACTTTTCCTCTTCGTATTTATTGAAACGGTATACGCTTGACTGGGGTCAGTTTTCAATCGCGTTCGATTTTGCTGGAAGTTCAATACTGTACTTGCAGTTATTGTCCTGCGGGGAAAACATAGGATTTTATGATAATTCAGTATTAATTCGAATGTCAAGTTGTCTATAAAAATAAAAAGTTTATAGAAGTTATGTTTTAATTGTGATGAGAACATTATCCTCTTCATTAGAACATGTAAAGAAAAAAAAAAGAAAAATTCAATATTAAATACAGAAAAATGTATTGGATAATTAGGAGATGTTCTTGCCTTTCAATATACAATAAAATATTACTTTACAAGCAAATATTGAAACCAATATGAACGTATGTTGCACAACGCGGGGGACGTACCAGTCAGAGTAACATCGAAATTATCCAAAGACTTCAGAACAAAGTGCTAAGAAATATTGTCGAAGCACTTTGGTATATAAGAAATAAAGGTCTACACAGGGATCTTAAAGTTGAAGCAGTGGATAAAGAAATACGAAGGTTCGCGAGAAAACACGAAGAAAGGCTGCAACAACACGACAATCCCAAAGCAATCCTTCTCCAGGTCAACACAGTCCTAGGGAGAAGATTGAAGAGAGAGAAACCTTTTGAACTTGTGTGAAGTGAGGTGCCAAAGTGTTTTAAGAACTAAGATCTAAAATAAAAGTGTAAATACCAGTGTATCTACGAACACAAGAACGTGTGTTTTTAAATTCAATTTGAACCTAAGAGAACGCTAATGGGCTACCTCTTAGAACAAATTTTATTTCATAGTAGTTTACGTCAAGAGAAAATTGCTTATTAGTCTATAAGACTAGATTGTAATGTTTATGAAAATTAAAAAAAGAACTCTCTCTTTATTTATATTTTCAATTCGAACCTGTATTCTTCTACCTCGTCGTGAGTTTTCGAACGCTACGTAACCACAATATTATAAAATCTCCTATTCTTTCACTAATCCAACCATAAGCGAGGAATTTCGAGAGAGTGGATGCGGGAAATTCAATAACAGTTACAACTCAGTCAAAAGTCTATTTTCCGGAAAAAGGTCAAGTTACACTATCTTACTTACCTGTTGTAACATCTAACATACACAAAGCATAACTGTAAGAATGATGGAATAATATAATTTTATGATGTATCTTAAATCATTCATAAAAATATAGAATTAGTATTTAAGCGATGAACTTAAAATTATTTAAAGCTTTTTACAAATACTTATCAAAATATCACTATTATTTTTGTCCTGCTTTCGCACCTTGCTTTTGCATACCTCTATCCAGATATTTTCATTTTGGAAACCAAAACTCAATATAAACTGTTGTGTTAGACAGAATGACCTACTGTTTTGATGAGTTTCAAGTTGTAAACTACTGTCTGCTGCCTCGAGATAGGCTTTTAATGGTATTAAAACAGGCAGGTTTTCGTGAAAATTCCCTCTCTCATTTATGGGTGGATATAGTATGATCTTGTATGTATAATGATTATGTTCATCAGAAGAAACAGAGATGGACGTTTCTTTTCCCCTGAGAATTTCCGAAAGTCTTTAATTAATGTTCTTTCAGCAAGTAAACTTACGACTAAAATCTGCCGCAGATGTAAACGAAATGTTTTTGCTCCTTTCATTTATTTTAAATCGCATCAACATCTCACATTATTGTTAAAACAAATGGTTGTAATATTAATTAATTGCTAATTGTAAAATCTTTTACATCTATCATGATCTTATATTTAGAGATTCTTTGGTTAATCATGCATTTTAAAGCAACAGCTAATAGATACAACTATATTTAGGAATATTATGACAACGACGTAGAACAGATACTTGAAATTGCATGTATGAATAGAAATAAGACCTAAAACGCATAACGAATAATACTGTATAAAAGTTAAATGAAATCTAACATGCCTGTTATTTTATAGCAGTGTAATACCTTCACTTCCTTCACTTGGAATGGATAGTTTATTAAAATGTAATTTGAATGTTTAGGATAATGAACTTAGGTCTGATGGAGTTATGTTCGGAACATTCCAATCGTCAGTATTCACCAATTTGTTGCAACGCAATTGGATGTTTTTTAGCACACGACTGTGAGTGAATTTAGTGTGGCCGAATCAAATACACTGATAAATGCAGATAAAATAACATTTTCCCACCGGGAAAAAGTTTATAAGGAATTATCGCTTTTTATGTTAATAATGTGTGTCTTATAATGTTAATATTTATACATATGGTATAATTCAGCAATACATGACAGACGTAAGCGTGCTATCAATTGCATGTAAACAATGGCAGTTAATTAGCTCAAAAGGTACACTTATCAATGGGGAGCAGATTTTGATGACCTAAAAGATTGCCAAAAATGATTAATACAATGCTCTTAAAATGTTTTTAAAATGTCTTAGAAGCAAAGGAAAGTGACGTAAAAAAGTTATCACCAGTTCGGATGAACAGCTCAAGCTGCTGAATACGTTGCTGATGTAATCGAGGCTTCTTCTTTTCGTTCAAGTGAACTCAGCTTCCAAATTTTTGGTTTGGACTGTTCTTTGACAGGAAATCTCTTCCTTTAGTTATCGCGAAATCGGCTGAAACGAACCTTAGATTACTCACTCACCTCGGCTGACATTAAAATTTCTGAGCGAAGAAATCGAATAGGCTACTCAGAAATTCTGTGAAGAACATTTGTTGCAACTCGTAAACATTATTTGAAGCAACTACCATTAAATTGATATTAAAATTGATTAACTCAGCACAAAATATATTAAAATGACGGGAAAAGGTAAAAAATGACTTATTAGTCGAAATCGACAAAAATGCAAAAAAATGACTATCAAAATGGTTTTTGTATTATGGTATTATGGTATCATAACATAAAATTAATTTCTTTACTAAACGGCATTGTTCTAAAGTGAAAAGAAAAAAATGTAATTTCATTAAAATCCTCTCCGTACTTATCACTAACAATCAGAGTGTTGTGTATTTCAAATCTTATTTGAACAATTATATAAAATATTTCCTTGATTTACTCGTCTAGAAATTACTATCAAGTTCCACGTCACAAATAAATTAAACAAATCATTAATTCGCATATTGAAGATTTTTCTGATTATGGCTTAATCTAGTCTAATTTTAACGTCTGGATAGACATTTATTAATAATTTAACGTTTAACAAGACATAAATGTGCATTTACAATTAGTTTTCCATACTTCATCTTAAAAGTATCTCTCTAGTCCAAATGTTTACTCTTCACTTGTATGTACTGCGGTTTTTATAACGGTAATTTTTAAAACAAATGTTTTCCATGATACTGCAGTGTACATTCTGACAGCAGAAAATTCATCAAAATGTGTGCTGCAGCATAGTATTGTTAGATTTTAATAGAGATGGCGGCGGTTAGAGGTAATTTTACTTCGGGCAGAGCTAAAATAAAGTTGTCGAAATGAAACATGAAAATTTAATAAAAAACCATTATTTTGAAAGGAAACGCACACATTCAATACACAGAGCGATTCTTTTCTCTTGGTAGCATATTCTATTGAAAGGTAACATGGTTCTGAGTCTACAGTAATTTTGAAAGAAACTAGCACCATATCGGAGTTAATAAAATTGGTATGTTGACCATTTGAAAATAGCATAGTTATTTTCTTTAGTTATTTTCTTCACTTGTAGCCCAAGGTCAGCGTGCTAGCTTTGCATGGTAAGATCTCGAGATTGATTCCTGGTCGGGACAAAATTTTTGTATCAAGATGAATATCATTCTTATAATATCCTGCACGACCTAATATTTTCACATTAAGAAAACAATGTTTACTGTGATCATACACTATTATTATTATTATTATTATTATTATTATTATTATTATTATTATTATTATTATTATTTAAACGTGTTTCAATTACACAGTTTGAAGACTGGACATTCTTGGGGAAAAAAAGAAAAAAAATACTGCGAACTTAACAATTGAATACAATGGAAAAAAAAAATCGGGTTGTGGATAAAATCATGTACATCTGTTTGGCAGACGTCGTATATAAAATTGTTACTTACACAAATTCACAAGAAGGAGCAGGTGTGTGTGTGTGTGGAGAACAACGGCTAATATTAGCCAGAATTACAAAATTATGCGACCTGGTGTTCAGCACAGATCGAATGATTTCCAGAAATATTATGAGTATGATTTTTACATTAATGAAATTCTCAAAGAAATATGGAAGTAGACCTTAATCGAGGCTATTTTTAAATTATAAAAAAACTCTTCCAGACATTGTAATAAGATTTTAAGTTTTTTAAAATTTTCTTTTCTTGATGAAAACAAATGAATCTTATTATGAAGTTCCCTGTAGTTAACTACAGAAGTAGTTTTCTTTTCTATATGATAATTTTTTTGTCCAATGTCATCAGTTGGTTCACATTATCACACTATCTGTGCCCCGACGTAATAACAAAGAATAAAGTCCTCTGTAGTTACATTTTGCGTCGCGTCTCGTTGCTTGGACGTCTACTATTTTCAGATCTCCAATCTCTGACCATGACACATTTCTCACAACGCACATGAAAAAGAAGCTTAGATCTGTCCCTGGAAACGTTCTGCGGATGGCGAAGCAAAGGGAGCGAAAAAATAGCTTGTTGGAAATAATAGGAGGAGGAGTAGATAAAAAGTCAAGGATGTGGTAAACCAAGAATATGTAGATGCAGAAAATTAAAGTATTGAATAAGAGTAATGCGCAATAGTAATAATATTTAGAAGTAACGCAAAATACGTTTACATGAGATGGAGAAGATGTGAATGGTGAAGTAGTTTAGAAGATGGGTAAGCTAGGTCAGATCGAAGAGTTTGAGAAGGCGGAGAAAACGGATGCGATCTGAGAGCTGGAAGAAAATAAAAAAAGAGGGAAAAGAGGCAAACCGAGATAGACGATGCAACGGGGAAGTGAAATATAGCGAAGACATTCAGTGAGGCGTCGATGTTTACGGAAAGACAGCGCAACAGAAACATATGCCATCGGATGGGAGGTGATGTGGAGATCGTAGAAGTGACGATGAGGAAGAATCGATTGAGTATTTCATGTTTCCGGGCGCGTCAACTGCTTTGGTCATTGGTCGCGTAGTGTAGCCTATGTTTTTATCACGGCGGGTAGCAGTTGTTCTTTTCTGGATGGACGGTGTGATCGGCGCTGACTTTCAGGTCGGGTTTTCACATGGAGGTATATCCCAGGAGCGGGGCACCTCCTCCCAGGCCGGGACAAGCTCTAAGCTCCGACTGGTCTCCCGACATGTATGGTAGTGTATTGCATATAAGCAAGGAGTGATAAGGTCAAGGAAGAGGAAGGAAAGATCGCGCTCGGTCCGTTACTCGCTTGTTAGGGAACCGCATTTACCTGGGTATCCTCTGTTGCGGCTGGGCTGGTGCCCGTTGGTAGGAGATACCTGGTTGGGGAGAACCCCGCTAACCGTCGGTTGATCGGCGCCGGATCTCGTCATCCAGGTATGGGGGGGAGATCACCGACATCTCTCGAGGGAGAAATGCACTAAACATTTACCGGACTAATGACCTCAGCAGTTGACGCGCCTGGAATTACTAACAACCAACCATTCTGAAGTAGATTGGAGAAACGACGTAAAATTATCAATTAGAGCAGCCGGTTGTAGAATTTTTCAGACAGCGGCTGAATGCAAGCTACTTATCTAGTGTCGAAAGTAGGTCACTGTCGGCCCGGAAACCGTAGGTCCTCTCAGTCAAAGCACTGCAATGACATCATTTGATGGGCTGAGCCACCTCAGCCTGCGGAAGAGTCTAAGAAGCCCGGAAATGTCAACGACAAAAACGCTGACGATGGTGGCATTGGTGGGAGGGACGGCAACGCCCAAGTCGGCGTTTCGGGAACACGTAAAATTGCGACCCACACAATAAAAGTGGCCCTTGTGCCCGGGGCGGAGGGGGGCGGGGCGGGCGCGCCCTGGTGACCGTCTTAAAACGCGGCTCGGGCGCGGCCCGTTATGCGTCGTAAACTATTTTAAACGCTCGACATTATTTAAGGGCACCCCGGTGCACCGGCGACCCAGCTGACTGTCGGTCCGGGGTGGGGTGGGGGGAGGCCACGGCAACGGCTGACCCGCTGTGACGTCAGCCATCCCCGTACGGTGTCGCTCTCTCGCCTTTTCTCCGTTTGCCACTTCTGAACGTCGTTACTATTTGGGAGCTGCATTAGTGTTGTCTCAGGACTTTTGATGATATGCAGACAGAAACCGGTGTAGAAAAGAAATTGAAAAATAACGTCGTGGAACATAAAAATATTAGAGCAAAGTAAGATAATGCGAGGAAAATGTTTGAAAACACTTAGAATGTATGGTCAACTAATTGCTAAAATATAATTTTCATTTTTATTTTTCCCTTTAGGAAATAAGTATTAAAATGGACAAAAAATAATAATCAGTCGCTTAGCGACGGGTGACTTCCGTTAGACTACTTCACGAATAATTCATAAATCGATTCAATAGTATGAACATAATGTTAGAAAAAGCTGAAAAATGTTTCATTGTGGAATGTTTCATACGCTATATTGATTACAGCAGTTTCCGTCATGGAAAAAATATTTATTTACCAGAATTTTCCAAAACATTTGAACATCTGCGGTAGGACGATAGCAAGAAGTCTACATGTAAACTTTTCGATTTTCGGGGCTCATATCTGGTTTAAAAGCACTTTACTGTAAAACGATCTTGGCCGGATTGAAACTATTAACTCATGAGCGGAATAGTCTACGTAAGAAATATAATTTATTGTCTTGATGTAATGTTAAACAAAGAACATTGTTTTTACGATTACTAATAAAAAATATTTCATTTCTTAAAGTAGTAGCAACTCAAAAATACACCTTTTTCCTCTTCACAGCTCTAAAACTGGTTGAGCATTTAATACAGTGAAGTATATTTTCACAGACGAATGTTCATATAACTTGCGTTGTAAATTACTGCCAGTGAATGGGAGTAATACGGAGCACAGAACACGAAGAATAGCAGCGAGCAAAGAGCCAGCGTATCCCGCGCCTGGACAATGGGAGCGGGAGGGACCAAGAGCCGAGGCATCCACGCGCGCAGCAGCGAGAACGCGGCTGCGGAGGGGGAGGGGGAGGGGCGGCGAATGTGTGGGGACGGCGGCCGCGAGGGCTATTCAGAGAGAGCGGCCGCATTTAAAAACCATTAGTCATCACATTAGGAGCCGCCCCAGGCCGATAAGGCAGCGCGCCGCCGCCGGCGGCAATACGAATTTATTCGGCCGTAAATCCCGACGTCTCGGCGCGCGCTGGCGAGCGGGTGGGCGACGGGGAGGAGGCAGTCTGCGGGTGGCGAGCTAGGGCTGGCAGGCGAGCGGACTGCGCGCTGCGGGGGGGCGTGTTCGGGGAGTGAAGACGGGGGCAGCTGGTGGCGGGGGATAGCAGGCGGTGGGCGGCGGCGGGCGGGCAGTGGCGGGCCGAAGGAGGCGGGCGGCGCTGGGCGGGCAGTGGGAAGCGGGCGGTGGCAGGCGGGCGACGACGGTGGGCAGGCAGTGGCGGGCGGGTGGTGAGGGTGGGTGGGCGATGGCGGGCGGGCGGGCAGTGGCGGGTGGGCGGCGGCGGGCGGGTGGGCGGCGGCGGGCGAGTGGGCGGGCAGTGGCGGGCGGGCGGCGGCGGGCGGGCAGTGGTGGGCGGGCGGACGGTGAGGGCGGGAGGGCAGTGGTGGGCGGGTGGGCGATGGCGGGCGGGCAGTGAGGGCGGGAGGGCAGTGGCAGGCGGGTGGTGAGGGCGTGTGGCCGGTGGCGGGCAGACGGAAAGTGGCGGGCGGGTGTGTGGGCGTTGGCGGGCGGGTGGCGGTGCCGGGCGGGCGGGTGGGCGGGCAGTGGCGGGTGGGTGGGCGTTGGCGGGCGGGCAGTGGAGGGCGGGCAGGCGGGCGGGCGATGGCGGGTAGGCGGCGGCGACGGGCAGCGGCAGGAGGCGGCGGCAGCGGGCGGTGGCTGGTGCAGGCGGAAGGCGGAAGTTGGTGCAGGCGCAGGGTGGCGGGCGACTGGCTGGCGAGTGCGCAGAGGCAGAGGGTGAGATGTGAGCGGGTGGGCGCGCTCTGGCTGGCGCTGGCTGGCAAGCAAACAAGTGCGCGAGAAAGATGGCGAGACCGCGAGTGGTGGATCTTGCAATGCTTGGTTCGAGCCGAAATTTGCTGTCGGGAACACAAGAAAAAGTTTGGACAGACCGCTATTACTGAACGACATATGGGTACTTCAAAGTGGAAATTAAATGAGTTTTGCTTATTACTTAAAAATTGTTCAGGCTACGCTTATTAAATTGATTCTAACTGAACTCCTGCAAATAAGTCTCACTTTGTAAATAATTTTTTCAAAACTGAAAATTTCTTTGGAGTAGAAGCAAATTTTGAACGGTCTTCTCTGGACGATGTATTACAGCCTTACACTCTGAATATTGAGCGAGAGAATTCGTTCTAATGTTATTAAGCGTTGTGGTAATTTTGTTTCTGCTATTTTATAACCACCGAAATAAATCAAAAATTGTAATAGAAACTTCAAAAAGAACTCCTTTTGTAAAATATTCCTTGAGAAACTTGCGTCGGTTTCCTCCTGTATCCGTTCATTTTCTCAAAGGTCTCTCACGTACTCTTCACCTGTCACCCAACGACCACATATCCTTCATATGTCTCCATCTGACCTGCCATGCCTTCACCTGGCCACATATTCTTCTCATCTCTCCACATGTTTCCAACCCGTCAAATCAAAACTCCCCGTAGAACTCATCTTTCTCCATAAAACCAGTGTTTCTTTCACAAAACCTGGTTTTAGGAGCTGAGGAAGCATATTTTCTCTTATTTATGCGTGATTATCGTAAGTGATGCAATAATCTGTTTTGCATATCATAAACTGCAAACATACTTTTTCGTCTAAAATATGTTGGATGCTAGACCGGGATTTAATTCTCTAGCCTTCAATAGTACACGTAATGGGTTTTGTGTCGTTGTTTTCTTATACATTATCAGAACCGTCATCTATTTTTACCTTAGAGAGAGGACCACTGATATCTCTGTTTCGTAAACAGTGTTGTACCTGCCTAGAAGTGAAGTAAAAGTGTGCAAGTTCGAGTCGCGCATATGACATGAATGTTTTATCCATTTGATGTGGACGTGATTGACTTTCTCAAGTAACTGTATACCTCTTCTGAGCATTGTCTCTCATCCACATCATTAATTTATCATTGTCTCCGCATGATAGTTATACAATCTGTTACGCAGCGGATAGAAGTGGAGATTTGCAACGATCAATGACAAAATAGCACTATCATTAATAAGCATCTGCCAAGGAAAAGAGAGGGCATGGAAACCTCCTTCGTCACCTACTTCAGGCAGTTTAGAATAGATAATGGATTATCATAAAAGAACCTTGATTTTATTTTTTTATAAAAGAAGAGAGAGGTTCTCGAAATCAGCTTTTGGGGAAAGCGAAAAAAAATTATGAAAAGGAGGAAGGACGATTATGTTGACGTGTGTTAATATACAGATAGGTAGAAGAGATTTTTCGATATAAAATGTATTTCATAACATTCCATTAAGATGTTAAAGTCTTATCAAACATGTTTCGGGGATATTTCCTCATCTTCAGTGCTCTCCATGTAACGTGGAAAAACATTGCAATTGCCATATTAGAAGGAGAGGATTATTTACACGCAGACCAGGGTGAAGGTAGAGAGACCACGTGGACGGAAATCTTCACGAGAGACCCGCAGAATCTTATCTTGCGAAAAAAAGGGAAATGTGTAAAGTTACAAAATTTTTAATTATTCTGTATCTTACTAAACAGTAATTATCTGTGTTTTGTTGAGGAAGATGTGATGTGCAGTAGTCATCACTAACCATGAACCAGCAGTTTATAATTTAAGCTGATGTGTGCTGATTTCACGGTTTTTTGGATTTTTTACTGCTGAATCCAAGAATGAGCAAGGTAAAGCAAAGACAAAGAAGGGAAAGAGTCACAAAATAGGCATAAAATAAGTGAGACATTGCAAATTTTGAAAAAGTGTTTCGGGGAGAGGATTTTTAGGAAAATATAATATTAAAAATATTTATTCATTTAGTTGACGATTGGTCCTTTAATGGAATATACAAATTAATGAAGGAAGGAAGGATAATGTTATGTTAATACTCATTTTAAAGCTGCACTTGCGACACCTTTCAATTGTTTACCTATATGTGAGAAGACAAAAAGGCATTGAACTCGTCGCAAAATGTATTTATAATTTCACCATTTATAAATAATAGAATTATACATGAAGCAAAGTCACCCCACTTACATGAAAAATGATACATTAGATCCTTTCAAGAAAGTACAAAAGTTTTCTCCCGACCAAGGCTTCTTCCAGCCATATGGAGTTGCTTCCTAACAATATTCATAACTCTTCTCTGTCCTTGATGCCAATGCTCATTTACTCTCCAGGCACGACCCACCTCTTTTTCAACCATTCAAAAGACGAGTTAGTTCATACTCCAAGAAAATAATTCATTCCTTCTCAGCAATAGATACTTCGTTTCCAATTCGAAGAACTCAAGTAATGGGTGTAGCGCCTTCCACTTCGTATCTGCTCGCAAAGACGAATCGGTAATAAACTAGGAAGGGGAACGTGCTTCTCCGGGAAGAAAGTGACATTTACGACTCCAGTATATTTCGCATCGGTGCGAACTGTCTGGCTGGATCAGGAGCACGCCGTCGGCGGGGAGTGTACGAGCCTCCGAGAACTTTGGCGCCAATGGAAGTGCGGTTCGGGGCACGTAAAATAGGAACGCGATGGATGTGTGGGCGCGGGGGGAGGCGAGAGAGGGAGGTCGCAAATGGGCTGCGAGAAACACGAGCGGGAGCTTTAGTTCGAAATCCAGCGGCATTTGTTTCACATTCGGTGCGTGCGGAATTGTTTACGTTAAATATTTAGCTTCCGGGCGTGTATTAATATAAAGTCTGTTGGCTTGAAAACCCATCGCATTCTGTGCAGCAACGGGCGAACTATGTTACATAACCGGAGGCTTAAGTCGTGGACAACAGAACCAACAAAAGTAACAACACGAATGGCCATTTATATACTAATATGATTAGTTTAGATTCAATGCGTTCTGCAATTGAGTAGATCTGATGGTTGTTTCCCAGATATACTTATTACTAAATATATAATTCAGCGAATCATGACGATTAAAACGGAAGTACTACTAACACCGTAAATTAACCAACAAGTAATACGTATGAATATTCCATACAAACTGTTTATCGTTACATTGCAATATAGAGAAAACTACATTTTAACTGGCACTATCACATTTCAATGAATTCTGCATTCAAATTTGTCTTGCTTTAGATACAAAAAAAGTTAAGCAATTACACACGTTAGCGTAAAGTGTTTAAAAAATGAAAACACCTGATTGACGTATTTTTGATGTCTGTAATACTTTGTTTCTTTATGCGTTTTTCACGCTTATTTCAAATCTGCAATCGGCATTTCCGCATCAGCTCCAGTTTATTCTATATAAGACAATACATGCTTTTTTTTTTACTTTTGTGATCTTTATTAGATATTAACGCTAATACGAAATATTTCTTTTTTAGGCAGATTGTAATAATTAATTGAGCGTAGTACATGTTAACGATAACTAAATTTCATCAATGAACATGAAAAGAAAATGTAAAAATGACCCGAATACGTTTTGCTACATACGTGGTAAAGTGACGTTGCCAGGGCAAAAATCAAACATTACGAGTACAGCATTAGTGAAGGCCAGTTATCGTCTACTGTATTATTTCAGCTGCATACACACATCTTGTGGCTCTCACACGCAGCCGATCGTTACAAATGAAGTCTCTAAATAGAGAGAATTATATATAGAAGTGACGAATTGCACTTCGACTTTAAAAATATAAAGGATTTGTATAAAAAAAGCAACTAAATATTCATGTCAAATGCAACCCGCAACACTCGGTCATCTGTATCGTTAAATATCGCTCTCGCAGCAACAACTAGAAGTATTATTAATAGTTGTTTGATATCTATGAAGGTTGTTTATTATGCATCTAGTGCACAAGCGCGCTTGTATTCATTTAACGTATTACAGTGGTCTACAAATACTGTGTAAATAGTTGTGGAAGGAACTACGATGAAAACGGACCACATGTTCCCATGTTTCAGTTTCACGATACCCTAAGGAAAAAATGAAGGTGAGTTTTAACATGCGAGAGTTCTTGCACTAGTGCACTATTTACGCTTATTTTGATATGAAATTGAGAGATCAGAACAAGAACTTTGCTCCAGACCTATGGTGTCGAATATGTGTTAAGTAGGCGTAGACGATGGAACAAGGGAATCGTTAAGGGAATTACCTTTTGGTATGCCTATGGTGTGGAGGGAAGGAAATTGTAAATCAGTATAATGACTGACTTTTGTTGGGGTCTGAAAAGAGATGGACCTGGTGCCATATATAAACGAAAGGCACTTAAGTAATCATTTCTATAAAATAAATTGTCACGCGTAAAATCCTTTAAATCACAATAAAGGTAAAATGAAATTGCTACATTTATTTCAATCATTCACATTTATTACTCACTAGGGATGCAGGGAGGTATGTATTTGAAAGCTACAGCTTTATTTTTAACCTGACCAGGGATAGAACCCAGGGTTGCCTCACAGAAATCTAACACGCTGCCCATGAGCCTCCCAAGGGGAATTTTATTGAATAAAATGAATGAATAATATTTATTAATTACTCAGGAGAATTCGCTTGGAGTTCGTACGGAGTTTCCAAATGAGAGTCGCTGGATTCGTTAGATTATCAAATACCCGAAGCATCGTGAAACAAGTGGTGCTAAAACAGCACGTACTTTCTCGCCCGTATTTTCACGGACACTACACAAAAAGTACATACATTTTTGAAAAATTGTTCCTGACCTTATTTGAAAACCTATCTTTACGGAACAGATTTCATTAAAAGAAAAATTATCTATTTTTAATATGTTTGTTGTAAGAAGGCTCCGAAAACATTTTAAAATATTGCAATTTTCGAAAACTTAGGGTTTTCAACGAACGCGAGACGTGGGACATTCTCTTAAACGATCTTTATACTATCTAACAAAAAAAATCAAAAACGATGGAGCCATTTTTTTAACTTTGAAAATGTCCCAAGAACTTCATGTAAAGTATCCCCCAAAATTAAAATATCCGTTTTAAATTCAAGAGGCCGCGACATCAGCTAGATTGTTTGGGAAATATCAGTTTTGGAGAAAATCGGCTGAACGATTTAGCCGCTAGCGTAGTTCATAGACGGACGGACAGACAACAGACAAACACTTTACCGTCGTTCAATATTTCGGCATAAAGGACCCACAACACATGGGTTCTGGTTACACCATGTGTTAGAGAATTTTTTTCTAAATTTAGCAACTGGATATATCCTCTTTTTCATTACTAGGGCCCTGTGATAAGAGGTTTTCTGCCGAAAATTCACCGTATTTTCGCGCAGCATTACAAAACTTTGTCTGTACTCTACAGCGAGAAAGTAAAATATGATATACGAAATCGATACTGGATGGAATAGGGACAATTGTACAAACCTCCTGCGAGAGATAGCTGCCTTGTTGATTCTTATGTAATGGGGGAGACATATTTCTTAGTTCAATAGTTATACAAAACATTTTTCTATTCCTGTATATTGTCGGACATGAAATAACAATTACAACGTTAGTGGCGTAAGCGAGAACTTACATGTGAAATGGGATAGATTCCAAAATGTGAAGTTCACTGAATCGATTACCAGCGAACTTCTCTTGCGTGCATTATATACAAATTGGCTGTTTAAACTTCCCTCTGAATGAACTTCTCTCATTACTTGACCGTAATTTGCGAAAGGAGTACTTCCTTTCAGCATAGTTCAACCATACAAAGGATTCCTCGCAATTGAAATACCTTCCATGAGTTTTGCCATGCTGTACAGTAGTATTAGTAATGCTTACTTCTCAAGCAGTGCTTGTTGGATCTGGTCCTTTGCCAATTAAGTTCACAGAGTGAGATAAAGCAATTAATTTTATTTACTTTTGCCTTTCTGAACCTTTCCTTTCCCTTACATTTTACTCCCGTTTGTGTGCTGAACGTTGAAGGAAATAATTAGATTTGCCTGGAAGAGAATTACGTTAGAAAATTGCTTTTTCCTTCTCAGAGTATTACTCTCAAGAGTACATATATTGCACAAGAAATATAATAAAAAATCGGTGCGGATACTACACTTCGTCTGTGTCACTTCGGTGACTTCCATTAATCTAAACCGAAATATCAGAGATATAATGTTCCAACTTCCTGAAAATTTTGCTAACAACTGGGCAAAAAGTAAAATTTCTTGATTGAACAATTTTATATGATCACTGTGTTTTCGGAAATGCAGGATTAAAGCGTATAAAGCTTATTTTTTCTAAAAAACAAAAAAGTTAATGGAAAAATATTCATTACATACTTTATATTGGATTAATAGAATAATGAAACCTCTGAAAGACTCTATAGACTCAAACAGGTATAATAAAGATATCTAATCACATTCTATTAGAATTTCATCTATTTAAAAAACTTTTCAATGTTTCGAGATTTGATGATTCATGTTCTTCCTCAAACGCTCCTTTTTACTTTTTTATTCATTATGTTATTGCCAGAAACTTGTGAACTTTCATAAGCCTAGAATCGACTCAACTCCAGAAATAAATGGCATTATTGAAGATCAGTTTATGAATAAAAAAGTTTTGGTGGATATTCAGGTACCAAGGGGGATATTTTTCCAATAAATTGTTCCTTCATTTATCGAACACATCACTATTTTTAGGGTATAAATACCTCCATTCAATAAGCTCCTGAAAACTGAACACTTCAATAATAGTTTATCAATTTTTACCCACATGGATTATTTTGACAGATATATTTGTATCAGGGGGTTATATAATTAACTGCAATGTTTCTGCAACGTACAGTATGTGTTTTCTATCAATTGGAAACATCTTGAAAATGTTAAACGGTGACGTTTTTGCGTTTCTAATGTTTTATTTCATGTCTGCAGGACCACATTCAAAATCTACATCAATCATCTTGAAAACGTGTAAAGAATAAGAACAGTAGAGACAAAGTTTCGTTGGGCTTTCACACTGTCATGAAATGATACGAAGAGCTTATCACGTGTCAGTGCTTCGTCCAGTTTCAACCTAATCGGTAGGGAATTCGGCGTGTCTCTACCACGAGAATGCAATGGATCAACATATTCGGAGAATGCAATCCGAAACGCGCGACCGATGGCCACGTGTGTTGACTCTCAACCCGCATAGTTACTTCCGTGAATTCCACGTGTCTGACAATGTTCATGGGGCCTACGATAACCCGACAAATTTACCGTTTTGTTACAGTATTGGCCATGCATATCGTCCACTCTTTGCCTATCTCGTTCTAATAGCTTGTGCATGTCGTAATGCGTATGACATACTTTTGATGGGCAATGACATAACCTCTACAGATATCAGTGTAAAAATTAAATAAATATATAAATATCACGCCACTTCACTATTTATAGGACAAAGCGCTATTTACTTGTTTTAACTTACTGAAATTTCTCACCAAGTCTAATAAATACCTCAAAAACCTACTACTGGTACTTAAATTTAGAATATTCTTCGTTATTGACTCATAAATATATTCTCTAAGACGTGCGTTCTAAGAGATAAAATGTTCCACATACTCAAAATTGATCTTCACTGAAGCAGAATGTCAGTAGCAGTGAAACTTTTCCTGGCCAGGCCGCGTATTAGGCCACACTAGATTCGCAATGTGGCAGCTAAAAGGATTTCCTGTCGGAATAGCCAACTTATGAAGCTATCACTCAGATCAACTCTCTCGCTTTTGTTTTTGTTGTCATTCACTCCTAGTGCGTTTGAAAAATTCAAAGTACAATGATTGATATATCGTTTTTCGTTAGAATTAAACAAGATTTTCATCTACAAACGAATATTAACTCGGTGAACAATTAAGCTAAATAAAAGTTGTCATTATCAACAAGTGGAAGTGTGAGAGATGTTAAAGTGCGTCAAGAACAAATGAAAAACAAGACATCTGTGGTCTTACCTGTGATAATAATGCTTTTCAGATTATGTTATCAATTTATTCATGATCGCATCTGTTAATAATGATTTATATATAAAAAATAAATACCATAAATATGTAGGATAATTGATTTGGTAATTTTTATGTAATTTATTGAATTGTTTCCAACTGTCCCGTGATAATAGTGCAAACGCATCCATTTTATTTAGCTGTATAATTTATTCATTATATTTCAAAAGTAAGTAAATATTTAAAAGATAAGAAATTCCTAATTAATGTAAATAGCCTTCACTAATTTACCTGTTCTTACCACTGACAGGCTTTCCTTTGTTGGCACATAGGCGGCCAAAATTAATTCAAATTTGGTGACGTACTTGGAATTCAATCATTTATAACAATTCATTGGCGCTAATTAACAGCAAAGGGCATACATTTTAAACGTTCCGCGTTAGACTTAAAAAAGTAGAGTTTTGATGGTTGATACCGGCTACGTTACAACCGTGCAACTCTGTACACAGAGTTACGTTACAACTCTGTAAACAGAGAATTTTTGGCGCGGGTCCTTGCCTGGCATTGTATAACGCTCGAATTAAGACAGAAAACGATCTTCTTTTTGCCTAGATGAGGTAACACTGATAACTTCTTGAATACTTGATAATTCTTACGCTAAGATAAACTAATAGTTTTTAAATAGTCTTTCAGAATTTTCACTCGTGGCAAGGGAGTAAATGGCAGGAGTCTTCTTGTCAGCCTATATCATCGTCTGTTGCTCTTGCAAAAGACAAGCAATTTTGCAGCCTCTACACCCTTCATATCTATTTCTTCCACATTAAAACGGGGTGTGATATGTTAAAAGAAGACGTATGGTAATATAACATTTTGATTTTTTGACAGTTATTTATTACAATAAGAATGTACACTGTCGATGTATAGGGATCAGTAAATATAAAAGTTTCACAATAATATTGCACTCTTGTACTATCAGTTATTGTGACATCAATTCTATAAACAAGTCCCTGATCTTGCAGTAATTTCACAGTAAAACCTTCTTCTTTAAGGTCATGAGAAGTAGTAGTTCCTACTTGAATTCAGAGCAATTGCTCTCAAGTACGGGTACGAACAATTTCCTCTGATGTTCGTACTTTTTCACATAACCTAGTAAATTAAAATGCTTTAGAACTTTGGAAGAAATACTAAACCTAGAGAGAGAGGGGAGAGTGAGAAAGAAAGGGAGAGAGAAAAAGAGGGAGCGAGAGAAAGGGAGGGAGAGAGAGAAAGAGAGGGAGGGAGAGGGAGAGAAAGAGAGGGAGGGAGAGGGAGATCAAGAGAGGGAGGGAGAGGGAGAGAGAAAGACAGAGATAGTAAGAGAGGGAGGGAGAGAGAAAGAGAGAAGGAAAGAGAGAGAGAAGGAGAGATAATAATTTCACTACCCATGGTTCACTTATTCGGCATCTGGATATCGAATGGAGAGATCAGGCTCGGAATAGCACGCTACGAAGCTCTTCATTGACTTCATTGACTGCGTAGCGTCGCATTCCAACTACTGCAGGCGCGTGCAGAGAACCTGCAACATCAGCGATACAGTTGGCGTTCGGATGGCGGTCGCCTAATTCCATTGCCCTCTCCGCGCTGCGGTTACCGTGGGCCACGAACGACACGAATGCCTGGGGCTTTGGCTGACATTTGTGACTGGAACTTCTAGAAGGCTTGAATATATCTCCATGGACAATTGGCAGAAACAAACTCGAGATTAAGAGCACTTAAATCTGTTTTTTCTATGAATCGTTTGTTCTTGGATGGGTCCTTGTCGAAAAAATTCCTTGCGTAAATAAAAAAATGTTTCTCATGTTCGTAGCAGATCTAGGAGTACTATTTGTTTCTAACAAATAGTACTGGGGGTACCACATATTATCTTTAACATAGTTTTCTGCGTTCCCGAGATTGGACCATGAAGATTTAGCTACTAAATCGAAATAGAAACATGTTTCTCCGATATTATTACGTATGATATAAGGATATGCTGCGAAAAAAGATTTTTTGGATATAACATGTGGTGCTATTGGACCGACATCTATAATTTGGTAGTTTTCCGGCGGCAATGGTGTAACGGTTAGCATATCGGGCTGCGGGTTCAAACCCGATCCAAGTCGTGGATTTTTAAAGGCGAAAAAATCCTTCGTACCCCTTCCTTCGGAGGGGAAGTAAAGCCGGCTGTCCTATGTTAGTAGATTTACTGCATGAAAAAGATCCTCAAGCCTAAATGAAGCCACTGAGCTAAATTCAAACGGCCTGTTTCGTCGCCCAAATAATACCTTCTTTCATCCCTAGTATGTGAACGGAGCGTAACGAAATTTGCCGGGTTAAACGGAAGAGCAGGCCTCATGGCCTGAGTCTCATCGCGTAAAATAAGGCGTTCATTCATTCATAGTTTTGCGGTAGGCAATTCTGTTTCTCAGTTTGAGTGACTAGAAGCGTAGCAGTCGCTCTTGCATGTTTGTGTAGGACGTCGGCGCCCCGCGAATGACTGGATAATCGCATGCTTTGGATCTTCCGAGGCGTAATGATTAAATGAACATCACTGGCCGCGACGCGCGCTCGGGATATACAACTTCGTAGATTAGAAAAAAGCCACAGGCGTTCAATTGTATAGACACTCTCAGGTTAAAATAAATCCACTATCAATGAGTGAAACATTTATTACGAAGAACGTAGTTCATAGTACAAATTACAGTAAAAATTAAATAAACGCGGAAAGGATAGAAAATACTCGAGGTGTTTGGAAAATAAGTACCGTTTTCGAAAGTATCACATAAAAATTTGTTTTTCAAAACAATTTTTTTTCATGAAAGAGCATTTTTTAAATTATTTTTCTACATACTTTTCACCATTGTTGAGACACATTTCATAGCGAGAAACCACCTCTTCTATGGTCTCTTCAAAGAAGAATGCGGCCAATGAAGTCGGTCATTAGGGTGTTCTTTTCGTCCCATTATTTTTGAATGGTTACCTCTATTGCTTTATTTCTGAGATTCTTCCTGCTCTTTCTTTTCTATTAATCATTTATTACAAGGATTCGGTGATAACGAAAACTTCGATGAATACTCCAATCGAAATTATCAATATCAAACTCTAGGGATAATGAGGATTCTTTAACTGATTTATTGTTCTTGAAGTCGATATTCTTAAGCATTGTTTTGCATTATCAAACACATCAACAATAAATTTTTAATAACATAATTAAGATGGGATATGCCAAGAACCCCGTTTTAATTTGAATACTAAAATCGGCATCTAGCGTTAGTAATAATGGAGAGAGAATTGAAAGCCGTGGTCTTGTAAGAAAGCACAAAGAATCAGTGTCTTGAAAGGTACTGAAGCGTACACATGTAAGCAATTGGTGAATAATTTTTCAGCACAGGCTGGGGTTTTATTTAAATGATAGTAAGGTGGAAACTTATGATTAGTCTGATAGCCTGGCATTGTGCAAATATTAGTATTGAATTCTAATTGTAAATTTTATTAATGTAAAACAATGACTTTATTAATGTAGTTGGAAATTTAAATTCAAATAGACTCCGTGTTTCGAGGGGATGGATATTAGGATTTAATAACACCAAATAGAACTCTGTAGATGGGAGGAATGACGCGAAGCACAGCTAGAGAAAGGCACGATCGCGTATTGATTTTATGGGAACTATTAAATCCTATTAAATACCAAATCGTTAAGGACATTCCGGAACATTTTTAATTTATCCTAATGATTGGCATGAATGCGATAAAAGGGATATGAAGGCCATTCCATGGACAACATTCTACTGGTTCATCCGAGAAATCATCTGAGAAGTCATCGTAGTAAGCTTACGAACTCTACTCAAAACCGTACGGTATTTTAATGTTTGTACATGGGGAAAGTAAGTATTCATGAGCGCAATAGTTGTAAATATGTAAGAATAAATGTTAAATTGTTATTGTTGAGAAAGGCTGATCATTTATATTAGTTGCCATCAAATTCAATAATTGATTTTAATCAATAGAACTTCTAGGAATCGTGATTCTATATAGAATTACACGTTCATATGCAACAAGTAAGGAGTAAAATATTGTATGCCGAAACTCATGATTAAATTGAAAGTAAAATTAATAAAATAGTGTTAACATTGAGAGAATCCATCGGCATAATAGGGCAACGGTAGAAGTAACAATATTAATAATACCAGTGGAAGTAATCCCCTTCATAAGATTGGTATAATTATTTGTAGATAGCATCAAGAACTAGTAATATTAAATATCGTATAAGGAAGGTTATTTCTCAAATGGCTAGCCCAACGCGGGACCAAGAGACGAGGTATTTCTCAATAAACTACATTTTCTGTTGCAAGAAATCGTTCATAAAAGGGCCTTTTACGGCACAAATTATGATGAATTAGATTTTACGACACGGATGATTGCGTCATGACACATTCAGCTAATCGCTACGTGAGAATCTTGGGGTGGTAGCGGTAAACGGAACAGCCGACCACCGTTTTGTCACACATGTCAAATACCCGACGCGTCACAAAAAAGTTGTTTCGCAAAATTACGTTTGATTCTCTTAAAAATTTATAATGCTGTTATTCAAAAAAATATGCACATAGTTTATAATGTTGCGTTATTGCATTGGTACAAATTTGAAAAGTAACTCCTAACGTCGCTATTTTTCTTATCATGTGCGCATGCAACAAAGCTTAACATTATAAACTAATTGCTTAAACTAGTATTATTCACATTTGCGAATTACGAACATTAGTGTATGCGGATATTCATCAAAACAATTATATTGCAATGTAAACTACTTTCTTGAAAAGTATTGGTAGTGAAATTAGAGTTTCTAAAAAATTTTAAAATGTGAAATTAAAAAAAAGGATTCATGTGCTTGTCATTTCATCATTATAATAATAATTATTATTATTTTTATTATTACTCTTGTTTTATAACTATATATTTTGCTTAGCATATATTCCTTGAGATTTTCTGAAGTACACAATTATCGTTTTAATTAATCCATTTTCAGATGTTTTTGTTTTTTAAGGGCTGTGCGTACATTTAAGGTACTTGAATACTTTAATGTATCCAATTTACGTTATTTAAAAAACAGTTGTGAAGGCAATTACATCTCACGATATATAATGTTTATAATTTAGTTGTTTGTTTCAAATGCTTTTATCGCTCGTGTTTATTTTTTACTTCTCTCTCGCAACTGACATCGCGGCTTGGCTGGCGTATCATTTATCTGCAAGAACGCGGTATTCCATTAAAGCCTTTGGAGATATGAGACACGTGCTTGCTGCCAGCTGCATGGCGCGGCCCGATGTGATTTAACGTCCAGCCGAGTAACTGGACAAGTGGGATCATGACGTAAACCTGGGTCAGGTCTTGATCCTCGGCCACTTCATCACTCGCACGATTTCCACTGGCGTCTACTACTACGTTTCCCACTTCGTGTGTGTTTTATTTTATGTTGTGTCACCTCACAACGCGTTTACATTAGTCGAATTTGATTTTTGCCCATTATTGGCCACAAACACTCCATGGACTATAATCTTGTCGCGCTGTCTCTCTCTCTCTCTCTCTCTCTCTCTCTCTCTCTCTACACACACACATATAGTGTGTGTGTGTAGAGAGACAGAGAGTAGTGTAGAGAGACTACACATACACATATAGTGTGTGTGTGTGTGTGTCGTGTAGTGTAGTGTTATACGATAGTTTATTCGTTATTCATGAGCAGTGTGGGTGCTGCTTTTTGGAAGACCATTTTGTGATTTTGTTCAGTAGCACTTGGTAAATGCAGATTTCAAGATTCACAGTAATTTACTTCATTTTTCATTTTATTATAATTCACATAGAAATAACTAACATTGTGAGAACGTAAGAATTTATTTTAAAACAAAACAAATTTTCATTAATTACGACAGAAAACAAACTCTATTAGCAAGTTCGTTTGAATTTACGAAAGGATTACAAAACACCGAGAATTTGTCTTAGAGATTCGATGCACTTTGTCGTTCGGTAAATGCCTGCGTATTTGCAAGTAGTATTATCGGCCCCAGCACTGCCCCCTCCCCCTGTCCCCGCGACAACGCTTTCTCAATGGCGGCGGTGGCGACGGCACGACTTGTTGCTCGCCGGCCGCATCGATTGCCGATGAGGCAGCGGCGGCCCTCGGCGTGCGAGCCCTGGCCAGCGGGCGAACCCTGGCGGTGGAGGCGGCGACGGCGAGTCCGCCGGATGCGAATGAACTCTGGAAAAGTCTCCGAAGGTATCGGATTTGGAGGCGAAAACAATGTTACCGTGCTTGCGGAGTAGAAAAGGGGACCGTATGTAGAGAGAGAAGGCTTTAAAGTAGGTCGAGATAATAAAAAATGGCGGAAAAGTTTCTTTAAACGTGTTTTTGAGAGTGGTAAGTATATTTCAATTTTAGAAGTTACAAAAAGTTTCAAATCTGATGACGGAAATCTCGCACACAAATTCGAGTGTCTATGAACTGTCGGATGTAGTGGACCTAGTACGTCTTTCCTATTAATTTTTCAAACGAACACATATTTTTTCAAGCTGCACGTATGGCATAAATATAATCTTTGCTGGCCAATTATTTGTTTTATTAATATCTTTATTGACTTTGTGGTTTTAACAAGTCTTTTCTTTAGGTAAGTTTAAGAAAATAAGTATGGCAATGAACCACATAATGCAGATGGTTTGACTGTTACTGGGGAATCTAATAATACGTTCACATGTCATCGTAGATAAATGTTCTTTAGGTTTTGGTTTGAACAATGATCTACTTCAACTGATGTCACTGCAGTGCATCTGACCGTCAGGCTCTAAGGGTTGAGTCCTGACGGTTGATGGAGTTGACATTAGCTAGATAGTTACGTCGAATTCAACCGCTGTCTGGAGAAGAATTCTAGCGGCCGGTAGCTACGTTTGCTATTTTTCTGTTTTCTCCGACTAACAACAGGCAAATGCCGAAGCTGTACCCTAACAAACGGACCACGGACCGCGCGCGGTCTTTCCTTTTCTATTCTCACTTCTTTCTGATGAACACTTACGTGCACTTCACTACCACATATGAGACCAATCGGGAGCTTACAGCTTAACCTGGTTGGGGCGTTGCCCTGCTGATATGGGTGATACCTGAATGAGGAACCCGCAACCCGACATGCAGGTCGGCGCCAGATCTCACCAAGCTGCGGGAGAAGAAAACCGTCAATTCCCGTCATATAAACGTGCACTTCACTTACGAAACCACGACCGTAGCAGGTAACGCGCCCGAAAACACGAAATAATCAATCGGTCAACAATTATCCAACTGAAATAAAAGAACTGCGAAAGGATTAACTTCGACCTCTTGACCTGTACTTCTCAAATACACCCACCCCTGACAGTCGGGCAGTCGCGGAAGGTTCGCGTACATGAGACACGCGCGAAGTAAGCGTCAGCGGGCGCGGTCGGGTCGGGACGGGACGGGACGGGTCGGGGCGGGTCGGGATGGGTCGAGGCGGGATCGGGGCGGGTCAGGGCGGGTGGGGCCAGGTCAGGTCAGGGCAAGTAGGGGCAGGACAGGTCGGGGGCAGGTTGGGTGGGGGCGGGGCGGGGTGGGTTGGGTGGGGGGGGGGGGGGGGCGGGGCGGGGGCGGGTGGGGACGGGTCGAGTGGGGTCGGTTCGGGACTGGGCGGGGCGGAGCGGGCGGGGCGTGGGCGCGGGCGGGGCGGGAGCGGAGCAGCGGGATCGAGGTCGGCTCCGGCGGTCGCCCGCCCCCAGAGACCGCGCCGTGGTTGCGCTCTCGCGGCGACTTTACGGCGCAGATCTCGTCAGGAATTCACGGCGCCGCGAGGCGGGGCGCCGAGTTCGCACGCGCTGACGGCGCCCCTTGCGGCCGAGGCGCGGCTCGGCCTATGGAGGAGGAGGGGGGAAATCTCGATGAGTGCAGTCGCGGAGTTCCAACGCCGCGATCACGAGATGGGCGGGGGCGATTGCCAGATGTTAAGAGACGAAGAGATTTGGGAAAGAGGGACACGAGTGGTGAAAATGTTATCTGTTTTGTCTCTCCAGTTGGTAATAGCCTTGTTTGTACAGTGCATAATTTGTTCGAAAACATTAATTTTAAGTGTAAAACTGATACTAACGCAAAATACGGCCTTGCATTTAAAATTTACCAACCCATTTAGTCGCTCCGGAACTAGCCGCTAGGAAGGTTCCCGAGCGACTAAATGTGCTAGTGGGTTTCAAATTCAAGACCATTTCGTGTGTGTGTACAAAGTTGCAGTTTATTTAACTGGAATTATACAGTTATCTTGTTATACATTTGACGTTAGTATCAATTTTTCACTTAAAATTAATGGGTTTCAAGCAAATTATGGTCTGTGCAAAGAAGACTGTTACCAACTGTAACTGTTTTGCGGGCAGGGTAGTCTTGTGGTTTTCAAATGACTTGTAGTTCTAGATATGATTCAACAGTTTTTGGACACCTTTTAAAATAAGAAAAACGCCTCTTTTAACACAAATCTGGTAGCATGATGGACAAGAGTAATGACAACGAATTGATATGAAAACTAGAAAACAAACTGTAATGGTGGTATGCTACTTACAAATGAGCTCTTTAATTATGCGGTATGGTAAGATGAAGGAGGTAACGTATTTTGGCATTCGAAATCTCTCTACATTTGAAAAAAATATAAACAATTAATGTGGTCGATTCTAGTGAAAGATAGTTTTAAACATTCTTGCATTTTGGGAACACATTTTAGGATCACATTAAACATTCTTACTTTTTAAAAATATCGAGTTGTTAACAAGAAGGGAAGAGTGAATTGCGACAACGGGTACCTCAGAAAAGAAGAAAACAATGAAGATGTTGTTCGTTGAAACCATGGGTATATGAACTGAAGGGTAAATTTATTTGGTGAACATTACCAGGTGCAATGATATATCCAATGATGCAGATAAAAAGGGGAAAAAAAGGTTAGTACTTTGTTGGAAGGGAACAAGGCTGCTCCGAGGTTGGTGGTGCGTATGAAAACTAGGGTTACACCAAATGCACATTTTACGTGGCGGAGAGTTCGATGATAGTTCGAGAAGACCGGATAGGTCGAGGACAATAGAGAAGCGTATCTTGGAGTGAACCATACCTGTGTCTGGGTAAGAAAAAATAACGAAAATTCGAAAAATAGTTTAAAAATATTGTTTTTCACATTCGCTCTGTCATAAGTGGTCTTTAAAAAATACACCTGTGGTCACAACCTGCGATTTTTGTGTCATGTTACGCAGGGGACGGCGAGGAGCCGGCAAGACCACCAGTCGGTTGAGCGTCTACCTCCACCTCCCACAAAATTCCTCGCCTCGCCGCGAGCCACAGTTTCCGCAATTTCCTGCCTCTTGATACCGCCTCCTCGGAGGCGGCGGCGGGGGTGGGGCGAAGGCGGTCTGCGGGTGGGGGCGGGGCTGGGGGATAAGGAGCGGGCTGGGGCGGCTGGAGAGCCTCAAGCGTGGTGCGTTTTACCGCTACCAAACTCACTGCTACTCAGTAGGTCAGAGAGCTCCAAAACCTGGTACTAAATTTAAAACTGTTGATGTTATTTGCAAGGAGACTATTCTCTAAGAAATACAATTTTCAGTGACGGAAAGTTTTCATACTGAGCCTTGTAGTTCAAGACAGAATTCAATAGTTTTCGGATACCGTTTAATATAGTACAAACACCATTGTTGAACACAGTATTTGGCAGCTTGACTGAAAAGCGCATTGAGAATGTATTGATGCTTAAACGTAGGAAACGAATGGAAATGGAGATCATTTCTGAGCTCTTCAATTGTGCGGTATGGCAAGAATACGCAGGTAATGAATTCTGGTATTCGTTACAATCTATGCAATTAAAAAAGAAGAAGAAATAAAAAAGTAAAATAAATTTTAAAAAAGTGATCGATTCTAGTCAGCAATATTTTTAAAATTTCTTATACTTTAAGAATTTAAAAGATAGGACATTCGATTTTATATAATCGAAGTATGATATAAAATATAACTAAAAGAAATATGTTTTTATGAACAATATTAAAATTCAAAGGCAAAAATGTGTGAACGTGAGTTGTCAGTTTTGTACATAATTTTGAATTACAATAAAAAAACACATTTTTACATTTTAACTTACTTCTCAAGCCCTATATATTTCTACTTATATGTTGCAGATTTATGAAACTGTCACATTATTTGTTAAAGTTAGTTAATCAGTAAATAGAAATAAATTTCGAATTGATGAAGATGCAGTTATTGCCACTTCTGAAATATTAAGATTGTGAGAATATGCAACTGGATAGTATTGAAATATGTTTTGAATTCTTCAATGAAGGTACGCTAAGTACATTATTTTGGCGACGTTTTCCACCGAACGTAATTACACGTTTTTCTATTCTTTTCTTCTTCTTCCCCATCTTCTTTTTCTCCTCCTCCTCCTCCTCCTCCTCCTCCTCCTCCTTCTTCTTCTTCTTCTTCTTCAATACCTTCTTTAATTCTTCGATGCTTCTATCCTGTCAGAGTTGCCACAGGATCCTCCGTCACCCCGCCTCCTCCGCCACGGCCACCTCCCATCCATCTCCGCCACTGCGTCCGCCCCAGTCCCCGCCACCGCCCTCTCCCCCGCCTCCACCACTGACTGCCCCCCCACCACCACCACGACCAACACCAAGGCTCTGTCGTCTCAGATACCGCCTCTCCTCCGCCGCGCTCGTCAAAGCGAGAGGAAGCGCTAGATGGTCTGGGCGCTGAGGCGGGAAGATATCGGCAGCGCGGGCGCGGTTGAGGGCGAGGGCGCAGGCGAGGGCGAGGGCCAGGGAGAGGGCGAGGGCGAGGGCAAGGGCAAGGGCAAGGGCGAGTGCCAGGACGAGAGCGAGGGCGAGGGCGAGGGCGCGGGCGAGGGCGCGGGCGAGAGCGAGAGCGTGGGCGAGAGCGAGGCGACGGCGCGTGCGAGGGTGCGTGCGAATGCGTGGGCGCTGGTGGAGGCGCGGGTGCGTGCGACGGCGTGGGCGAGGTGAGGGCGTAGGCGCGGGCGTGGGCGCGGGCGTGGGCGGGGGCGCGGGCGCGGGCGAGGACGCGGGCGAGGGCGCGTGTGAGGGCGCGGGCGAGGGCGCGGGCGCGTGCGAGGGCGTGGGCGAGGTGAGGGCGAGGGCGTGGGCGAGAGCGATTTGGGGCGCAGCGGCCAAGTGGCAGCTGCGCCGCCCGCTCCGCTTGCCGCGAGCGCCTTCGGGGGTGCGAGACGACAGGGGAGGGGATGATCTCGATGGGGCCGCGACGGCGGCGAAAATGGAGCGGCGCGATGCGGGGTCTCTTTCGAGCGAGATGAGACATTGGTCTTCATATGGAGCGTCCTGCTGAAGACCGCGAATGTTTGGACAAGATAGTGGAACGCTATGTCGCAGACGGGTTTGATATCAAAGAACGCTGAAATGGTTTCACGTGAACAAATACTATTTTGACTTTTGTTCTCACGAAGAAGGAAGCCAAGTATCCTCAGAGATGGTGGACATGCGACATGCGTCATGAGATAGAACTGTCAAATTGAGTCCACCAATGAATATGGAAACATATGTCTCTACGTTCTCAAAATTGTGAATGGTTTAGAAAGGCAATTCGATTCTCGAGGATAAGGATAACATACAACAGAGATTTTATGATGGGGTAATCAGGCAAAAGTCTAAAAATTTGAAACCGGAACACGGTAATAAAAAGGTGATAAATTTGAAAAGAAACTAGTTGATGACTTCCGTACATAACGCGGTAGGAATAATAACGAAAACGAGATGCTTAAACAGAAACAACGACATGCTCAACCTGTTGTTGAGCAAGAAGTGTGTATGATTTGTAGATACAAAGTAAGTGAGAATATTGACAAGATCCTTGAAACTGACGGGGTTCAATACGTGGACATGTATGGTAAATTCGATGCTGTCGGCGAGGTTGACGATGTTAACAATTTCGTCCCTTGTCGATTTTCACACATTCATGCTGAAAAGTTTGACTAAGTTTCACACTTAATGATGCTAAGGCGGAAATTCTGCAGGTACTGAGCGTTAGGGAAGTAAAATCCAATGGTTCAGGCATCCTCTTGAACGTGGAAATTTCCCGCTGCGCGGGAGATGCTAGGTTTCGCAACAGTGTTCATGTAAAAGGAAGAACACTCGATAAGCGCGAAAAAAACGCATCCACAAATTTCTGTGTATAAATATTTAATTTAGACTGACATCAGCTCTATTTATTTCTTCTTTCCATAATTGCAATTCAAATGAAAAGATTCGTTCACAAAACGCAGATGAAAATAATCTGGACATCTCTGTTTTATTTTAGTCTCTGGATATAGACACTATCATTCATGCGTGTCAGCCTTCAGAAAAATGATATTTATGTTTTCTATTTTAAATTAAACAATAATCGATACAACGTAGCAGATGTTTGTCATGTTTTAAAATAAATAACAAATGTTCAAAAAATTACTAAAAAGAATTTAAATTTCAAAGGACGAGAGGGCAATTGACGTCAATGGGGACCGTCCTCCCAAATGAAGGACCGTCCTCCCAAATGTAGGACCGTCCTCCCAAATGAAGGACCGTCCTCCCAAATGGAGGATCGTCTCCCCAAATGGAAGATCGTCCTCCCAAATGGATGACCGTCCTTCCAAATAGGGGACCGTCTCCCGAAATGAAGGATCGTCCCCCCAAATGGAGGACCATCCTCCCAAATAAAGGATCGTCCCCCCAAATGGATGACCATCCTCCCAAATGAAGGACCGTCCTCCCAAATGCAGGACCGTCCTCCCAAATGAAGGCCAGTGCTCCCAAATGGAGGATCGTCCTCCCAAGTGGAGGACCGCCCTCCCAAGTGGAGGACCGTCCTCCCAAATGGAGGACCGTCCTCCCAAATGAAGGACCGTCCTCCCACATGGAGGACTGTAGGCAACACTAGGTGACGCGAAGGTCGAAGTCGCGCTCAACGGGGCCGACGTTAGCGGCGCCAGCGTCGCGAGTGCCTCTCGAAGGAGGGCGGGGTTTGTGCGGTGGCGATAGATGAGGCGGAACGAGGTCGCCGATGCCGGGGAGGTGAAGGAACGGAGGTTTGACGCAGCGGATCGGAGAGGTGCGGGGGGAACCGCCTGCCGCGTTTATTCCGTGTCGAGGTAACGACGCGTTGGAGGCATGGCGAAGTCGATGCGGGAGGGGATCTCTCGAACGCGTTATAAGCGCTGCAAGTTCTTGATACGCTTAAGGGTGTGTTGGCAAGTTCTGTATCAAGAATGTAGGAGGTATGTGATAAGTTTGTATACTAAACAAAGTTGCATAATTTCTTAAGTGCCGTATTTGTGTTCTTCCAGGAAGTGTATATTTAGTTTTTAAAAATACATTGTAATTCAATTCAATATTATTAGTACGTTTTTGAAGGATTAACCAATTACAAATTGCCGAATATATTCTTGGCGCAAATAACTACTTATAAATAGCTTACAGATAATTTCTGATAGAACAAATAGCATAAAATACAATACAAATAACACAACAAATACAAACAATACAGTAACACAATAACAAAATAATGCAATAACATTAGATGCAAGGTAATTGAGACAACAGATCATAAAAATATATACAAAAGAAGCAGTATCAAGTGAGACTTGACGCGTTACAGATATAATGTTATTCATTAGTGCTTGAAAAATTTTAGCTTGAACTCTTCATTTATAATAAATGCTCGTAATTTCAGAGTTGATTAAATAAAGTAATACAGAGTTTTACATCTTTCTGAGTTTAGATTAACCGAACAATTCGAAAATGATAATGATTCATTATGATATGGTCCTCCAAGCTCTTTATAGATTGGGCACTCAAATAAAATATGATTACGATTTTCTGCAGTATTTATATTACATATCGAGCAGATTGAATTTGAGTGTATTTTGTGCCACGCATTTCTACTGTTGATGTTGATTTCTTTGTCACTCGACATCCTGATTTGAATGACTACTCTAGTAATAGAAGTGTAGGGAGCCAAAATTAGGTATTTCTCTGTTTTTGTAGATTCCATATCCCTAATTTCTTGATGTGTTGTACTGTATGGTGAATTCATGATTGATATATCGTCCAAAAAGATTTTACTTACAGCTGTGGCCACAATCGAGGGAATACTATCTATGATCACAATCGTAATTTGTGACATTTTATAATATGTTTCATTTGTTAACTGGTGCGATAGAGTTCTATCTAATCCTACTTGGATTAGAAAGTGCAACTTCACGACATGGGAACTCCTAGAGTAGGAAACTGAGAGTGGCGTAGTTTCTACCCCTAGCTGGGTGGGGAATGGATGGCTTTGTAAGCTTTTGGGTTATATTCAAATTCGTAATAGTTGTCATAAGAAATGGTCTAAGCCACAGTTCGCAAACCTCCTGATACAGCATAATTCGAATTACAATATTAATCACCAAATGTTATTGAATATACGTCCATTCCCGCGTTGAAATGAAAATAATAGTGCTACCTTCATTTCATAAAAGTCGTTTCTGTTTTTTTTTTCTGATTAGTTCCAAGGGATTCATTTAACAAATGGTCACGCAAGATACTTCCTTTATCACCTTGCTATCGTTAAGACGTGACTATAGACTGTATTTCCCTTGGGATCATCTTCTATGACCTAAACATATTTTGGCAGTACTGCTTGAACGCAAATACCTAGATAAAGTTCAAATTGGGTCATATGCAGTAGAAGAAGATAAATTTGTTTATTTTGTTTTCAGTTTTTAAATTCTATATTTATATACATTAATTTAATGCAAACAAATACGATTAAAGTAGCATAGATATTATTTACTGAAAGGTATTGTATGTTTCCACGAGACTCAAGAGACAATGCGTCACATGTAAGACGAGTCTGGCATCTAATATCGTGTATTTGCGTAAGAGAAACTGGTGCGTCGTATATTCCCTGAATAAGACTCCATTGTTCGTCCTATTTTCATTCCCCAGTCTCCCGTCTCTTGCTGTATTTCTGTAAGTCCATTTGTCTGAACAAACGTTCCATCCCGTGGGACGCCGCTCGTTTTGTTCTCGTTGCCGAGATGACTCGCGAAAATGCAATATTCCTGTACTCTGCGTAATTTCTACATCTAAGCTCCACATTATTCCAAAATGTTTTAACCCTTGTGCTCAGAAAAGTGTTGGTATGACGTCAGTGAGCGGTTATTCCTTCTGGGCGCGTCATGAAGCTATTGAAATGAGTCGTAATTGTGTGTCATTTGCATTTTGTCCATGATTGACTCCAAGTAGACACGGCGTACTAAGATACGAAGCCACTTGTTTGCAATGTTTGATGCCATCGAGGCTGCCAAAGTGAGAAAATGCTCAAAACTCAACAGCCACAAGGAAAATCAACGTTCTTGAGTGAGAATGTATAGTTGAGGCAAGCATTTTTGGGGCAGAGATGAAGCAGAACGGTTCATTTTGCGTTGGGTACTTGAGGGGAACATAATGTAATAGTCGTAATGCTTTATTGAGAGAGCATTAATTAATGGTAGAACTGTGATAAATGGAGAGGACATAAATATTTGGGAGAGGTGTCATACCTGCAGTTCCTGGATTTATTATACCCGAGAATAGTGAATCGCTGGTTTGGGATTGAACTTGGATGATGAACATATGTTGATTTCAAATGCGAAGAATATTAATATTGTGAATATGACTAGACTTGCTTGATTGGTTGGTGATTCCGGGCGCTCCACAGCTTCGGTAATTAGTCCCATTAGTGTAGTAAGAGTTTTGTCGTTGGGAGATGGCGGTGATCTTTCCCCGCTAGATGGCAAGATCCGGTGCCGACCTGCTGCCGGCGAGCGGGGTTTACCCCTAACCAGGACACTCCCACGAGCGGGGCACCGCTCAAGCCGAGGCAAGCTCTAAGCTCCCGGCCGGTCTCCCGGAATATGTGGTAATGTAGTGTATGTTAGTGTAAGTGTGTGTGTGTGTAAGGGGAGGGGATAGGAGACGGAAGAGGAAGGAAGGATTGCGCGCGGTTCGTTTGTTATGGTACTGCTCAGGCATTCGCCTGGTGTTGATCGGAAAACTACCGATCAGAGAAGCCGACCGCTAGAATTCTCCTCCAGACAGCGACTGAATTCGACATAGCTGAAAAGCTAGTGTCGAAAATCCTGCCACCGTCAGGACTCGAACCTAGGACCTCCCGGTCAGAGGCGCTGCAGTGACATCAGTTGATGCACTGACCTAGCGCTCCCGGTAAAAGTTTCTTTCAGATTCCTCTGAATGTAGCGGATTCGGTGGTGTAACGGTCAGCGTACCGGACTGTTGTACCCGAGTTTGCGTGTTCAATCCCGATCGAAGCCGTGGATTTTTAAGGGCGAAAAAATCCTTCGTACACCTTCCTTCGGAGGGGAAGTAAAGCCGGCTGTCCCATGTTAGTAGATTTACTGCATGTAACAGATCCTCAAGCCTAAAAGAAGCCTCTGAGCAAAATTGAGATCCACCTGTTTCGTCGCCCAGGATAATACCTCCTTTCTCCGCTAGGTGGTGAAAGGAGCGTAGCGAAATTGGCGTGGTTAGACGGAAGAGCGGGCCTGGTGGCCCGAGTCTCGCCACTTAAAATAAGGCATTAACTAACTAACTAATATAGGTTTGTTAATAAATTATATAATATTTCTGGTTTTTTTTATGAATATAACGTGTTTCTTAGCAGTTTCTCTTCCGTGAGCTCTTCTTCTGAAAAGCCTAACTTTTCAGTGATTGCCGAACTGTTTCTCACGTCTCAATAGTGACATATTAATCCCTTAGATGAGCTAGTTGCAGTTTTTGTACGAAGACCTTCGCCTCGTTTGTGTTGGTCTTTCCTTCTCTTTCCTAGTTTTGCTATGTCAAGACACTGGACTCCCCTTCTCACTTCAGCTGCGCTCCGACATCTTGCATGGGCTAGCGTTTCCATGAACCAACACACACAGGAAAGCTATGGGACGTTCTGACCGCGCCCAAAACCCAATGAATTTCTTAAGAAGAAGTACTTGTGATTTTTAGAGGTGTGCCAACAGGACCAGGCACACTCCGTCGGCTCCTAGTCAGCTATTTAATATCTCACAGTTAGACGGAAGAGCAGACTATTTGGTCTGAGTCTCGCACATTAATTTCATTATTGTTATTATTATTATTATTATTATTATTATTATTATTATTATTATTATTGTTGTTGTTGTTGCTGCTGTGGTTGTTATTCAACATGTTCTATAACTGTAAGCGTATTCCTACTTTTATCCAAGAATCCTTGAATTGTAAAACAAATTAATAGTTACATTTTATTAAACCAGTTCCACTAATTTAGAATTGAGATATCTTTTGTTCCCCATTTAAAAATGTTATATTTAAAATATATCAATAACTTAACTAATTTCATAATATAATTTTATTCATTGTTTTAATGTTTATCTGGCGGGCATAAACAGTTATTAAAATGTTAATTTTAATAATTTGACAGTTATTATTTATAGGCATTTAACAGTTATTAAAATATTAATAAAATGTAACTATTAATTGGTTTTACAATTCAATGATTGTACCCTGAAAAACCTGGAAAATTTTAACGCAAAAATTTATTTCTCTGGTTTGGCCAACATCCTATTTTATTTTCGGGTGCTTGTTCTGACACAGTTATATTGCTTTACGAAGCATTAATTTATATTCCCACCCACATACGCAGTATCGAAATTCTAAAAGCCGTTCCCTGCCGCCACATACCAACGCATACTGCATTCGTGTATTGCCAAAACAACAAAATTCATTTCATGGTCTTTCCGCTTGCTTTTACTGTTTACAAACCTGTTTAATACCACACTTCCAAACAGTTTCGAGAAAATGAAGTTTCCAGACAGTAAAATATCTCGACCTACAAGACCAGAAAAATAAATTTCTAATGAGCGTGATTCAAATTTTAATGTGTCAGTCGCGTTCAATTCGCGACCGGTGCCCGGGAAAATAAAATAAAACAACGAGAGCGCGCGGAAAAACTTGACAAACGAATTCAAAGCTCATCGGGACGCGAAAAGAGCCCGAGAATGGGGAGGGGAAAGGGGTGTGTGGGGAGGGGGGTAACGACTGCTCCGGACGGGCACGCGCTACGCGACGCGAGGCGTGGCAGTCACGAAATTGAAACGGGCCGCGGCGGTGCGGAGCGGAGCGGGCGAGCGGAGCGGGGTTGGAGGGCCGTTTCAGCGACGGGGCAAATGGAGAAGCGAAAGAGAGAACGGGGGGGGGGATGGCCGTTGCTGTGCGAGTGACAGGAATTTCATAAACGTAAGAATAGCCCATATCATGGTTTGAAGTGGCAGAGCTCGACGTCAAGGAAAAATGATTCTCATGACGAATTGCAACTTGCGTAGTGATTGGAACCTCAAAACGAGCAATATTATACCTAATAAGTGACTGTTTGTTTTGAAACGGAGCGGAGGGGTGAGAATAAACGATGTAAACCGAGCAATACTGTACCTCATAAGCGTTTATTTACAAACTACGATGAATATAGATTATTGAAGGAATGAAACTGAACTGTAGGCTCAAAATACCTGCGAGAATATTGAACTGTATAATTGAAATAATCAAAGAGAGTGCATCATTTTGAGCATCTAGTATCTACAGACAACTTACGAATATTGAGAATGCGACGTCAGTGGCAAACAATGCATAGTGGATAACATTGAAACGCAAGTTGAAACATACAGAACCAGAACAATAGCAGAAAGTGAGGGAGAAATGGTTCAGAAATATTAAGAGGAAAGGAATAAATGTTTGCCAATATGAAATGGGTGTAAGACCGAGATTTACAAAGATATGATACAAAATCAGGGTATCTAGAGAGCAGTAACTATGAGGTTTTAAGGTGGTGTCTGTAAATGACAAGGACATAGTGATCGGTAAAGAGTTGCGGGTAACGGAAAAGGGTTGTTAAACACAACGATTGGTAATGTATGAAGATATGATTCATGATTCAAGATGTTATTATTAACCCTTTCAAATTACGAGGTCCATGTAGAATTCTAATGATGGGGATAAGGCAGGCTAAACTGCACAAGGGCAGTCTAGAGGAAAGTAAAATCACAATCCAGATGTGACCAAACTTGTTCACTAAAATTAGACTTGCGGACTTCCAAGATCGATGTACCTGCAGAAACAGAAAGAACTTCAAGAGAAACTGCAGGAGAGCGCATTGGGAATGCCTGCGACAATAACGACAGCGGTCTCGCTGAACGGGATAAAAAAGACTGAAGAAAAAGTGATATCGGTATAAAGGGGATGGCTGTTAATACACACGACAGCACGAGGGCGGCAAGGGAGTCGCAGAGGATGGTGATGGCGGGGGGAGGGATAGAATGCACAGGGGAAAAGGTGAGCTCGGGGCGGCAGAAACAACAGCGTAGGGAGCAGCGAGGCAGAAGAAAACACAATTACTAATGTAGGAACTCAGACTAGAAATTTCTTGAAAGCACAAAAAGTATGCGGAAAAAAATGAAATAAAGAAGACGAAAATAATGGGCAGAAAATAGAAAATATAGATAAAATAAATGTAAAGATATGTAGCAAACATTTATATTTTTAATGTGTAATAAAACTAAGGATACTATGGTACGAACAAATGATAAGATCTGCGCGGTTGGGAGAGAAGCGCGGTTGAGAAATCCATGTGACAAGATTGCACTGATTGTCAATAAAAGTTTTAAGAGATATTGATAAACTCTCGAGGGCACTAAGTTCATAAGAAGCTTGAATAGACAGGGTGGGTTAAACTGGGAGAGAACTCTCCCGACGGGAGTAAAAGCAGTTCATACTTGAATTAAAACTAGACCAATCTGTGGACTCTCAGTATAACGTGACTCAAAAGCCAAAGGAACACAAAGCCACGCTTGGAAAGTATGCAGTGTGGACGAGTACGGCAAGAACCACAGCAGAGTTGGTAAATGGGATAAAAAGACGGGAGAAAAAGTGAAATCGGAACAAAGGAGAAGGCAGTTAACACGAGAGAGGCGCAGAAGATAATAATGACTGGGTAGGGAATGTGTCGGAGAGGCGTGGTCGAAACTGTCCTGTGAAAGAGGGAGGGTTGGGAGTGGTGGGGGTGGGGCGCGGGGAGGGGAGGAGTTGGAGGGGGCGGGGCGGCGACGTCGACGCAGCGCAGCGCTGAAGGGGAGAGCGAACGACCCGCGGCCACAGCAGAGGAGGGGAAGCGCTAGTTACTTCATATGCAGCATTTTACATTTCGACCGAAATAAAACGAGTGCGTGAGCTGTTTTTGTTGCTTTGGGTTTTTTAACGGCAAGAGCAATAAAAATAATTTCCAGAGCGCTAAATGAGACCGTTCCGCGGAATTCTGTAAACAGGGGGCGCGCCGGGGGAAGGACGCGGAGGAAGGGGAGCTGTCTCCGTTTAAATAACGGCGTTCGCCACCCGCCCTCCCCACCACAGCGCCACTGCCCCCACCCGAGCGCGAACCGGAGACCGGTGTTTAATGGAGAAGTAAATTAATAAAGCGGCTAATTAACAAATGATAGAGGCTTTCATATTACATTAGAGAGTTAATATATTTATACAAACATCCACGCATTAAAGGGTACGTAATGCACGCACGCTTAACGATATTAGGCTCGTTCGGGTAGCGTGACTCGTGTGGAGGGGCAGGAAGGGAGACAATAAGTAGTGCTTAGCGTTCGAGAGCATTGGGATAGAACGAGGGAAGAGTTGAGTGTGGAACGTAATTGTGATGCATAGTATTAGATTTTGTGAAGGTGCTTAAGCAAAGGTTCGGAAAAATCTGGATTTTCAATTTTCGAACAAATTAATAGTTTATTTTATTGCTTCTTATAACAAGGGATTCAATAATAAACAATGATAACAATAAAAACGCTATAAAACTTCTTGGAAATCTATTGAATTCTGATAATTATTTAAATAATTCAAACAAATGTGCGATTGCGGAGCAGTGTTGTGTGTTGTAAGAAGTAACATGAAAGGAACAAGATGTGGTAGTTTTGAGGTAATATAAACCTTGAAACATAGGAATTTTCTGGCACAGCCTGGCAAAATAATGATAATTATTAATGTTCAATCGAGTTCTGGTGCACACACAATAATTGTTCAACTCGCAGATTCAGAAATGTTTAACATTTGAATACGCAGTATTCACAATACCAGTATGAAATTAGGATTGTTATAATGTCAAGTTAAAGAAGTTCAATAGTCTCGAAAACTTTTGGAATTCCTACAAGCCAAACCAATAGCATTACCTGCCAATCCTGCATCTGCTACTCAAAGCCATTCTTTGACCTGAACGTCGACCACACCACACATTAAACCAACCAGCTCCCTTCAAAGGTCTCCTCTAGGTTTAGGGCACATACCTCGCCTGAACAGAGAGTTAGCGGGATCCCATCGCAATTGCTCATTGCGGAAAGGGCGGCCAGAAAGAGCCAGAGAGACACGAAGCGCTGCGCCGGCAGCCGGGCGCGCCACGCAGCCCGCACTACAGCGCTGCACCGCATGCCACACCGGCGCCAGACAAAGGACTGCCTCGGGACGCCCGGAGAGCGCCCAGCCACGATGCGCGACGTGAGAGAGGCCACGGCTGTGACCGCGACCCGGGGTCAGCAGCCGGCAGCTCGCCCACTCGCCCTCGCGACCACCCATCCACCCGCTCGTCCACCCAGCCCACTCTCTCAGTCGCCCTCGCGTCCACCCACCTGCCCACTCACACACCCACCCGCCCACCCAGCTACCATGTCGATGGCTCTGCCACGCTCCCTCCAGACCACTCTCTCCCTCGCCCACTCGCCCTCGCGTCCCCCACCTGCCCACCCACCCACTCGCCCAACGCCCACCCAGCTACCCGCTCGACCGCTCTGCCACGCCCCCTCCAGCCCACTCTCTCACTCGCCCTCGGTTCCACCCACCTGACCACTCGCCCACCCAGCCACCCGCTCGACCACTCTGCCACGCTCCCTCCAGCCCACTATCTCACTCGCCCTCGCGTCCACCCATCTGCACACTCACCCACCCACTCGCCCAACCGCCCGCCCAGCCACCCGCTCACTCACCCGCTCGACCGCTCTGCCACGCTCCCTTCAGCCAACTCTCTCACTCGCCCTCGCATCCACCCACCTGCCCACTCCCACACTTCTCCATTAGTCCACCTGCTCACTTGCTCACCCTGCCATCAGCTCACCCATAACAATCGCACCCAGCCACCTGCTCTCTCACCCTTCCTTCACCCCCCTATCTCTCCCGCCCCCCCATTCGTCTCCCCCCCCCCCCGCTCGCCCACACGCTCATTGCTCCTCTCTCTCTCTCTCTCTCTCTCTCTCTCTCTCTCTCTTCCATACACCCACCCGCCCATTCGCTCATCCTCCAAACCGCCTAAACGCCCAATCGCCTACCTTCACACTCACCCACTCAGACATCTAATAACACTGACCATCTACCCAAAAGCTTGCCCAACATTCCGACCATCAAGCTGCGTCCAACTTGTAATTGACCACAACTCACCATTAACTCTGCTTGTGCATCTGCCCACTCTAGTCCAGCTTTGAACCAGCTTTATTTGCGTGTCCACCCGACAGTCCCAACCAGCCGGTCATTAGCCTCAACCATCCGCTCAAAACCTCCCGCAACTCCTCAGACTCCAGCCTTCTGCCATAAAGCGTCCTCGACTGGCTCTAGTACACCTCCGCCTACTAAATTTGCCCTACCAAACCACTAAACCACCAAAGCATTTAATGACCGCACTACCTAGCCGCAACCGCACTCAACCACTTGATCACTCAACCACTTGACAACAAGCCCTTTATTGGCACCTCTCATTTGCCCCTCCGTCTCAACTGCCATCGTCCCCAACTGTCTGACCGACTCAACCGAGCGCCCGATCTTCTATACTCCTCGGCAGTACTCCTGCAAGCCCTTCAGCTCGCTCACACCCATTTTCTCTCTTGCCTAACTTCTCCCTGTCTCATCACCCTTTTCCCTCTCCCGGCTGCTCTTCCTCCCTCCCTCCTCGTGCCCTGAGGGCGTGAGGGGGGCGGGGCGAGGAAGCCTGTCCCGAACGCGGCGCTTCAGGCCCTTTCATAGGGCGGCGCCCGCTGCCACTCGCCCGCGAAACCGAATCTCCGGTGCCGCCGCCTTCCCCACTCGGCGCCCCAGGTCCCCGGCTCTGCCCCGCCTCGCCACGCGTTCAACGGCCAACGGTCACCCCGCGAGTCCGAGTTGGCGATTCTCGTTTCGCACCAGTGTGGTTTCATAAGTAACTAGCGGAACCCGGCAGACGTTGTTCTGCCCTTCATCTCCCTCTTTTTCCTTCCCTCTCCCTTTCCCTCTCCGTCTTCTCTTCTCTCCGTCTTCTCTCTTATCGTCTGCCTCTCTCTTCGTCTCTTTCTCCATATCTCTCTTCGTCTCTTTCTCCGTGTCTCTCTCTCTCTCTCTCTCTCTCTCTCTCTCTCTCTCTCTGCCCCTGTCTCAGTCTCTCAGTCTGACTCTGTTTCAGTGTGTATGTTTCTCTCTCGCTTTCAGTCTGTCTGTCTGTCTCTCTCTCTGTACGTCTCTCTCTGTCTCTCTCTCTCTACCTTTCTTTGTACCTCTCATTCACATTTAGTTGCAGATTCTATTCTATGAGCAGGTGGGGTAATATCAAAAAGCGCCGGAACAGCAAAATTTTAATAGACTGTTCAAGACGATTACGGTGAGAATGTACGGTGTTCTTTGTGCATTTGGCCTCAAAATTTTAGTTTTCAATGTCCTAGACCGCTGCGTTTAGGAGTTATTTAACGATATAGATTCAAAAAATTTTGCAAAGTGTTGCGGTTGCATTGACATGACTATTTAGTTTGTTATAGAGCGCCATTTAGTAGAGTTGTAACGAAATTTACATCACATAAACCTTCTGGGTGAAAAAAAAACAACACGTAGATATGCCAACTTTCATGGAGATCGGTCACACGGTGTCGGAGTTAACCGCTATTATACATACTGACACCCATTAATAGGTATAAGCAATACAGGTGATTCTTATCTTCCACAAAAATTGCAGCAACCGTAAGTGATAAATTGTGTGGACCCCTGTACACATACCGCACTATGTAAATAATGTTTTAATAGTACGAGTAGTTCATAATGGAACTGAACTTCGAACGATTCTAACAGTGCTGCGATGTGAGATTATTGTTTTGAAATGTAATACGCCACCCAAAAAGGTCTCGTTGTGAACATTACGGTTTAAGGAACATAACGCGTGTCGTTAAAAAAGGGGTCGTCGGCAACGACCTGTAGTGTAGTAGACTGGAGGCCTTCCACCGCTGGTACCTGAGTTCGATACCAGGTGGTTCCAGGTGGAATTTGTGGGAGGCCAAGCGGGTTCGCGCCAGATTTTCTCGGAGCACTCCTGCTTCCCCTGCGGAAATTCATTCCAACGGTACCCTCCATTAATCATTTCCTACTCTGTGCTTCAAACACAGAGCTGTGATTGATACTCAATGCTGTGCTGTGCTGTGCTGTGCTGTGATAGTCATTGACAGTTGTCTCTGAAATGTCTCTGTAAGATCGTTGCTATTTACAGACATGCAGATCACTTGGCCTTTACGTCAATAAGTATTCTATGAATTGTTTGTATGTTAAAAAAAATCGCCGTTTTTCAGCGCACAATTACAAAACTTTCCCTTATGAAGTACCTTCGTAAGGACGAGAAAGTAAAAAGAGTTGCTTCAAACACTGTGTGCTTCACAAATACAAGGAGACAAACGTACATGTCTCTCCGGTTTGCTCATGGAACTTCGCATGGTCACGTTCGTTCTTAGCCAAGCACATTAGTTTCGTAATCAAATACCCCTAACGGTCGATTTATAGTGTCCGGTCGTATCCTACGATGCGTACTGCGATGATCTCTTGCGCCATTTGGGACTAATTGTGGGCACTATTACAGTTTGTATCTCCAACAATGCTCTGGTTGCATTAAGTCACATCTAATCTCTTCATTTTCATCATCACTTTATGACTAATATTGGCTTCGGCGTTCAAGAATATTGGAATATAATGTATATAATATATTGTTTCATTAGGTTCTATCATGTATTTCAGTGTTTGGATTTCCATAACATGTAGCTGGGAATGTGTGGTAATAGAGAAATGTTTTCAAACATTTACTTGCATTTCATATCTTCCTCAACAATCACGATCTCTACCATTCGTGATACTTCATTCGTGTAACTACGAGTATATATGCTAAGACGATTTCATGGTACTTGAGATAATCTTTCCAAAGGTTGATTCATGTTGGGTTCATGATTTTGATATTTGTCCAATGTGAGTCCCATGAAGTATAAAATATGCAATATATAATTATTAATTACTTATTTGGCAAGAACTTAACATCGCTCTTACATTGTCAATAAAAATCTACTTTAACATCGAATGTGGTTTTCCAGATTGATTGCACACATCTGTATATAATAGCAAAACAATTACGATGCATTTTACTTAAAATTCTTGCTATACCTCGGTTTTTATAATATGGCTCTTGAGGACCTGTCTTCAAGATGGAATCTGGCAGGCATTTCGCGTCTTTCTCGGTCGTGCTGCTAGATGCCGTTTAATCTGCAGTATTGCTTGATACGGTCGCGATCATGCGACATCTTGCGGCAAGACTGAGAAAAACGTAAAGAGCCGTGCCATATTCCATTGTGAAGACAGACTTTCAAGCGCCAAGTTATAAAAAAACTAAGTGGATTAATGTAAATTCAAGTATAAGTTTTTAAGTGGGGCACAGAACACTAATGCCTAAGGCTACTTCAAACGATTACACACTATGAAATACTGGTGTTATAAATCCGAATATTCAGTTAAATTATAAATTAAAATACTGATAAAAGTAGAAAATGGTCCTGCATTAAACATTCCTTTACGCTCGTCTGTTTCTTCTTTGATATTCAATGTAGATATTAAACAATTCTAATGTACGGTAAAATTACGGTTACTATTCTGACCCCAATCATGTATACCGTGTAAAAACTTTGTTAATTATATTACGTCTAAAATATTGGGAATTAATTGAAAACCCGACCAATTTTCCAATAACCGCAAATATAGTGGTTTAATTACATGCGAAACTCATAAATCGTCCCAATAGGAAGATTACCTTTTTTTTCTTTGGAAGGTCCTTTTATTTTTAAGGCAAACATTCATATATATCAAGTTTTATTAATATTTTTACATTTTTTAGGGACCTACGTTTCGAAGGTCATTGACCTTCATCTTCAGGATGTAATAAAATTAAATGTATGCATAAATTAGTTTGATATAACTTTACATAATATAAATTGTAACAAAGTTTTTAAACATTATTATTACTAAACGAATATACACTTTTTTTAACTCTTGGAAGGTCTTTTGATTTTAAGGCAAACATTCATATTATATAAATTTTTATTAATTTTTTTACATTTTTTTAGAGACCAACGTTTCGAAGGACATTGGCTTTCATCTTCAGGATGTAATAAAATTAAATGTATACATAAACTAATTTGACATAAGTGTTCATAATATAAATTGTAAAAAATGCTTGAAATATTATTATTACTAAAAATAAGATACACTTTTGCCAACCGCAATTGAAGTCCTTGGTGGCGGGTGGCGTCCTCCGCCGCACACGTCGCCTTGTCCCGCGCCCATCGCCGCAGCGGAGGCCCCACGTCTTCCGCGCGGACAAAGCGGCGCGGGCGAGCGGCGGCGACAATGGGTGCGCGCGCCTTTGTGCGACGGAAGCCGCGCGACGCCCTCGCGTCCGCGCCCCGCCCCCGACGCCCGTCGCCCACAGCCCGCCGCCTCCTTCCACATTTGCCTGCCTGCCACCGCCTTTGGCCGTGCTCCTACGCTCCGCCCGCCACTACTCCGTCCTTGGACCGCCTTGCCCGAACCGCTTGCCTACGCTCAACAGCAACAGCCTCTTCCTTTCACAGCTCTAAGGTACCTCACCCCTTGCCGTCTCTAGCTCCCTGTAGTATCCTTCTGTGTTTTCAATTAGAGTTGCCCCAACCCTTAAGATCCATCGTGTCCTCTTCTCGTCCTTACCACTCATGTCTCCGCTGCAGTTCCCACCGTCCAGCGGGTTCCGACTACTTATCACAGCGCTCGTGGCTGCTGTTCGGCGCACACCACGTTGTCTGCCATTTCTCTTCGGGGTCCTCCCCTGCAGCCGTTGACCGACCTCAGCGAGCGCCAGCCGTGGCCTCAACCCTCCATCGCCCTGCACCACAGAGGCCACCGACACCCGCCCCCGCTGCTCGTCGCTGGCGTCTTCTTTCGCGGGGGCGGGCGCGCTGGTGGCGGCGGCGGCGACGGCTTTTAGCGGCGGCGCTCGCCTAATTCACGCGAGACAAAGCCCCCGCGGCGCTGGTGCTGGCAGGCGCGCCCCCCCCCCCTGCTTGCTCTTGACATCCCGCGCCGCCTCCTTTGGCCCCGGTCGTGCTAAGGGTCGCCTTCACTCCTCGCCCCCCCTGACCTCCCTTCGTACTTTCTCAGCCCCTGGCACTGACGCGCTCGGCGCCGATCCCTCACATTGCAGACATTCGAAGCCGCGCTCGCATCCCGCGTGTCATTAATTATTGCGGCCGCCAACTTGGGTACAATGGCCCCGCGCGGCTGTCTCCGGAAGCGCGGGGTGCTGCTTGGATGGTACTTTCTTCCAGCGGAGAATACGGCTTGTTTGAGAAGGCAAGCTAAACTTTCGGGTTGAAGATGTTTTAAAGAAAACGTTTACGAGGACAAAGTGAAGATGGTCAAGGGAAGCACTAAACAACCCTCTGATAACACTAAGCACGCTGATTACATTGTAATTAAAAATATAAATATCCTCGTACTCCAATTACGTGCTTACAGTTTTGGGATACGATTTCTGTTACATTTAATTAAAGAGCATTAAATTTCAGTGTACACGTACACGTTATATAAAAAATTAATGCTAGGGACTTGCCCTACGGTTTTTACTAGCGATTCTTTACAAGAATTTACTTTTCTTTACGATTTCCTCTTTCCTTCCCAGTTTATAAACCATTTGCATTTGCAGGGTCCACTCGAATATGGTCAATACTATTTCTCTTTACTTTTACTGTAGATACGTACGTCTGTGAAATGAAAAAGGCACATTTATCTTCAATATTATCTCGAATTTACCTAAATGAAAATGTCTCGAAAAATTAAGAAGCTTATAACTACTCCATGAATCTCATTAAAGTAATATAACATACGGTCCACGGTGCGATGTGTGCATCACAAGACTAGAGTGTGACAGTATTTAGAAAATCACTCGGAGCAAAATGCTTACTTGTAACTAATAATCTGGGATGATTAATACTTACGAAGTGTTATGAATCATGATCCAAAATCTTACGCAGGTTTTTTTCTTCTATTAACTGAGGTCAGTTGAATTTGAACCTGGAACTCGTGGAACATGTTCTAAAGCTTTTCTAAAACACCCAAGCATGTCCCCGTATGCTTTTGCGACACCTCCAACTGTAACTTAATCTTAAAATAATCTCGGCACTCGGTGCCAGTTTACATATTCAACGAATCCCTCTCACGCTTCCACTTCGTCTTATCCTCTGCCCTTGCCGACTGCATTGCACATCTTGTTCCCTTCCGTGCTGTCTTCCTCAAGCCACGTTCCTCTCCGCCGCCCGCCGAGTTTCTTCTCTTCCTCCACCGCCCTCGCTCGCGCACTTGCCTGCGGCGGGCGTTGTCACAGGCGCCCCGGCGCCGCCCACTGTTGTAAGTGCCGCCCCCGCCCCGCCGTGCACTTGACGCCCTCGCCGCCCCCCGCCGCCCCCGCCGCCCCGCCGCCCGCGTCGCCCGCGCGCCCCTTCGCCCTCGCCACCCCACCGCCCCGCCGCCCCTGCCACCCCCGCCGCACACGCTGCCTCTGCCGCTCCCTTCGCCCTCGTCGCCCCCGCCGCCCTTGCCGCTTCACCGCCCCGCCGCCCCGTCGCTCACGCCGGCACGCCGCACCCATCGTCACCGCCCCCGCCGCCTCCGCCGCCACGCCGCACCGTCGTCCCCCTGCGCCCCCGTCGCCCTCGATCGCCCTCGTCGCCCCGTCGCCCTCGGCGCCCCCGTCGCCACGTCCCCCCCCGTCGCCCCCGTCGCCCCCGTCGCCCTCGTCGCCCCCGTCTTCCTCGTCGCCGTCGCTCTCGTCGCCCCCGTCGCCCTCGTCGCCCTCGTCGCCCCCGTCACTCCGCCGCCACGCCGCACCCGTCGTCCCTCCCTTCGCCCTCGTCGCCTCCGTCGCCCTCGTCGCCCTCGTCGCCCTCGTCGCCCCCGTCGCCCTCGCCTCCTCCATCGCCGGCACGCCCGCATTGCCCCTGCCGCCTCTGCCGCCTTCACCGACCCGTCGCTCCAGCCGCCCCCGCCCCCTCCGCGTCCTTGACGCCCTCGCCCCCGGCACCCCCGCCGCCCCCGCCGCCCCGCCGGCCCCATCGTGCAGTTGTCGCCCCGCGTCTTGTTCTCTCGCCGCCCCGTGTTCTCCCCTCCCTCCATCGCTCGCGCTGCGCTGCTCTTGTAACCCTCGACGTTGCCCTCGCGGCCTCCGGGCGCTCCTGCGACGCCGTCTGTCTTCGTCACTCCGCAGCCCCGACCCTCCCCGCCACCGCTTAAGGTCCACGCCCTGTTTTGCTCCTTTTTGTCTCATATCTCGCCAAGACCAACAGACGTTACAAGTGTTTTGCCGACCAGCGGCTTCCAAACATTTTAGCTCGTTGAATGCATCTGGAAACTGTTTTTTCGCCTTGGAAAACTCCGAACCTTGACTTTTACTAACAACTGTAAAAACATTCCTGAAAAGAATCAAACGTCTGTTCTTGGTTTTTGAAGGCACTGAAGTAGAAATAGAAAGCCGCAAAATATTTACCATCTCATTTCAAATTGAAGGAAATCGACCAAAAGTTTATTTTACGTTGGTTCTGCTGGCAGGGACTACCCGTTTCCTTTAATACCTTTACTACTGATTCAGTAACTTTGAATCGGTGCCTCCATTGCCATCCAATTTCTTCCTCCCCCCAGCGCATTTCCGGTTGCATTGTCCTCACTGACTCTGTGACTTCCTTCTTCCTTACTGCTTCCATTGTCATTTTATTGTCCTTCTCGGAGTCTTGGTCACCATCACTTGAGGATCCCTCCGTCACCAGTCACCACTATTACTTATCCTCGCTAAAACAAGTCATGACTGTTCCAAATTCCCTCCATTACCGGTCACTACCACTCCCAATCTCCGCCGTTGCCAGTCTCTTCCAGTTACCCATCTTCTCCATTCCATTCCCCATGATTTCCAGTTGTCGTTATTCCAAATATACCAACTTGGAATACTACTCCGTCTTTCACATTACTTACTTAAAACAAAATTATGTCCGACCTCTTCACTGCCATCTCACTACTATCTCTACACTACATCTTTTCCATCTTCTCTCTCCGTCAAACCCACAAACCGCGGCCATCGCCATCAACGTGGGCGCTGATGCCACCAGGTGAGTCACCACCTCCGCCGCTTGTGCGCCACGCCCTTCGCGCGTCGTCCCTCCCAGCCTCCGCCCTTTGGACCCCGCGCGGGAAGGACCTCTCGCTCGTGTCGCTATTGTCAAGTTTTAACAGCCGGGATGGACGGCCTTCATAATTGCACCCGTGATGTAATTACCATTCTCTTTTCTTGCTATCTCGTGAAGACATTTTTGTTTCCAGGTATGTTTATAGCGCTGTTGAGTATTATATTTGAATAGGTCCCTATTTCGCCCGCTAGAGGAAGCGTTGTGTGTTCTCTGAAAAATATAGTACTCTTTCATGCTACAAAACTTTATTTAGGGACGTAACGTGTAGTTTGCGGGACATCGCGGTTTCTGAAATATATGGAAGAAGGCTTAGAGGAGAAACCGCTCGTTTTGTGACACGTTTTGTAGGCTGTCCTTTCACGTCCAGTTAACGCAATTATTGCGACTCTAGATATAAAGGATTTGCCATGAAAATTTACTATGAAATTATTTTCAGGTTACTATGAGGCAAACATCCATCTTTCCAATTCTTTCTCGTGTGTAAATCATGAGAATTTCCAAATTTAAAAAATGCTAGCATGTTGGATATTTATGAGTGTTAACCTGTTCATGTATGTTTACACGTTAAACATCTCCCGTGTGTAGGATTGACGAATTTAATGACTGTCTAATATTAACCCACTGTTTATATACACTAGTGGTTTGAAACACATTTATAATGTAACTAGCGGAACCTGGCAGACGTTGTTCTCCCCTTCATCTCCCTCGTTCTTCTTCCCTACCCCTTTCTCTCTCCATCTCTACCTCTCTCCCCGTTTCTCTCCCTCTCTTTCCCTCCCCCTCTCTCTTTCCGGCGGATGACATGGTTGCTGGTACACAGCTGATCGTTAAAAAAGCTATTTTCTTGCGGTCGCGGGTATGCTAAGCAAGAAATAGATAAAATAATCTTTGAAGCGGGTTGTATTTCGAGTCAAAAATTGAGCTCAATCGGTGAAGAACGTTTTGAGTTTTTAAAGCATACACAAACAATTATATGTCACAAACCATTCATATACAGGGTGGAACAGCTAAGTGTTAACACCCCTTGTATCTCCTCAACCGCGCAAGATACGAAGATGCCGATTGGACAGTCGATTGCTGGAACAGGGGCTACTTGATCACAGCATACTTCGTCTTTGCGCTATTTTTTACTATGAAGATATAAGGTCAACTTTGTTTTTTTAATAGAACCCTATGCTAAATTTTAGCGTATCGTAATGCGCTTAAAAAGACGATTTCAAATATGTGTATATCTTTGTATTTTAGCGAATAGTTTTTAGCAATTGATGTGCTTTTGTAACATATTTTTCCACTGAGGCGGCGATTTTCTGTTCGACCTTCCTGCTAGATAAATGGGGAACTTCGCGAGTCCTACCGTCGGCTAGTAGGTTTTCCCCCTAACCAGGACTCTCGCACAAGCGGGGGCACCGCCCCAGCCGGGACAAGCTCTAAGCTCCCGGTCGGTCTCCCGGAATCTGTAGTGCATGTTAGTGTAAGTGTGTGTATGTATAAGGGGAGAGGATAGGACAAGGAAGAGGTAGGAAAGAACGCGCGCGGTCCATGGTCCTTTTGTATCACTCCGGCATTCGCCTGGTGTTGATAGGAGAAACCACGGAAAACTACCGATCAGAACTGCCGGCCACTAGAATTCTCCTTCAGACAGCGACTGAATTCGACCTGGCTGAAAAGCTAGTGTCGAAAATCCTGCCGCCGTGGGGAGTGGGAACCTAGGATCTCCCGGTCAGAGGCGCTGCAGTGACATCAGATGATGCACTGAGCTACCGCTTACGGTGACAAAAGTTAGTTCCTATTGCGTCATGCATAGATCATTCTACAGACGCAACACATGCGTAATAGAGTGGTGACTTTTCAATGGTAGTGTATAATATGATGACTGGTAGTGGGATGATTGGGGAGTATATAAGTATAAATGGTGTAACTTTTTGTTACATGCATCCGTAGAGAAATACATTTATCCATCTGGTAATTGCAGATCTCGAACTGAAGCCTTCGGTTTTCGAAAGCACATCTCAGTAAAAATCATGCGTTTCTTTTTCTTCGTTTATAAACTACCATGTTTGGTGACATGTATTGACACGTGGGATTACTGGTAATATTTAGTATCTCATTGGAGTTTGTTTTGACCGATTCTGCAAGATAATTAAAATGTATTAAACAGTGAATTTCAACTCCGTCAATGTTTATCCTACTTTATGTTCCGGAAAATCCTTTTGTAAAATTAAAATATGAAATGAAATGTCCAATATGATATGTTTGCGCTTTTGTATTGTGGATAAATATCTAATGGCTTTCAAAAGACTTTTGTGCTTGTATACAAAGAAACATTAAATGAAAATATCTTTCACAAATTATTACCCTAAAAATGTCGTACAATAGACATCAAACGACAAATTCCGGGAATTCTGGTTTTTGGCACAAAGTAGGAGTAATTATCTGAACATTGCATTATGAGAAAATAGCTTATGTGTAATAAAGAACTCCAACCACAGGTCAATTTCAATGTTATGTGACTTCATGAGGAATTTTAATAAACACTGCCTCTATCGCACTTCAAAGAGACCACTGCTTTTAGTGATACATTTAATTTCGGTGGAAGGTGATTTTGTTTCCATTATAATTTCTTTTCTCATGTAGTAGAAATGAACGTATTTGATAGTAAAAGTTGTAGGTGTGTATGGACGTTAATTCTTATTACATACCTTTAAATAGTATTAATATTTATGTAACAAGATTGATACAAATGATTGTAAAACAATTAAATATTAGCGCGCGAGTTTAGTATAACTGACAATGAGTGCATAATCATTTACGAGTTCTATAATACTCGTAATTGGTAAAATCACGAGTAAATCTGACGTTTTAAATAAATTTCTGAGTCGCTAAGCAGCGAAGGAATTATCTGGAAATTTTCGTAGAAGTGGTATTTAATAACACTATTATACGCATAAAGTTATGTCCAACTGAATATCGGAATGCGTCAAATATTAACTTCATACGTCAAATATTAACGTCATGCATTAATATGTCTCCTACATCCTTTATCTCTTTGGTACAATAAACAGCAGTCTGCTATTTCTAAATCTTTTGCTGCATCGTAGCTCATCATTGGTCAGAAAAAACAATTGGTAACAAAACTCAAATGGAACTAGTGGTGCTACAGAATGGCACAGACTTTCTGGTAGTAAAGTTATCTAATTTCGTTAGTGTAGACAGTTTTTACCGTCTTGCCAAATCCTCTTTCCAGCTGCCATCTATCGCCGCTCAAAATACTTATCATTTGAAATTTTCTCAACTTTTCGATTTTGTAATAGTAGAACCGAAATATTACTTTAAGAATATTAAAGAAGAGTAAAACTTCTTCCCAGGTAGCAATTTTCATTGAAAAAATTAGAGCGGTTTTTAAGAAAATGGCGTTTAAGCGTTAATGTAAATGCGAAATTGGAAGCTCTTTTTCACAGGGATCTATTGAGTTATCGTAAAACGTAAATTCAAGTCATTTGAAGAACTTTCACTCACAAATGCAATAATGTATACAAACCGATGTAAATGTGCAAATTAACGGCGTGAGAGATATTTCAAAGAAATTCCATTTGTGTAATTTTAAAAAAATAGAAGGATTCCTGAAAATGAACTTTACGTCACATTAAACAGTACAATTATTACTATCCATTAGAAAAGTTTGAAGAAAAAACTTGATGCTATTTCAGAGAAAATGGCGTTTGTGTGTTTCTGAAAATGCGGAAATTTGACATTTTAACAGATAACTGTTGAGTTTCAAGAAACTTTATATGACATTATTTAAAGCAAATATACTAAAAAATATAATAATGTGAAGAAATCGCCTCTAATGTAAATACTACCAACGTGAGGGACAATTCAAAAAAAATTGTTTTTTTGGTAAGTTATGAACAACAAAATAATAGAGTAATATGACGTTTGTCATCGTATAGGATTTATTTGGCACTAAACTTACCAAAACTTTAAGGAAAAAATTGGAGCCGTTTTTTGAGGAAAGCTTGTTTTTATTATTTTTTAAAATTGCAAGCACTCACTATTGCCCGAAAACGGCGAGAATTTTCAAAAAAATGTACTTGACCTTTATGAAAGAACTATGGACAACAAATTTCATTTGAGGGAAAAATCTCTTTTTCTTCAATTTTGTAATTGTAGGAAGACGCCGAAAAAAATGGAAACTTTACAATTTTCTAAAATGAAGAGTTAACCTTGAGAATCGGACCTATGCCACCTTTATAAGCGTATTTTGCTCTATTCTTACAAGAAATTTAAAGAAAACTTTAGAGCAGTTTTATAGAAAATTTTGAAAATGTCTCGGGTGCTTCACATAAAGGACCCCAAATTTTAAAGAATGTTTTTCAAAATCTCAAAGCTTCAACTAGAGCCAGGTCGACAAGGGTTTCTTGAATTTGAAAAAATCCTACGCACGGCTTAGGCGCCAGTAGTGTTCACAGACGGACGGACAGATAGACAGACGGACGGACGGACGGACGGACGGACGGACAGTCAGACGAACGGACGGACGGACGGACTGAAGGAGGGACGGATGGACGTTTTGCTTTCAATAGATTTTTCGGAATTTAGGACCCAAAAAAACAGGGCTTCTGGGCTACATCACGTGTTAGAGGATTTTTTCTTAATTTAGGAACTGGATTTATCCCATTTTTTGTTGTCAGGGTCCGGCAATGAATTTATTTGTGCAGAAAATCCGCCGTTTTTTCGCGCAGCATGACATAACTTTCTCTATACTACGTATATTTCTTCATATGTACGTGCGTATACGAGGAAGTAAAAAAGCAACATAATTTTCAAGATATATAGCCCTTATTGGAGCAAACCAGATGGGTTGTTAAATCTATTGTTGTTTATTTCGTAAGAGGAACAGTCACCAAACCAAATTGCGCACAACGTTTATTCTACGCCGTGCTATTAATGACATAAATTAATTTAGGATTTTCAAATTAGAAATTTCACCACATCGCGAGTGTACAATGACTAAAGCACTAATATTCGTGAAAAAAATTCGGAAATATTGATGAGAAAGTAGTGTTTGCCTGATCTCGGTTACGTCTAGGAACATCAAAACATTTATATAAATTTGAGTACCAAACTTCTAGGGAATAGTGTTCGAAAAAGCAGGTGTACAACGAATTGTAATAATCTAATTAACGTATCCAAATTATAATTTTATCGGTGTACATATCACATTATTACAAATAATTGACAAATAAACATTCATAAATGAGTTGTACAAAATCACATTTCCTAACACGTTAGTAATTAAATATTTCAATGATATATTATAAATCAACATATTCAATAAAATCATTAATCAAAACTAAACATATTGCTTGCTCAAAGAAGTTTGGAACAGGTATTACACAACCTGTATACAAATTTTAAATATGTTATAATATTAACAATAAACATATTGTTCTAACGACGATGCTCATACCATAAACCGTGCTCTATGGTCTAACCTTACGGCTTTATGTTATAAATATGGAATGCGTCAACAACTCTGGTACACCAAATAAATTTACTAACAACTAATACATTTATTTTTTTGTTGCAGGTAAGATGTTAAAATACTTTACCAGCATGACTACAGTGTTTACAATGGTGAGTGAAATTTCTTTCTATTGCTCAGATGATACATTATATTGAAGATATATATTCACCAATTATTTTGTACTTCACTTTATTATAGACAATAAGAACAATTCAACTGGAGAAATGGAACGTGAACGAAGTGATACTTGGTGTTCCAAAACTTAATCGTTTTATTCTTGTGGATTTCAAAATTTGGATTTTGTAATATTTCCGAGTGAAAGAAATGTAATAAAGTAGGTATTAATTATTTCTGAGGCTTCTCAAATGTCAGCCATTCACATGACGATTAAGAATAAATTCTATAAACGTTTAGCGTATGTAGTGGGATCAATAAAGTTCACTTTTTCCAATGAACATGTATATGTATATTTAACGTATTTTTATACGTTACATTTATAATAATGCAAAACTCTTCGCTAGGCAAATTTTATTTGTGCCATGAAGACTTTTAACCAGGTATGGAGTACTAGACATCTCTAACTCTGTTCTCTTATGCGAAGAAGCTGCATTGTCTATGGCATTTCAAATTCTAGCAACAGTGCCGTGAAGGCGAATACGAATCTTCACTGCACTTTTGCCCATAGTTTCAGGGGAGTTTCAGCTGTTTCATATGTCGGGAGTCAGTGGATAGATGGTCGGGGATCAGTTGATTAGTCGTACATTTTGCAGTCTGGACTCAACGCCCCACGCACCTCACGTTTCTGCAGGAGATGCTGCCTACGCGCCTGGGGGAAGCGCCACTTCTTGAGCACATGAACATAAGTGTTGGTGGCGTGGAGATAAACGCAGGTTTCTGCAAAAATAGCAAAAATCGTTTTAAAAGTATCACTTTTAACTAGATTATTCGATCTGAAACTATGGAAACTGGTGGCCTAGCACACTGGTCATCACCACAAACATTCTCTGGACCATTAAACGTATACGGCGACAATTGGTGGAGAAATAGACTCTTTAATTATGTACTATACACATATGATCTACCTATCACTGAGAATATTGTAACGGCTACATTCGTCGATGACACTTCCATAATGGCAACTGACAACGAACCAGAAGAAGCATCATTAGTACTGCAAGCTCATCAAGACAAACTACAACTATGGTTCAATACTTGGCGAATAAAAGTAAATGAAATTAAATCGAAACAAATCACTTTCACTATGAATAAGAGAACTTGTCCTCCCGTACAACTAAATCTTCATGATCTACCGCAAGAAACCACTGTCAAATACCTAGACGTACACCTAGACAGAAAACACATGGAAAGAACATATTCTACACAAACGCAAGGAACTACAAATAAAATACAAACAACTATACTGGTTGCTACGAAGAAAATCTGTACTGGCTTCAGACAATAAACTTTTAATATACAAGTTATTCTTGAAACCAATCTGGACATACTGTATACAGCTCTGGGGCTCAACCTGCAGGTCAAATATTCAAACCATACAGAGATTCCAATCCAAGGTTCTGAGAGACATTGCTAGTGCTCCCTGGTACGTCCGAAACGATGTGCTACATAATGATTTTAACACGCCAACAGTACAACAAGAAATTAAAAATTTAGCCATAAATATGTCAGCAAACTAGAAAACCACAATAATGTACTAGCCATAAACTTATTGGACAATAGTTTAGAAGTCAAAAGACTGAAAAAGTTCAAACCATTGGATTTGCCAAATAGATTTTAAAATGACAATAGTGATAATCTATATATAAAAGAAAGTCGTGTTAGTTACACTATTTATAACTCAAGAACGGCTGTACCGATTTGGCTGAAAATTGGTGAGCAGTTAGCTTAGAGCCAGGAGATGGACATAGGATACTGTTTATCCCGTTCGACAGCGTTCCTGTGTGAGAACGCACGTTTTTGCACGTACGCAGTGCAACAAGGATAGTACAGTTTCTCACAGTGAGTGGAACGCGAGAAAAAGATGGGACCGGCTGTTAAGGCGGAACAAAGTTCGCCGGGTCTGCTAGTACTGTAATAAAATCAACACCAAATGTTATGTCAACATTACAAGTGTGTAATATGATAAAGGAAGATCACCAGGGAGTGACCTTTCCATGCAAGTTTGTAATTTCTAACAGCATATTGTAACTACTTATTGTTCTTTTTTTGAACAGATTGTAAATTTACAGATTTAAATAAATAAATAAATAATAATTTAAATGAAAATATCAGAACCCACAAAATTCTTTAGTTTAATGTAACTTGCTGTAGGAGGTACAGAGGAATAGAACTGAGGGAAGAGTGGCATATACATAACTGATGTAGCCTCTACGGAATTGTTAATATATTACCTAATACATTATTGATATTTGTAAAATATTTGAAATAATTAAAACTGTCTGAAACTCTCCAAATCATTACAATATACAAATTCTGCATTTCACAAGATTAAAAGTTGAATAATTTAAAAAAGTTTATTTTCCCTTCTTTGAGATTGCATTCGTCTGGTGCTTGCTTTGCAGCGATATAATATATTTCAACAGTTAAGTTCTTCTTTCCTGCAACACGTGCGCGACATTTACGTAAGAGCAGTGTTTGTCGCTTTGCGTGTTACCTGCGGGCTTTGATGTCTGACCTTTGCGCGCTGTGATCCCAACACCTGTCAAGACTCACTTTCGAGCAATGTGGTCTCCGTGGATGGAATGCCTTCCGAACAAAAGCTATTACCATGAGATATTCGATGTCACTAATCATTGCACGCTACTTGAAAATAATTCCATTACCAGCGTATAAAATAAACAAATGTTCAAAGAATTTGTGTTTTAATTTGAAAATCTTCATTAGATAAGGTCGATGAGTAACAGGTTAAAAATGTATCCCGTTATTTTCGAATTGAAGACGTTTGTGCACATGTATGAACGTTTTCTACGAAATAATATGTTTCTATGATGGAAATAAAATTTACTTTTACCGACATTTTGAAATGAACGTAACTTTTTACTGTATTAATTGTAATTGTAATTCTAATAGATGGCCACGGAATTTGTGAATATGTTCTATTAGTACGCAAAGTCTGACGTGACATACCGGACACTTATACTGTGATTTTTCCAATGCTGCCTGTGACATTTCATCAGCTGTTACGGAGCCATCCAATCGGGACCTTACTCGTTACTACTGCGACGTCACTATCGTGGTGTTCAACCTTCCGATTGAATAACACTGTACCAGCTGATTTACTTCACTGGCGGCTATGAATAAGTCGCAGTAAAGGACACCTCTTATCCAGACAGATTATTTCCCTACGCAAAAGTGATAAAATCATGCTATTTGTTGAAATATTCGAAATATTTTCAGTCAATAAAGGAGTGAGACAACATGCAATATAAACAGAATATTTTTCGGACTCAATGGACTGCGGAGCGGTGGCGAGGAGGTCGCCCCGAACGACACCCAAACAAGAGACGGTCGCCCAAAGAGAGAGCGCGCTCTCGCAAAGCCGCTCCTCGTGTCAGTCGCAGGGCAGGTTCCGCGCGCGGGAGGCTCCTCAAAGGAAGCGCTGCAGTCGCCCGGGGGCGAAGTCTAAGGCTACGTCGCCATCCGCCGCGCCTTGCGCCTCGAGGCGGCCGCCCGCGTCGCAGACATCTGCCCGGCGGGCGAGGCCGCACAGGAGAGAGCGAAGACAGGAATACATTGTTGTGTATATTCCCCTTTATATTTATCATATAAGGACGAGACAAGACAAGACAAGACATTCGTTTATGCACTTCCTTTTATATTCTCATTCCAAATCCTTCCGTACATCGATACTCATTATTCGTACATAGAAATGCTGTCTTTCCCAACACCCTCTCCAACAATTCAGGGACTCGTTTGTAGCTGCCTCTGAAGCATCCTAATGTCAATTACAAAAATAAATAAATTTGAGGCGTTATTTTGTCGTATATATTTAATTTTGCGTAAAGCTTTTTCGGCCGCATTACGGGCATCTTCAGTGCTACAAATAATAATAATAATAATAATAATAATAATAATAATAATAATAATAATAATAATATAACAATAATAATGATAACATTGATATACTAAATTCAAATGTAGGGTATTATTATGAATAAAATTAGAATTTAAGTGATATAGAAAATTGGAATATATATAAACATAATTTTGAATAGAGAGTACTAATAAAAGATGTAATATTCTAAAGTGAAGAAAATTAAATGAAATACAAATAATGTAAGCAAAGATATAAGTGAATAAATTATATATATATATATATATATATATATATATATATATATATATATATATATATATATATATATATAATTTTTATTTAAATATTAAATATGAAATTTAAACATAAATTCCTACCACAACAAAAATAAACATTAGGGCATGTATGAATGCAATGTAATAAGTAAGGGAAGGACAGGGGAGGGAGGACGTGTGAGCTGGCGTGGGGGCAAGCAGGCATTCCGGCGGGCAAGAGCAAGCGAGCGAGCGGACGAGTGGGCGAGCGAGCAGGCGGGCGTTCGGGTAAGAGGGCGAGCCGGCCGGCACGCGGGAGCGCTGGCGCCCGAACGCTGGGCCGAACGGATGCGTCACGCCGTTCCGCGCGACCACCCAAGCACGCACGGGAGCGGCGCGTGACCTCCGCGGCTCAGACACGCGTGCGCCGCGGGTCACACGCATCGATCGCCCCGCCGCCACTTCCTGCTCTCGCGCCGCCCACCGCGTGCTTCCGGCCGACGCCCTGCTCTCGTCCCGGGGTAACTAAGGCGACGATGGTGATGACTGACGACGCCGACGAGGGTGGCGCCTGTGGATGGAGTGGGAGTGGGGGGGCGTCTAGGAGGCGGTGGGAAGCGAGGGAAGGAGAGGAGGAGGGAGGGAAGGGGAAAAGGAGTGAGGAAGGGAGAGGAGGAGGGAGGGTAGGGGGTGAAGAAAGGAGGAAGGACGGAAGAAGGGAGGAAGAGAAAGAAAGAAGGGAAGAGGAAAGGAGGGTGGGGGAAGGAGAGAGGAAGAAGAAAGAAGGGAGGGGGAGAAGGAGGGAGGGAGGAAGGAAGGAAGAAGGGAAGGAAGGGGGCTGAAAGGTAGGGGGAGGGACGGAGGGAAGAGGAGAAGGAGGAAGGGAAGGAGGAGAAGGAGGGAGAAAGAAAGGAAGATGGGAGGGGGAAAGGGGAGAAGGAGGTAGGGAATTAGAAAGGAAGGGATGCAGGGAGGGGAAGGAGGGAAGGATGAAGGGAGGGAGCTAGGGAGAGAAGGAAAGGAAGGTGGGCGGGAAGGAGGGGGAAAGGGAGGGAAAGAGAACGTATGGACGGTAGCATGGAGTGGAGTGAGGGGGGCGTCTAGGAAGCGGTGGGAAGCGAGGGAAGAGAGGAGGGAGGGAAGGGGAAAAGTAGTGAAGAAAGGAGGGGAGGAGGGAGGGGGAAGGAGGGAGGAAGGAACGGAGGGAAGGGGGAGAAGGAAGAAGGGAGGGAGAGAAGAAGGGAAGGAGGGTGGGCTGAAAGGTGAGAGGAAGGGAGGGAAGGAGGGAGAAAGGAAGGAAGGTGGGAGGAGGGAAGGGGAGAAGGAGGGAGGGAATTAGGAAGGGAGGGATGCTGGGAGGGGGAGGAGGGAAGGATGGAGGGTTGGCGGGAGGGAGGGGGGAAGGAAGGGAAGGAGAACGTATGGACGGTAGGATGGAGCGACAGTGAAGGGGGGCGCCGGGTGTCAGCAGAGATGGTGGTGGGGGTGGGGCTTCCACAAAGCAGGAGGCGGTGGGTCGGAGACTTGTCGACCGGGTCCTTGGCGGCGACGGCGGCGGCGGGGGCATTTGCGGCGGGGCGGCGAACGACTGGCGGGGGAGGGGTTGATGGGGCGCAGGCTCAGTTTCTTCGCAAACGCCGCCTAAACGCCCTGAAAGCTCTGCCGTCGCCGCAGCCCCGCCCCCCCGCGCCGCGGCCGTTCGCGGCCGCCGCTGGCGAGACGTAACAAAAGCGGAGCGCCGTCTGGGGAGGCCCGAGGGCGGCCTCGCGGAGGCATGGGAGCGGGCGAGGACGTGGGGAGAGAGAGCGAGCAGGCTCCTCGGAAGCAGCCAGCATGACGAGAAGCAAGAATGTTACGAGAGAATGTTGGGTAAGATCAAAGAGATAAACTTAGAGGCTGATACTTCGATGGTAGTGCAGAGAAGAGAGAAAATTGAGAAATGTTGAAGGAGAGGAAGAAGAAGGAAACAGAATAGGTTAAAATCAGGGTATTCTGTGAGGGAATGTATTTGTGGTGGTGGTGGACAAACTGAAGGAGAGGGAAGCAATGTATAGCCTTTAAGTATTTGAGGACCTCTTTTGTTGGGACTGAATATTTCAAACAGAGGGATACATCAGCTGCTATGTTTTAAATATTAAAAGTAATAGGTAAAAAAATGTCATGTAATTAGTAAAGAAAGGAATCAATGCGAATCGTATATCTGAGAAAGTCATCAAAATTGTGCGCGGATCAAAACACACGTAAAGCGATATTACAGTTCTCAGAGCAATTATGTAGAAGGATATCTGTAACGTTGGCTTTCCTTTTTCCTGTTTGTATCACTGCACTAATGTCCTTCTGTCTTATGCATCTCGCGTGACGTCCAAAGTGAATACTCAAAGACGAGTGGTTGTATAACCCAGAGGAGAATCAATACCACACTTTTATAGACGATACCTACTTGGATAAAAACTAAAAATCAATTGAGGGAGAAGAATCTGGTCAAAACATTTGATATTTCGTGGTTTTGACAGGTAAAAACAAAGATTCCCTTCTAATAAGTTTATCTGCAATATTTGGAATACAAAGATATTGGTGTCTTCCTTCTAAGATGTGTAGATTCGCAATTGACATTGAAAAATAATGACTTCATTACCAGAAAGAATATCCTTATTCTACAAACCACGTTCATTCAAGTAAACGTATAAAATTTATACACTAATTGTGACATAATGAGCTTTATAAAGTAATTGTTACATAATGAAAGTTACATTGTGTTCATACTGAATAAATGTTCGTGAATAAATGGTGTTATTTGCTGTATTTGAATAGTAATGACATATTATTTGGAATTATTTAAAAAAAACAAAACAATCCAATCATACTAATTTCATCTTTTATAATTTTTTCTTACCCATGCATCGATTTATGAACGAGCAGGTAGCAATCTCAGCAAAACCGTCTTGTGCCCCAGAAATGCCTTCCCTTCCCCGCGCGATGTCGAGTGGCGACATCTTCTTTAAGTCGCCGGACCGCGCGGTGATGGCCCGGCGAAGAGCCGAGTCGCCCGGCGCGCGAGCGGCGCTGGCGAGCGACACGGAAGGGGGCGGGGCGGGGCGGGGCGGGGAGCAGGAGGGGAAGGATGGAGGGGCGTCGCGGGACGTCCCTACGACACGTCTGCCGGCCGCAGCGTCGCGTACGGTAATGTCCTTTTAACTGCCGCTGGGATGGTTGGTCCCAACACAGTTAAAAATGGGGAATGCACTCTACGCTTTACTGCGTTATCATACGAGCGGTAATCTTCTGTGGGAGAGAATCCTCAAAAGGAGTGAGTGCTCGGTCGGGGATTGGCAGCGAGGCTTCGGAGTGAGAAGGCTTCTTTTAAAGCAATCACTCTGCTGTGCTTGGTTCCTTTATGATCAACCTAAAATATGAATGGAATCGTATGAATACGAGCCATAAACGGACGGATTTCATTTCGGAGGTCTATAAAACTAAACCACAGTTTTTAATAGTGCTGTTTTGGAAAGATTTGTTCTGCTGTCGTTTTTGATTATTTATTTTAGTGCTTTTGAAATTATCATAATGATATTAAAATATGTGTAACTTAATACTCAGTTGTCGCCTTTGTGTCGCTATGATGATGGTGGTATCGGAAGCTGAATAATAAAAGAAAGTAGGCATTAATTAGGAGACTCGAATTGTATTCCTGGTGGATGGGAGTCATTCCTTAAATAATTGGTACTAACAAAAACGTTGTTTCATTTCTTTTCTTATTAAAAAAACCTTTTGTTGTGTGTCCATTTTTGCAAAGAACTCTTCTAATCAACTATTCAGTAAAAACTTTTAATTGCATTATTTAGTAAATTGGGCAATTATGATCTTGTGTTATGTACTAAAATGCAAGAATTAAAATGATACAGAAGTTCCCAGAGAGCGTTTCTTGTAATGACTGTATCACACATTGAGAATAGTAAGATAAAATTAATAGTAACAAATAAGAATAATATTTTAAAATTTTTCGGAGGGAAAAAAGTTGACTATGTATTTTAATACGAATTAGTTCGAATTAATTCTTTCTTACTTCTGTGCATTTGCATGCCGCTACTTTGAACACCTGATTTTTATATGAATAGAAATGAATTACTAATATTCATGATTAGAAAATGATACTTTTTTATAATTTCTTCCAGCCTTGTCAGATGAACGCTATTTTGTTTACTGTTTCATTACCTTGTTAGGAATTTCAGTACTGAATTATTTTAGGCTATACATTTTTTGTAAACTAATTGTTTGGTACGAAGTTTGTATTAATATTGATTGATTGTATTGATAGTTTTTCCTTTATTGAGTTAAAATAAAAGTTGTAGTTTTTTGTTTAGTGGTACCCAAAAGTACCGATAGAAAAATTTACGAAAAGTCCGATAGAAAAATTAACGAAAAAACTATCCATTATGGCAAAAAAATGAGAGGGTTCTGTCAAGCTAGAACAAGTTAAAAAATACCAAATGAAATAATTTAACTAATGGAAAAGTAAAAATCGAGGAAATACCTTACGTCTTTATTAATATCCATGCATTTTAGCCCAAATCAAATGTATGATTATTTGTATTAATTGTAGGCGTAATTTCCGTTAGTGAGGCACACAATTTATTTCAAGGAAATAATTCATACTACTGATACTTATTATACTAAATCGTCATATTATTTATACTGATTATAACTAAAAATGTTTTCCAACACTTTATATCGCCTGCGTTAACTCTTGTCTCTGCAGCGATTCCAGTTGTGGAAATTGTCGAGTCGTGACGGTGGCGGGTTTTCGAGATTAATTAGATACCTAGGTCGACTTCAGCCTCTGATTGGAGGAGAATTTTAGCAACCGGCTGGTAGTTTTCCCAAGAGTCTCAGATCCATGCCAGGCGAATACCGGAGCAGTACCCTAACAAACGGACGTGCTTCACCCTTTCTTGCTCTTCCTCCTCCGATTAAACACATACTTTCAGTTAGGTTCACAACGCTATCACAGATGTCGGGAGACGAGTCGCAAGGGGAATGCTCTGCAAGCCGACGTGTAGGTCGGCGTTGGATTTCACCATTCACCTGGGAACACCGCCAACTTCTGGGATCAGACATTCACTACACTAACGGTACTAATGACCATGGCAGTTTACGTGCCCGGAAACATCACTCAATAATTCCAATACTTCATCAATTCAAAGAATATTTTTCGTGTTCAACAATAGTAGTGTATGTACTTCATCGAACATATAAAATCCGTGCCAGCGATACGGGTTTCGGACAAAGCCATTGCTGAATCGAGGTTGGTGATTAGTATATGATGCCCCAAAACAAAAGTTATCATTTGGGTAGGGGAAACGAATCGATGGGCGTGAAAAGAGAGACTCAAAGGACAAACAATACCTTATTTATTTGAGCATGCGAGTTATGGTTTTAGATTGGCGCTTATTAATATGACCGTTTGTTCATGAACCGCCGAGAGGTTTTTCCGTCCCTAAAACGGTGAGCAGTATACACGAAAATTCGGCGGCGAGTGCGCGAATTCGTGGGTGCGTGTTCGTTTGCGCGCGCGCGTGCGTGTGTTTGTATGTGCGTGGGGGAGGGTGCAGTGACGCAACGACGTGGGCGGGTGAATGACGGCCGACGCGCTTCGTTTGCCTAAGCGCGTGAAAAACAAAAACCTAGGCAATGCATCCCGCTCGCCCGCTACCCTGCCTGCAGTTCCCATTTATTTACAGATACGTTCATTGGACTGCAAATGGACTTCTACTGGACGGCAGCCATCGCTGTTACGAGGGACAATTGTATAATACAATTATCTGTAATTACGGACACAAAAGAAAATTAACGAAAATTTATCGCCAATTTAATAATACCTTTTTTGTTCGTTTAGTTAGAGGGTGCTGCGCCGCTTCAGCTAGTTTGTCGATTTCTGGCACTGTTCTCTCAATAATTTTCCTCTTTCATTGTTAGTAATTTAAATGTCGTTTGTTATATACATTTGCGCAGATTGCTTTGCCTTACAACTAGTTAGTTGTTATAATTCCACTGGAAGCCATTGAAATGTTTTGTAATAAAACAAGGGAGAAATGAAGTCAAACATTGTTATATGGTAATGAAGTTCTAGTTAATAATTCTGATTTACATACAATGCACCTAGGTTCTTATGTAATAATAAGAAAGATTATAACATCGTGAGAATCCATTCTGACGTATATAAACTAAAACCAAGGCTAGGTAGATTCGATTAGAATGTAATTAGAACAATAAAATGCAACAGAAAGATACTAATAACAGCGATATAGTAAATTGCATCAAAGAAACACGAATATATGAAAACTATGTTTCTTCTAGTTTCTCTTTCAGTTTTACGAAGAATGAAGACTCAAATATATCAATCCTATCAATCGATTTCTTGTGCCTAATAGAGCCGTGCTTCTACTCCATTTACTCCTTCATTCTTAACACTTCGCTCATTGTTTTCATTTTTATCTTGCCTGTAAATCCCGTAATTTCAACAGCATCCTTTGGATCTCTAATTTTAACATCTCGAATATTTTCAAACAGACTTTATATATTCTCAATATTCCTAAACGTTTGTCGTCATACGACTACCACACATACAACCGTCTTCTATACTTTTGTTTGTCGTCTCCCTAAAATCTCTAATACAAAGATAGTGAACTTGTGTGCCTAATTTTGCCACACAAGCTTTGTACATCTGGAGTTCAAGACTCAATATTTGAGGGTGGCGTATATTTGACACCAGTCGTGTAGTTGGGTTGAACGATGTTCTGTTTAGACGGCATCCCAATAGCATTCTCCATTCACATCCTATGCTCACAACCAAGATTCACTTCCCAAAGTGACTAATCTCCATATAATTCGTTTCTTTAGATCTAGTATAGCAAGTGTCAGATAGTACTGTACGTAGATGCGAGGTTAATTGAGCTAAATGACCATGCTAATTGAGCTCTAGCGAACAAAAACTGAATAAATAAGACACATACTACTGCAAAAAGACGGAAATCAAGTGAATATGCATATTGATTTTATCGATCTAGAAAAAGCATATGATTGTGTTCCAAAGTGTATAATATGGCACGCCATAAAAAGGAAGAATGTAAAAGAAAATTAAGTCCTGTGAAGAGAGAGGAGCGATAAGAACAAAATGTTGGAAGAAAGATTCAATGTACATGCGCTCCACTTTGAATTGGCGCGCACACGGTAATGCAACGCACTCTAGGAGGGCCGCAGGCGGCAGCGGCGCGTGCAGGACACGCGCCACCAGCGCTCAAGCCGAGAGCGAGTCGGCGCCAACGGAAGTGCCAGGTATATATTCCGGCCTGCATGCACCATAGCCAGTCAGCCTGTACAGTCGGTCGACAAGTCAGGCCGTTGAGAGGGAGTCGGGAGAGGGGGAATCGCGGTAGAGGGAGTCGAGAGAGAGGGAGTCGGGAGAGAGGCAGTCGGGAGAGGGGCAGTCGGGAGAGGGGCAGTTGAGAGAGGGGGAGTCGGGAGAGAGGAGACGGGAGGGAGGGAGTCGTGAGAGAGGGAGTCGGGAAAGGGGGAGTCGCGGGAGAGGGGGAGTCGGTGGAGGGGGAGTCGCAGTAGAGGGAGTCGGGAGAGTGGAGGGGGGGTCGGGAGAGTCTATATAGAGAGAGTCGGTCGAGGAATCAACTACGCTGTCAGCCACGGGAGTTAGGGCGAGGGAAGAGCGCTGCTTCCCTGGGAGCGAGCGGGGCCAGTCGACAGTCTACCATCGAGTACCGACGGCTTGGAGTCGGAAGTCGCCAAGAAACATGATAATTAGTCCCGTAAGTGTAGTGCACGTTTGCTCGGGAGGTGGCGGTGATCTTCCCCCATTGGATGTCGGGATACGGCCCCGAAATACCGTCGGTAATGATGTTTTCCATATCGAGGTATCTCCCTTCAGCGGGACACCTCTCCAGCCAGGACAAGCTCTAAGCTCCCGACCGGTCTCCCGGCATCTCTTGTAGTGTAGTGCATGTCAGCGTTAGAGTGTGTGTTAGAGGTGAGGACACGACAAGGTAAAGGTAGGAAAGATCGCGCGCCCGTGGCCCATTTGTTAGGGTACTGTTTCATCATTCACCTGGTGTTGACCGGTGAAACCACGGAAAACTACCGATCAGAGCAGCCATCCGCTAGAATTCTCCTCCAGACAGCGACCTAGCTGAAAAGCTAGTGTCGAAAATCCTGCCACCGTCGGGACTCGAACCTAGGACCTCTCGGTCAGAGGCACTGCAGTAGCATCAGTTGAAGCCTTGAGCCATCTCTCCCGGTATCTAACTTAATTATCCGTTATGCCTGTAATTTCCCTCCCCGGATTTTTCAGTCTTCTCCATCTCCTTGTAGACTGTCCTCCACGTGTCCCTTGGTCTCCCTACAACTCGTTACTGAGGGTTCCTTTCTAAAACTTGTCTTTCTATTGCTTGGTTGCTAGGTTTTCTTAGTGTGTTCTATCCGTCATCATTTCCTTTTTCTAATTTGAGGTCCTAGAGGTGCTTCTCCGGCTTTCTTCCACCGTTTCCCAGGTGTCATAGCTTCCTTAAATATTTTTTATCCCCCTCCTTCCGACATCAGTGAATACGCGATCGGCACGCGCGCGGTCAGTTTTCTCCAAAAGGCCGCATTCGACTTTCGACTTCTTCAAAACACAGAAATCACTTGTTAAAGTGAAAGGCGCCTCACGCACCTTCGTCCGGTGTCGCCTCTATACTGGAATAGAATTCGATAGGATTTCTATTCTTCCCCGCCTTTCGTCTTCCTATACTCCCCTTCACTCCCTACTTTCACTCGAAGCCCGCAGCAGGCGCCCGTCTCATCTACTCCTGCGCAAACCTATTTAACTACCCTTATTCAATACTTCATTGCTTTCGTCACTGACTAGGCGCCACTAGCACTTACTACCTCTTTTCTTACCACTGTACTCAAACTCATCTATCACGACTACTTCTCACCATAAGCCGCTTGCTATGCGATACGATTGCTCAATGTTACCATTGTAGAGCAATTATATAAACTATTACTACTACTATTATTAATGAATTTAAAAAAATCTAATTTAGGCAATATTTATGTAACTTGTATAAAATTTTGGTATCACCAACACATAATTATTGGATATCATGACATAGTTGAAATAATTGTTATAATACTTAATATTAGTGATAGTATGATTATAGCATCCTCGTCTTGTACTGTACTCCTGTATTTGTATTATTATTATTATTATTATTATTATTATTATTATTATTATTATTATTATTGTAATTATTGTTATTAAGTGCCAACGGGTTGCCCAATTGCAGTTCAAATAAATGTATGTATGCATATTACGATTTGACGTTGACTGAAGAGATTGGCGCTTCACGCATAAATGCGTCTCTGTGTATATGCGAGTAGAGGTCCGGGTCACTTGAGAAGAGGTCAGGACTCTTCAAGTACATTCGGAAGAGTTCTTGCTTCATTTTCTTGGGCTCGACCCTCTGTGCGCCTGACTCGTCTGCTCTGGGCGCAGACCGTCACTCGCCCCGCGTTCTTCTCATGGCGGGGCTCCTGCGCGCAGATTCTCTTGATGTAGGAACAACTGGACAACGAACGTTTTAGTACGACACTTTGTTACTGCAAGTACTTCAAGAAAGGCCCGCCAGCAGTATCCGTTTCTCAAGAAACCATCTTATCTGGACCATAAACACTCAAGGGATCAGCGTTAACTATTTTATCATCAATTGAGATCCGCCTGTTTCGTCGCCCAAGATAATACCTCCTTTCTCCGCTAGGTGCTGAAAGGAGCGTAGCGAAATTTGCGTGGTTAGACGGAAGAGCGGGCCTAATGGCCCGAGTCTCGCCACGTAGAATAAGGCTTTAACTAACAACTAACTAACATCATTCACTAAGATCCTATGAGCTTGTACGAAGACCAATTTAAGTAATCTGGATTCTGTTGTACATAGAGCATGTTTTAGAGAATTAAGAAACTGATTTTTTAAACTCTGTATTTATTAACTTCAATAACCCGCAAAAATATGTTCATGAACTCACTGTGCCTTGATGTGTCAAGCGTGCTTGCAGTCAACCTCATCATACCAACATCCAGTGACATGTGAGCACCTTACATATGTTTAAACACAACACGAAGTGACCAAATGCGAAGTAAAGAAAATTGGAAGATGATAAGAATTTCCTATTCAATAATAAAAACGTTGGAAAATCGAGCCCTCCAGTAGTATGAACATGTTAGTCACAAAAACCAGCAAATCACATCAAAGAAACTGACGGAATGTACTCCTGAAGGCAAACGAAAAATAAGACCAGCATTAAGTTCGGAAAATATATTGAAGCACGGTGGAAAATAGAGATAAAACCAAGATAATTGGAGCAATAAAACTTTATGGAAACAAACATGAAAATGTGAAAGTTGAAAAAATTCTTTATTATTTATCATTTAATAAGACGTTTCCACGTGTGCATTGTATATCTGTGTTCAAGTAATATCAGCTGTATCCTTGCGTACAAATATGTGTTTGTGAGCACCCTTCGGCCAATGTAAGCGTGAATCGCAGTGTCCTACCGGCGCAATTAAGCGTCTTTAACTCCGAATTGCTACAACGATCCACATTTTCCCTCCAACATCGTTGTTGTGATTTTTTTCTAGTAGTCACTGTGTTCCCTATGTCAGCCTTTAAATTGTTCTAGTTACTGCATTGAACTGAACATGTCTTTCTTATGAAATCGTAGCTTTTATTTAGATTAATACTACTTTAACAATTATAATATTTATATTCGGGTAAAATATTCAGATGATAAAATTTACAAGTTTATATTTATTTCTTATGGAATATGAGTATTTACTATTGTAAGCAAACTTTACAATTCCATTTTAAGGTTTCTTTATACGTTTGGTGATTATTATCTCGTGTCAGTGAGTCCTATACAGTATTTCTACCCCCTTTACCGTTCTGTTCACTTTTATGTGTCGTACATTTTTATCCTTTTCCGTCGTAGAAATTATTTATTGTATATTTATACAATTTTTTTACATTTTCCCTTTCCATCTCATTTTTATCATTTTTTTCCAAAATGTTTCTTCTCTTTTAATATTCCGAGTCCTTTCAGCACTGTCGTCACTGTTTTTCTACTACTAAATTCTTTATTATTCTTTACAACTTTCTTATTCTTTCGTTTGTCGTTCCACTTGTTTTCCTCTGAGACAGAACACCTAAGGGTCATGTGGCATGGCATATGTTAAGGATTCTGCTTTCAGCAGTGCTGGCTTTGTTACTCCTCCATATTTTTCTCTGACCAGCTTCCATAGTGTCGGTCTCTGTGGAGCAGCTAACGACGAAACACGTGCCATTTATTTCCTTCTGGTGGTGCTGGGCGGCAAAGGGGGCGACCCTCTCGGAAAACCATTTGTCGCGCGGCCGTTAGTGCAGATAAGCAGACCAATAAACGCTTTCGCCGCCCCGCCCATTGCACTCACTTTCTCTTCTTTCTTCTCTCTCACGCGAGACTCGCTCTCACACACGGCGTTGCTATCATCTGTACGCCGAAACTGCTTCAGAAAGATGAAAAGTTTTGCAAGGGGCATGAAGAATCCTAATTTAGAACTGGGCTGTAAAGTGTCACAAATTGTAAATAGTTGGTTTCTATTTAGTTTGACATAGTAGAAACGTGGTACTGCAAATGAAATTGAAGTAATCAAATTTTCAGATTGTGTGTCTGCGGGCTACTAGGAGGATTATTAGTAATATTAATGTAAGTAAATTATAAGTAGATACAAGAAGCTACAACAAACGTAGACTACTTCAAACACTGATCTTTGTATTTTTCTATCCAAAAGAAAACATATAGAATAAAAATAAAAGAACATTGGCGGGTGGCGGAGTGGAAATGAAAATATATATTGAAAACTCTTAACACCTCTTCTCAACTCATCAGAAAGTATCAACCTCACCAATTAAAATTACTTCTATTTTACACTAAGCACACTAGAACTCATTCCGTTTGCAAACAGATGGTTGTGACAAATATTCGAGCAACCCCATGTTCCATTATAGAAAAAAAAACCTTTGGAAATTGTAACTTTTTCATACTTCTACATTCCTTAAACATAATTAAGTTTATATAACTTGAATCATCATTAAAAGCAATATGATTTGAATGAAGTTCTTAGTGAATTGTAAAATACAGAATGCAAATAGATCGTATATTCTGGTAACAGGCTTCCTAATCTCGAAACAAGGCCCGTCTAAATCGATAAATATCGATTTTACTACTAAAAGAAATACTAGCTTGCTCTATTTACTCTATTCATCATTCTATCTGGAGCTATCGTCAGAAAATTTCTCCTAACGAACTCCCCTCCCCAATTATAAGCACCTTTCCTCCATTGCAATTCATTTCCCCCGCCCATCACCTGCATAACATCCGGCGCGCCAATTCATTCGCCCACCCGGCGCAAGTCGTCTTACCTAGGCAGCCACCCCTTACGAGCCATCGCCCACGCCTCCGGCCCCGCGTCTTTTTATTTCCTTGTTTCTATCGGCGCGTCGCCATGGCGACTGAATCGATGCGGCGGCGGCGGCCGCGTGTCAGGCGGCGGGCGACACTCGAGTGCGCGGGCGAGGGGCGGCAGGCCCTCCGCCGATGCGGACGCGGGTGCGCTCGTGACATGCTCCCAGCAGGGGCGTTGGGCATAATATCCCGATTGTATTATTATTATTATTATTATTATTATTATTATTATTATTATTATTATTATTATTATTATTATTATTATTATTATTATTATTTTTGATTTCGGGCGCGTCAACTACTGAGGTCATTAGTCTCGTAACTGTAGTGCATGTCTTTTAATCGGAAGGTAGCGATGATCTTCCCTCGATGGATGGTGAGATCTGCCGTCGACCTACCGTCCACTAGTGGGGTTTTCCTTAACTAGATATCTCCCACAGGCGGGGCACCGAACCAGCCGGGACAAACTCTAAGCTTCCGACCGGTCTCCCGGCATGTGTGGTGGTGTAGTGCATGTGTGTGTGTGTGTGTGTGTGTGTTAAAGTAAGGGGTGAGGATAGGACAAGGAAGCGGAAGGAAAGATTTCGCGCGGTCCGTGGTCCGTTTGTTAGGCATTCGCCTAGTGTTGATCGGTGAAACCACGGAAAACCACCGATTTGAGCAACCGTCCGCTAGAATTCTCCTCCAGACAGCGACTGAAATCGATCTAGCTGACAAGCTAGTGTCAAAAATCCTGCCGCCGTCGGGATTCGAAGCTAGAACCTCCCGGACAGAGGCATTGCAGTGATATCAGTTGATGCACTGGGACACCTTTCTCGGTTTATTATTATTGTTGTTGGTGGTGTTGTAATTATAAATGATGCGTTGACTGTTCAAAGAATTTGACTGTCCCAGCCGGAAACAAATATGGATCTTCCAACAGTTTTGATAATAAAAACATTAACATTATAGCAATTACATCACACTTGAACTGACAACTGTGCCAAGTGATGAAATGTACGCTGTTGTGATTATTATTATTATTATTATTATTATTATTATTATTATTATTATTATTATTATTATTATTATTATTATTACTATTAAATGGTATGCCATGAATAACATCATATGCCGTGAAGCAAAATAATTTATACAGTATTGAATAAAAATCCAAAGGAGATGTGTGTTTCATTTTGAGAAATCATTTTTCTATTTTACACGTACCTTTTTGTATTAACTCTTCCATTTCTTCCTTAGATGAGTTTTCACGTCTGAGATCTCAGTCGAGAATTCACAGAAATATTAGAAATATTAAGTTCGCATTGTCGTCTTTGCATTTTATTACTAGCACAAAAATATCCATAAATCACTTTTCTCTCTTCTATGAGCTAGTTGAGATTTTTCACATTTCATAAACTTGGCAGCCATTTCGAACGATATCAATTTATCATTCACTGTAACCTTCAGAAAAAGGAGCAAACATCTACTCGTTAGTGCGTAATTGAAGTATTGTCATTTGATTTTCGATAATGTATCGTAATTACATCATTTTGAATTATAATATGCTGATAATCTTACACCAACAAATCATGACCTTTCAATATTGACTGATTGATTAGTGATTACAGGCGTGTGAACTTATAAGGTCATTAGTCCCGTAAGTATAGTGCGTGTTTTTTCTTTAGGAGATGGCGGTGATAACTCCCTCTGACCCCCCTCCAGGCTAGCGGAGTTTCCCCATCCAGGAATCTCCCACCAACGGGTCACTGCCGCAGCCGAGAAAAGCTCTAAGCTCCCCACGGGTCTACTGGCATGTGTGGTAGTGTAGTGCATGTGTGTGTAGGGGTGAGGATAGAACAAGATGCTGTGTGAGTAAGTAAGGGGTGAGGATCGGACGAAGAGGAAGGAAAGATCGCGTGTGGTCCGTGTCCCGTTTGTTAGGGCACTGCTCCGAAATACGTTGGTAATCGGAGAAACCACGGAAAACTACCGATCAGAGCAGTCAGCCGCTGGAATTCTCCTCCAGACAGCGACTAAATTGGACCTAGCTATATATCTAGTGTTGAAAATCCTGCCATCATCGGAACTCGAACCTAGGACTTCCCAGTGAGTGGCATTGCATTGCCATCAGTTGCAGCCCTGAGACATTTCTTTCGGTGTGATCTTTTTACACACATTTTTGTGAACCATTATGTGGACTCCAGAAATCTATTGTTTTTTTTTAAAATTTTGCATGTTTTCAATGCTAATATGTCTTTATCATCATTTTCCGTTACATTAGTTTTAACTTACTTCAATTATAGAGAATAGTAAATACTTGTGGCCTATTGTAGAAAAATACTGCTGAACAAACAATACAAAATGGATTTCCAAAAAGTAGCTCGCACGTTGCTCTAGAACAAATAAAATATTCACGTGTAATACTGCATTAAATTAAATATTTGAACAAAAACATTGCTCAGGAACACTGCGATAACATAGTAGAGTATACAATACAAGTTCTTTATAAACCAAGAATATAAAAAAAGGTTGCTAGTCGATGACGCTGCGCGTGAAGAGGAAATACTTGATGGCGGACGGATTCTTCCTCGAAAACTAGCTATTGAATGATGTCAGCTGTATCATAGTGACGTACGGAATAATGGAGAATTCAGTCTGTGCTGTATGAGATTAGGCGTAAAAAGAAACAAACAATTTCATGTTTCAGAAAAAATCGAAACTTTCATTTTTTCCATATTTTTTCCAGTTCCTGGGTATAGAAGGAAACTAAGAAACCTCTCATATAGCTGGAGACAGCATAGTTTTCTTTCAACTTCTACGCGCATTGGAAATTAATAATTTGGAATATATCTCAAAGCACAGCCTCAACCTTTATTCACACGAGAAAAATAATATATTGCATCGAGTCCTTCTGTCCTAGTACAGGTAAAGGTGGCTCGCGGCTTGAACTGATGTTACTGCAGTGCTTCTGCTCGGGAAGTCTTAGTTTCGAGTCCCGAGGACACCAGCTAGATAGGTTGGTCAAATTCAGTGGCTGTCTGGAGGAGAATTTTAGCAGTTGGCTGCTCTGATCGGTAGTTTTCCGTGGTTTGTCCAATCAACACCAGACGAATGCGGGAGCAGTACCCTACCAAACAGGCCACGGACCGCGCAATCTTTCCTCCAGGTTCCTTTGTCCTATTCTCACCCCCTACACACGCACACTGACACACACACAAACTTGCACTACACTACCACGCTTGCCGGGAGACCGGTCGGGAGCTTAGAGCGGGGCGGGACACCGCTAGTGGGAAATACTTGGCTGAGGAGAACCACTCCACCCGGCAGGTAGGTCGGCAGCGGATCTCACCATCTATCGGAGGAATATATAGAGCTACCTCCTAAGGAAAAGCTTACACTAGACTTACGTGACTAATGACCTTAGCAGTTGACGCGCCCGGAATCACTAATCAATCAACCCAAAGCAGTACCTTAACAAACGGGCCGAAGACGCACATGCATTACACGGGCACAGGGAGACCAGTCCGGGAGCTTAGAGGTTGCCCTGGCAGGGGTCGTACCATGTTGGTGGGAGATACCTGGTTGAGGAAAATCTCCGCAAACCGACTGGCCGGGTCTGGCCAACCAGCGGGAGATCAGCGTCATCTCCCGCGATATAAAACATGAACTATACTTACGGGTCTAACAACCTTAGTTGTTGATGCTTCCGGAATCACTAATGAATCAGTCAATTCAGTCCTGTTTTTTATTAAATGTTTTTTTACAGATCATACATAATAACTTACTACATTTTACATATGTATTGACGGCTTACATTCTAATTTACCTAAAACTAAACTACAAACTAATTTGGGTGACACAATCTTCTCCAGACATCTCTAAGAACAATCTTTCTCGGAAAATTTTACTAGGAATGCCAGGTATGGATATCTATTTTTTATTTTGGTTCTGAGGAGTTTTCCGGAGTCTGGAGTTGTCCAGGTGTGGAATTTGAGGTATGAAGTGAAAGAATTGGGTTAAGAGATATGTCATATGGTGTTGTATGGAGTCAATTTGGAATTCTTTGTGGAGCTGTGAATTTGTGACAAACCAAGGAGCATTTGGGATAATTCTAAGAAAATTGTTTTGGAAATTCAGTCCTGGTTGTGGAGACTTGCGCCTGTCTGGTGTTCGGCCGCTGCGCCACAGTTGAGGGTCAGGGGCAGAAGGTAGTTTCGCGCATGGTAGCCTTGCGTATCCAGTCTCCATCAGAGCGCGGGACACAATCACAGCGCAATGTCACAGTCGCCCTGTGAGGCGTAACTTAACACAGCAATGTTCAATCCATTTTCAGTGAATGGTCTTGAGAGCTTGATTGTGGCGACTGGCACAAGCTACAGGAGATCGAGCCAGCGATAAGTCTTCGAGGGGGACAGAGATATCGACGTTCTCAGTCTCTAGTGGCTTAGAATTTCCTATTCACAGTGATTCAAATTGACACTTCAAGGCTATAAAAGATATTCTAAAAGGTGCATTTAGCGAATTTAGCGAAAAATATTTTTGCGTTTGAATTTTGATGTAAAATATTCACTTTGAGGATGGAAATAAGAACCTGGAAAAGAAGAAACAATATTATGAAGAAAGTGCTCAGTAGTCTCTCACCTTTATTGTGTGACATATCATCTTTACCCTATCATTTTCAAAATCGACACATTTGGATTCTGATTATGACAGAGAACAGAGAATCAGCATGTCTAATAACGCGATTTTCTTATTGTACTTCAGTTCTTTAAGTATTATCTTGGGAGTCTAGTTCACAAAGGTTTAGTTAGACATTTCTGTTTCAAAAATTTATTTCGTTCTATCTTTAGCTTAAAGATGTTTTTTTCTTCTTAAGAGAGTGAATGAGAAGAAATTTTTGTGAGAATGTTGCAACAAGAAGTTTGAATGAGATACACTGGACTTTAACTCTCCATAACATTCGTTGATGGCTTTTGATTCCCAGCAATTGTTTCACAGTTAGCGCGGAAATTTATTGAATTGCGATGATAACTCTACCATTCAATATTGCTAATTATGATAATTGGAAGTTGGAACTTGTGAATTATAATTTATTTTGAAGTTTAAAATCCAGATTGACATTTGTAGGTAACAAATCAGTATTGAGACGGATTAATTAATAATTAATAGCGCGTTGGTTTTGTGCAAAACTTCACCTGTCAGAACTCTTATTGGTTGATATGTGATCTGCTAATCAGATTTCAGATCATTGACTTTATAAACCAAACATCACTTTAATTAATTTATATAGTACCTCTCGGTATTGTTTTCATTTCACACAAATATCCACAGCAAATGCATTCGAATGTATTTTCCGAGAGTAGGATTTGAGTTAGCAGCAAACCCAAAGTCTTTATTACACCGTTGCTTCAAACAACACTAACGATATTTTTAGAGCATACTTTTATGGAATTACTTCACTTACTAAAATACACTTTTTATTAATTTCGTTACGGGTGGTTCACTAGCTTTTTGTTGCCAACACGGCTGTACGTACTGTAATGTCTGATGTTTATTACCATTTCATTGGACAACGCAGTTGCTCACTTGGTTCATTCGCATTGGTGTATAATTTATGCGAATCATGTTTTGTCATCGTGCAGCAATACAAACAATGAAAATTATCTGATGGACAAATTATCAAGAACACGAATGTTGCTCACTGAAATGGAATTCAAAGGACATTGTCCTTGGAGGCTCAGCTATGTTAGAATCTTTAATGATGCTGAAAAATTGTGGCCAGTGGAATATCTGCTCAGAGGAGGAATAATATAGTGATTTATCGGTCCTTGAGTGTGGGTTAGTACGTTGAAAAGCATGTGTATCAGACGTTTGGAATGTGGACAACTGTAACCGTATCGAAAGAGCACATTTCCCTGACTCGCGAAAGTGTAGTAACATGTGTTGGACGAAGTTCTGTGTTATGGTGAATATGTTCTGAATAAGTGTCGGCATTGTATGGTATAAATATTCTATTTTTTTTCGAGGCACTTGAAGATACCGCTCGTCATACCAACATGGAAACCGCAGGCGACCATCGGTAGCCCCAAGGCCGAATCGGCACTCATCAAGAAATGCATCGCTCCGGCATTCGTGCGTTCGTTTATCATACAGGATGTCCAGGGAGAAAACGTGGAAACTTCGAAAACAAGCTCTTATTACAATTTGAAGCATATTTTTTCTAATAAACTACATGGATATTCCGAATGCTTGAGCCGCAATAAGCACTCAAAAGGTGGTTTGAATAAATACTTTTATGCAAAAATGTTCATTGTAGAAGCATAAAACACTCCATAAATATGTAAAATGTTTATTATTAAAAAAATATTGGGTCAGAAAGAAAAATTAACCGAGAAATAAAAAAGGGATCTAACTGTGGAAATTAGGTGCCTTTTATTTCTGTGGTTCATTGAAAATGGGCGATACAATATTGAGGTCGTTTGGACGTTTGGCTAAAGAAAAGATATTACCTTACATCCATGGACGGCTATATGAATGCACAATCTGTTTTAGATTCTTCTTGCTATTATTTGCTATAATATTTTGTACAATGACGGCCTGAGCTTGCTTTTGGATGTCATTAAGTTTCTGAATCACGTTTACAAACGCGAATAGCTTCCTGGAACTAATGGCGCACATCGACGAACTGCTGACACTTCTCGCCCAATTTGTGTGCACTTCTCCGATATGACCATACAGTATACCACATTTGATTCCCTTTCGCTCACACTCGTTTGCTGAACTAACGCCGCTCGCCTGCACCTGGGCATTCTGTAAATGTCCAACTGAGAACAGACCGGGAGAGATGGCTCAGTGCATCAACTGATGTCACTGCAGGCCCTTTGATCGGGAGGTCGTAGGTTTGAGTCCCGACGGCGGCAGGATTTTCTACACTAGCGTTTAGTTCGGATTCAGTCGCTGTCTGGATGAGAATTGTAGTTGCCGCTGCTGTGATCGGTAGGTTTTCGTGGTTTCTCCGATCAACTCCAGGCGAATGCCAGAGCAGTACTCTAACAAACAGGCCAAGGACCGCGCGCGATCTGTCCTTCCCTTTCCCTGTCCTATCCTCTCCCCTTACACACACATCTACACTAACAATCAATCAGTCAAAATCCAGCTGATATAAGGGAATAATAAAATCTGTGCAACAATAAGATTCTTTCGAAGATAGTTACATCATTATACTTTGACAGTCTTAATTAAACCTCGCATTTTTCTGTATCGGAATGCATCTGATTACTTATTACTTAATGTTCACCTCTCTAGAAACGTCTTGAGCTAATATTATGTCTCCCAATATCTTCCTTCATGGTGTTCTATTATCATTCTTGTATAGTATGTAAATTTTTATAATTTTGTGCTTGCTTTCAGAATACCTACATATTTTGTACTCGTATTTTGTATTTATGTAATATTCACCATAAAAATCGACCAATCTGTATATTTAGGAAATAAAACGGAAATAAAAGGATCTGAGTGGATCCTCAGAATATTACAGTGTATTGACTTAATATTGATAACCCCTATGCGAGATATGTTAGGCATAATTATCTATTTTAGGAATAAAATTACTATTCTTTATTAATTCTGGGAGTTTAATAAATAGAATCTATATTCGTTTAATGTAGAATCCACGTTTTGCAGATCAGTGCAATTCTTTGTTTGATTCCTTAAAGCCAAATATGGATTTTAAGATTTTTCATTAAAGAAGTTAAATAACGACATTAAGTTACTTTTATCCAATTTTAAAAAAATGTATATATTAGGTTTATCTACACGGCAACAAATAAACGGGCACGGTGTCGCCATCAGGATAACACTTTCACAGCTAACCCCAGCTTCATCATTCACTCTAATCTCCGATTCCCTGACCACATTCTACGCCTTCCTCTGGCATCCACACACTTCCAAATCCTGCCATCTTTCGCACCTGTCACGCTCCCTCCCCAAGCGCGCAATTTTCTCTTCCGCCGCTCGCTCCACGCGCCGCCACGCGCTGCCCGCCCGCGCACGTGCGTGCGAGAGGGAGAGAGAGAGAGGGGGGGGGCAGCCCCTCAAACCCTCCGCGCCGCTGAGCCGCCATTGTCGCGTGGAACAAAGCGCCAGCGCTGGACAATGCGCGATTGTATCGCAATCAAAACGCGCTCGTTTTAATTTCGCGGAAACGGCCGCCGGACACTCGCGGACAGGGCGATGGGGGCGGCGGAAGCGGGGATGACGTCAGTGACACTGGGTATGGTGGTGGCATTGATGATGATCATGGCGGCGCCCTTAACTGTAGTGTAACAGAAATGGTGGGGGGCAGCAGTCGAAGTGTGGAAGTGATGGACAGTTGTGATGGGATGATGTGGTGGTGAGGATGGGGTAATGAGTTTATGTTAATGGTCACGTGAGTGGTGATGAGGTGATGTGGGTAGAGATGAGATATTGTGGTGTGGGTGGAGATGTGGAGGTGTGAGTGGAAGTGTGGTTGTGTGAGTGTAAGTGTGACGGTTGGGTGGATGCACGATGATGGGAGTGGAGAATTGTTTGCTGTGGATATGGAAATTGTGGGTATTATTGGTGTGTAGTGGCGATGGTAATAGTGACGTTTCAGGGTCGTAGATGCCTCAGCAAAGACTGAATTGTCGGCGCTTGCATGCTGTCCACAAGAATACGGCTGTGTTGAAAGAAGAAAAGCAAGAAAATTTTTTCGACCAAAAATCGGAGTACGAGGGGGGCGTTGTTCTAGAGACAATATAGTCATAAACCATTGAACAATATGTAGAGTAGCGAGAATCCTGCTTTAATTTGAAAGAAATGTTCAGTGGTAAAGTGTTAAGGGAGTCCGCAATTGTGAGAGAGATAATTTAAAAACATTGGAAGCATTCCGTGTGAGAGCTCTTTCATTGTTTACGGATTCTTACAGGAAATGTGAGTAAAAACCGATATTGGCCAAACAAATACCATATGTAAAGTTAAATGTAATAACTGTTGATAATCAAAGAATACTTCCAATGTTTTTCTTCGTGTGTAAAGACGGATAATCACAGCAATATATAAATGTTTTCATTTTTTTTTCATATATGAATCAAACGCAGTTCTGTTTTAGGCGTCGCGGAAGCTAGATTCAACCATTAAGGATTGATTCGGTAGGATTTAAATGAAGTCTTTCAAGATGTATGTGAATTGACATGAAATAAATCATATTTTAATACATAATTTTTAATAAAATATAAACAATGCCAATAGGACAATAATTCGAGTTGTACGTGTTATTTTACTACATTTACGTCAATTGTTTTGAGTAAACAGATATAACATCAAAATAATTCAAGAATGAACATTTTGAAAGAAAGAATATCTTATTTCTAATAAATTTTAAAAAGTGCTGGAGAATTGACTTGCATGACAGGACATCTTTAGTTGGTTTTTGAATAAGTCTCGAATGTCTGTGTGTGACTGCTTTCTCCGTTGATATTTAGGCGGTTCGTAATTACATCCGTTTCAAGTCGTTCACAAAACGAGAGGTTTGTTTTAGGATACTATTGGATTTAAGTCAAATTTTCTAGTAATGCTGACTATTGAAATTCATAAGTTTGATCTTGGTATATTATGATGTTTTCAACAGTCTATTGCGCTACCTGCACGATCATTGCTCCTTTGTTATATTCAGAACAAAAGGTATTAATTTTTCTTCAAGGATAATTAAATGTTAGTTCACTTTCTTTGAGAGTAATAAAATGTGAATTGATTATTTCTTTAAAATATCCTTATTGAACTTTGAACTTTGATGGTAATGCATAGGTTTAATATGCAAATATCTCCATGTAGGTTATCTCTTCAATTTTGTCCCGATATGTGGGAGTTCTTAGCTAAGCTGATTAGCTGATGGACGCTCATTTGTCAGAGAAACATCAGATGTGTAATGACAGTGCTGCATCACATCAACCGAAACCCGTCAGTCACCAACAACAACCACCACAATTCCGGAGGCATTGCCATACCCGACATCTCCACAGGTCCCGCAGCACTCAGCTGCCACTCCCCATTCCGATGTCTCTCCACTCCTTTCTCACGCCGTCCCACCGCCTCCGACTGCTTTCCTTTTTTACTATAGTTTGTTTCCTTCGTTCTCGACCTGGCTCTTCTTGGCTTTCCTCCTGTTGCTCCGCTATCTTCGCTCTCTCTCCTTCCCCTTATTCCACTGCTCTAGCCGCTGCCTCCGCGTCTTGAGCCTTTTCCCCTCCCTCCGCCCTTTTCACTCCCTCCACTCTCACGTTTTCGTCCGCTCCCTCCGTTCGTTTTGCTCCCTCGGCTTCGTCGGCTCTTTCCGTTATCTCCGCTCCATTAGCTGTATCCGCTTTCTCCGCTCTCCGTCCCCTCCGCTTCCTCCACTTATTAAGTTTTCCTCCACTTCCTCCGTTCTTTTCGCTTTCTCCGCTTCCCCCGCTCCATTAGCTTTACCCACTTCCTTCGCTCTCCGTCTCCTTCGCTTCCTTCACCTTCACTTTTCTCCCACTTCTTCCATTCCTTAGGCTTCCTCCACTCTCTCCGCTTTCTCCATTAACTTTATCAGCTTATCAGCTTCCTCCTTCTCTGTTCCCTCCGCTTTCTCCACTCCATTGACTTTATCCACCTTCTCCGCTCTCGGCTCCCTCCGCTTCCTCTACTTTCACGTTTTCCTCGACTTCCTTGATTCTTTTCGCTCCCTCAGCTTCCTCCGCTTCCACTGCTTCCTCTGCTTCCACCCGTCAATTAGCTTCATCCGCTTCCTCCGCTCTCTCCGCTGCCTCCTCTCATATCGCTGTAACCGCAGCCGCCTCTGTCCTGTCAACTGTCTCCGCCCCCATCCCCACCACTTCCAACCACTCCTCTCAGCGCCGACGCCGTCACTGCGGTCCTCGCGGTCTCGCCCATCCGAATCGCCACCGCAGCGCGCGCGAATAAAACCCCGAGAGTGCGTCGGCGTCGGCGTCGGCGGTGGCGCTCGCACGGGGCGAGTTTGAATATAACAGCGTCGCGTCGCGCGCGCGGGGGCGGGCGAGGGGCCCGAAAAGTTGGCAGCGCGAGGCGCGGGGGCGGAGGCCGAGGCGGCGTGCTGACGGATGGACGTCCGGACGCGGATGGGAGGCAGGAAGGAAGGCGGAGGCGCCAGCCGCAACGGCGAGGGGGAGTGGCGTAAAGAGAAAAGTGGTCATGGAGGTATGCTTTTGTGGTGGAAATGGTGGTTAGCGCTACAGTGAGACTTCAAGGAAGATTTTAGGAAACGACGAAGATGTGCACAGCGGTAAATTAATCGTAATGGGGACTGTATTAGTTACTTTGTTAGTAATTGTTATAAAAATGGTAGTGACGATGTGGCGTTGATGTCGAGAATAGCGCTGGATTTTTGGTGTTTACACTAATTTTGTAAAATCAATGGGTAATGACAAGACTATTGTTACAACGTTATGAAGAATGTTTTGAGCGACGGTGTTTCTCCTAAAAGGGTTACAGTGACACTAGGCGTAACTGTGATTGTCATCTCTAATAATGTATCTATATATCAAAATGTTACACAGTCTGTCGATAAACGCTGCCTTTACAGTGATGATCAATGAATGCATTAGAGCCGATCCCCCAGGAGATTAGGGATATTCAATACCCCAAATGCCCGGTTTTCATAAATGTTCTTTGAATAGTAATTAAATAAATAGTCGGATGAAACCAGTTATGGCTCGTTAAACTTCGTTCAATAAATAAACTGACAGCATGTATTTTCCGGTAAAACTCTGCTATCCTTTTTTACCAGCCGCTACGTACGTTATCCAGCACTAGCGTCCTCGTTGCTTTATCGTGGATTGGAACGCAGGCGGAGACCACATTCGTGTCGGATGACGGGCGTGGCGGCGGCAGCAGCAGCAGCAAGGTGGTGTCGGCAAGTGAACCGGAGCTTCGGGGGCGCGGACTGCGACGAGCGAACAGCACGGCGATGTTTGCGGTCGGACAGCACTCGCGCCGAAGTTTACACTCGTGACGCGAAGGGCGTTTTTGGCGCCGCCGTCAGCGCTGACGCCCTCGAGCATATGGAGGGAATTTCGACGCGTGAGCTGGAACTTTGTGGCGAGGCTTGCACTCGTGGCTATCTTGTTATACATTTCTGAAATTTGTGCGTTGCAATAAAGCACCGAGTTTGAAATGTGTTGCGTGTTTTATGACACTGACTTTATTGCAAGCAGTAAAGGAAAAAGGTATGCGATGAGTTAAATTTATAATGACCAGATGAAAAATGTGTGTACTAAAACCAGAGCATTCTCGTGGTGGTTTTAATAAATAAGAGCTCATTTTCGTTGTCATCTGATGAATTATATATCTCAGTAATATTACGAATTTTTTACGAAAATAATTATGTATTAATGAGAATCAAACCTAAATTTATATCTTGCTGTGATCTTCCACGTAATTTATTATATGCATTATTGAAAGAAATTCAACACTTACTTTTTGTAGTTTTTTCCAGTGTACAGAATGTGCAATTAAGAAAAATGAGGTGAAAACTTCAAATATTTGAGATGGCATGCTCGTAAATTTTCAGAAATATCCCTTATGACATTACTTATTCAACTTTTTGACGGACATATTTAGAAATGCTTTGTCGCTTGGAGTCTCGTATCATGTAGTGAGAAACTGCACATGACATTCCGGCATTTTAATAATGTGCTTCCAAGAATTGTGTTATTGACGACGGCCAGACGTTTAAAATATCCGCCAATTAGAATGTATGAAATGTATAATGGAGCATTTCTCTCTTAAGATTGTCATAAACACGAAATTTATCTTTACTGTCTTTCTGACGCACGAGTAAAATATGCTTGGAAATAGTATTATAGGAAAAGCAAGGAGAACGTGGGAGTATCATGTAGAGAAAAGCAATGCACGATCAACGTGCTTACAAATTTAAAAGTTTGTCCTAATCGGGAGAATCATGTTGATAATCTGTAGGAAATATCCATGTTTCGAGAAAGACTGCGACAATAGATATTACTTTGTTGAATTGTTAATTATGAATTACATTAAAACATACAGGAAATATGTTAAGAGGCAGAGTAAGTATAGTGCAGGAGTCATGTTGACGGAAACGGAACACTGTCACTGATTGCTGACAAAAGATACACTGACAGAAATAAAACGGAACTAGACGTTTAATCGACACAAAGGATGGTGGAAAGATGTAAGAGTGAGATTTTCAAGCGACAGCCAAACATCTGTCGAGGTGGCGAGGGTTAGATATTTGTGAGTCCAGTGAAAGCTATGCCAAGTGGTACTGCAGGGCTGCTTCTGAGAACAGTGTTGAAAATATTACTGGCGTGTTATACCAGGACTGAATATGACTACGGATAGTTCTGTCTGTTCGAAATGTCGAATAATATGTTGTAACTGCTATAGTTATTAGATGATGAAAAGTATAAACACAAAATTCGGACGAATGGAAGTGTTTGTAGTTGCGACAAATACAGGATACATAATGCTATGTTATGAAAAATCGCGAGAGCGGTGTCACTAGGCGGTCAACACGGCCGATGACCAGTGTTGACGACACGCTGTGACAGCGGATGTTGGCGGTCAGATGTGTCGGCGTGTGATGAGGGCAGGCAGTGATTTCAGCGGGTAGTCACATCAGGCGGTGAAGGCGGGTTGTGACGTCGGGAAGTGAGGGCGGGCAGTAACGGCGGGAAGTGACGGCCAGTGGTGACGGCGAGCGGCGCTTGTAGCAATCCGGAGACTAAAAAACGTGGCACAACGGTTTCGCATTCGCGCCGGAAAGGCGCTCCGCTGACGGATGGGCGCGCGGACGGACGAGCGGCGCAGGCAAAAAATCACTCGGCCGCTCCGCCGCCCCGCAGCTCAGCGCAGACTGCGCCACCGCCGCCGCTGTCCCCGCTGCCTGGCTCCGCGCGCGCCGCCGCAGCCGGCCATAACTCTCCAGGCGGCGCCGCGCGACGGCCACCAGAGCGCGCTAAGCCCCGCCAACCTGCCTCCCACGACCGCGCGCTAGCCCGACCCGCCCCGTTCGGCCCTCCCCGCCCGGCCCGCCTCGCCCGGCCCGCTTCGCCCGGTCTCGCTCAGCCCGCCGCGCGCCGCGACCATCCCGCCTCGTCCAGCCCGCCTGGTCTAGCCCGCCTCGTCCAGCCTGCCTCGTCCAGCCCGCCTGGTCCAGCCCGCTCAGCCGCCTCGTTCCAGCTCGCCTCGTCCAGTCCCACGTTCCCGCCCTCTCACCTCCGCCCCTCGTCGCTCCCAGCCCAGCCTTCCTCGACCGGCCCGCCTTCGCACCAGCCCACTCCGTCCAGCCCACTTCGTCCAGCTTCCTGCCTTGTCCAGCCGCTCCCTGTCCACAGCCCGCCTCGCCCAGCCCCAAGTCCCCGCCCTCTCACCTCCACCCACTTCTGTCCGCTCCCGCCCAGCACCTCCCGACCGGCCCGCTTCGCCTCGGCCCGCCTCTGTCCAGCCCGCCTCGTCCAGCCGCCTCGTCCAGCCCGCGTCGTCCAGCCCGCCTCGCCCAGCCCGCCTCGTCCAGCCCCACGCCTCCGCCCTCTTACCTCCACTCCCTCGCCCGCCCCGGACCAGCCCTCCCCGACCGGCCCGCTTCGCCCAGCCCGACTTCCCCGCTGCACCCCTCCCCAGCCGACCTTCCTACCCTCAGTTCTTACCCCGCCCGCCTCGCCCCGTCCCGCCTTATCCGGCCCACTTCGCCCTCCCTGACCATCCCGACATCTGTTCACACCGCCTGCAGTCTTACGCGCACGTATGCGATCGCCAGTGCTTCCTCGCGCCCTCGCCAGCCCTTCACGGCTTCGGGTGACTGCGTTGTGCCTCTTCTTCTGCGACCTCCCCCTTTCTCCTGCCACACCGTAGGCCCATCCTCCCCTTAGTACATTCCCAGCATGTCTGTGCGTGTTTGGGTTCTTCTAGCACTTTCATATCCTTGTACGTTGTCCGCTTGCTTTCTTGCCTTCCTGGATGATTGTTCTTCTTTGACAACCGCTCGACGTCTTTGTCATACGCGTTCGTTTCTCCTTGCATCCTTATCCCACACCATGTCTTCATTCGCGTTTCAAAACATCCTCTCACATCTTCTTGTGCTGCTCTGCGTTCATCTGAGGCCTGTCGAATCTTTACGAGTTCTCTACCAGTTTCCGATGACCTCCGAAGTTTTTCACATGACCTAGCCTTACCGCGCGTCCATCCGTATTCTTTTGCTATTTGTAAAACCGTGTTCTTTCATGCGTTTGCGGATTCTGCCGAAACTTCTCCAGTCCTGCGTTTTTGCAAGGTTTTGTCTCTTATTATCACGTCTAATTCGGTTATTTCACCGGGTTTCATCTGCATCGCACTCGCGCGCTCTTGCCACTTATGACTGCTACTCAGGTTATCCTACCAGATTCGAAAAATCGAAACTTTCGCTTCTACATATTCACAAATTTCCTTTTGTTGTACTCAGTCATTTATAAGTATCATGTCTCAACTGACGTTACCATTCGGACACCCGTATTTATATGTCAGTGATAATTTAGTTTACAAAAATCACCTTCACACGCTTGTGAGTACATTTGCTGCTGTCACAGCGCATCTTCCTTACTCTGGTGCTTTGACCAGTAAGAACATTTTTTTATTATTTTTTAGTCTTACGTCATCATTGTCCATGTACTTTTTATATTTTAGTGTAAGTCAACTGTTGTGAAGGCAACTAAGAATTTTTTCATGTAGATCCAGTGTTTCTTTGTTATTCGTTTTAGCGATTTTTTGCTGGGTGGGGGTGGGGCGCTAACGTCACAATGCTTCACTCGCAAATCTGTTTATACCCTTCGCTCAATTCGAACTATTTCGTTTCGGTACAAGTTGGCTTTTAACTAGATTCTCAGAAAATGGTCATTTCAATTAAATCGCAGTCACTAGATGCATTCGATTCCTCTCAATAGCCTTTTCACTCTCCTCGCTCCATTCCTTCTTATTGCGTAATATCCATTCTCCTGATTTCTAATTGTCTATGAAACATTCTACCTCGAAACTAAGGTTACATCCCTTCCACCCGTCTGCGTGCCCGAGATTTCTCAGGGTTATCTAAGTTGCCACCAACTCCACCGGCACCATCTCCGTTCTCACCACCATCGAAGTTTCCAGAACTCCTCCGTGGCCGAAACTTCACCACTCCCACCTCCATCACCAGCATTACCACCACCACCACCGCCACTACCATCATCACGACCACTATCACCACCACCATCACCACCAACATCACCACCACCGCCGCCACTACCATCACCACTACCACCACCTCTACCACCACCTCTACCACCATCATCACCACCACCACCACCACCACTTCTACTACCCCCACCACCCTCACTACCACCACCACTACCATCACTACCACGACAGCCAATACCCTCACCACCCCCACTACCACCACCACTACCACCATCACTACCATCACCACCACCACCGCCACTACCACACCACCACCACTTCCCTCACCACCCCCACTACCATCACCACCACCACCGCCACTACCCTGACCACCCCCACTACCACCACCACTACCATCACCGCCACTACCCTCACCACCCCCACTACCACCACCACTACCCTCACCATCCCCACTACCACTACCTCTACCGTCACCACCACCACCACTATCGCCACAACCACCACTACCACCGTCATCACTACTACCACTACCATCACCATCACCATCCCAACCATCACCACTAGCACTACCACCACCATCACCATTACTACTACCACCACTACCATCATCACTACCGCCACTACCACCACTACTACCACTACCAGCACTACTACCATCACTGCCACCACCGCTACCACCACCACTACCATCGCCACCACCACCACCACGACGACAACGTCCATCACCCCTCACAGTACCTGCGGTGCAACCGTCTATAAACCACCACCAACCTTAGCACTGTGGCTCTGACGACCTCCCGTTTCACACTTACTCACCCCCACCACCTCCATCGACCGAGGAAATACAACAGGAAATAATACAACGCGTGCACACAAGCCCGCGTTACAGCCCTTTTCCTCCTCACCCTTATTCTGACCGCCAGCATCGTCACCGCTTCCATCGCCTGCGTCAGCGCCGCCGCCTTGGCCTTCCCTTCCACGTCAATCAGCGCGGCCGCCGCCGTCTCCGCCGCCAGCGCCTCCGGTGCGCGCGCGCGCGCGCGTCTGCGTCCGCCGTATTTCACGCGTCCGCCTCGCCGATTAGCGCGCCCGCCGGGATGATAAATCCATTAGCGGCGCCGATGAAATACGCGCTCGCCCCCGCGGGCCGCGCGTCGCCTAGGCCGGCGCTCACTCGCCCGCCCGCGCGCGCTCACGCCGCCGCCGCCGCCGCCCTCCGCTGGGAGACGCCGACGCCGAGCAGAAGCGCGCGGGCGCCGCGTCGGGTGTCCCCTGACGGCCTCCGCCGCTTCTATCTGACGCCCTCGCTCGCCCCGCGCCGTGCGCGATTCTCTCGCCGCTCCCTCATGGCCGTCACGTGTGCTCTCACAGCGCGCTGGGTTGTTGCCTCCAACTATACTGCACGTCTCCCCCGTGACCCCGCTACTGCACGGCCCCTAAGCGCTTTCTGATGAACGTTCTGAGGTCAGCTTCATTTACCGGTCGTGTTCGGCTCATGCAGCATTTATTAGTGTCTTTAGCAGTCATACTTTGTTGTCTTGCCATTTTATTATATTATCCGCTTTTTATTGTTGATTCTTCCTCTTTTTTCTCGCATCATATCGAGCTTCCACTTAGGTCCTGCGTTATTTATTTGCCGCGAATAGTTCGCTCAATGACTTAACTTTCGCCTCTATTTCATCTACCAGTATCTCCCTGCGCCTTTTTTCTTCTTAGAACTTAGCTGTAAGCAAAAGGTTAGCACTTCACGTAGCTTTAATTTGGATTTGACTTTACGAAAAAATTCCTGTGATGTTCACCTGAAACACCTCTGAATGTAATTCGTCTACGAAAAATCCTTCCCGTTTATCTTCCTGCTCCACAGCTCATTAAGTTTGTAACTTTACTTGGCTCTCCCACATGGACTTCTCCAATTGTACTGATTATGCCATATGCACTCTTAGTAGTTTTCATGCTACATTCGGCTATTGCACTCGATAATATAATACCTCCGCTTTCAGCTGCACCTATTCTCGAGACTTCAGCAGCAGGGGTCGCTCCGCATCACACGAGCCCGTTTGTCCTCTGCGATTGTTACTACATTTCATCAACGCCCTCGTAGATTATTATCTTCAAGTAGTTCCTGAATTATTGGCATATATCTTAATACAAATTCAAAGCCAAGTAGAAAATTAACGATAAATATGAACATAAAATATAATTGAATTATTCACTAGTTGTATAAGTGGGTGAGTATATGAATAAATGGGCAAATTAATGCACGAATGAATGAGTGAATGAATGATTGAATGAATGACCGAATGGATGAAGGAATGAATTTTTTAATGGGTGAAATAATGAAGGATTGAAAAAATGAATGATTGACTGGGTGAATAAAATAACGCATGAAATCCTTCACTACTTAACACGATAATTTACCTTTTTATGCCTCCACGTACGTATGTCTACCACCAACCATCTACCACGTACGTATGTCTACTCCTGCCATCTCTTCCGCGCCTTCCTGAACGCGTGCGGCGGCGTGTTGGTGCGGGGCGCCGGCGCGCGCGAGCCGACGCGGTGCCGCAGGACGCGCAGAGCATAATTGGGAGGCGACGCGTGAATGGCGGCGCCCTGGGAAGGCGGCGTGATTCAGTGGCAAATTGGCGATAGCGCGCCGCACGCGCCCGAGGAGGCGGCGGAGGTGGAAGCGGCGCGCCGGGCCGATGCGGGCGGATCGGCGGATTGGCTGCGGCTGTGCATGAAGACGAGCGCGCTGAGGACCCGTGCGATGCCGCGTCGGGGGAGGCGGAGAGTAATGATATCGGGTGTCCGGTGGGGGCGGGAACGCGAGTAAATTACCGTCGGGTATTACGGTCGGGGATAATGGGCTGCTAAGGTACAGGACACCTCCCGATCAGCAGCGGAATACGCCTGGAAATCTAGTTCGTTCTTTTCTTTATTTATTTTACAGGAAATTCTAAAACAATTGTAATCAGTGAGAAATGTTGAACATTCCGTGTAGCATTAAAAATATTTTTGGGTTCCATTATAACATTTCTTAAAACTTTTATATTAAAACTGGTGTTATGATCATTAATAAAAGTGTACTATTTGAATTATTTGGTGTAGGATAATTACATTTTAAGTTCACAGATATATTTTCATGAAAAGGAGAAAGTAGCAAGTAAATAAAATTTCAAAACTGATACTTTTGGTAATTTAAAGGTATTGTTAGTAATAAAATATTCTAACAGTATATTGGAGACTACAGCTTTTTTCTTTGGGTTTTTAAGTTTCAAATTACGACATGAAGACATTAATAGAATGGACGGAAACACTTTCAGCAGAATCTAGAGAAAGTTATATTTTCTACGTACTAATATTGGTTTTATTCGTATGTATTACAGCAATTTATAGAAAAATAATTTTACTAGAAGAAATACTTCTTTTTTTAAGTTGAGAAATAATTTTATTTGACCTCTGAGGAACAGTAAAACTTGTCAAGGAAGATACAAAATTAGTTTGAAAGCACCACAGGTGATTGACGAAATCATGAAAAGCATGGGATGATTTTCTGACATTTTGACCCAACCTCAACAGAAGATTTGGAACGGCCCCGGGCAGTGATTGATTCAAGAAAATTTGAAGGTGAAGGTAACAAGGAAATGTCGATCAAGTTCTTTTATCGTTTGGATGAAAGGACCGTACGAATGGACAGTGTGAAGTTAATGAAATGTCAAAGCCCGGCGAAATTCTTCCTCCTTGTATCTACAGTTGATATTAATCAAGCTGAGGAAGAAATGCTGTTATGCTATTCTTTGTTTTCTCGAGAAAAATTTTCTTCCAAATAATTTTCCTAAAAATTGTTCTTTCTATATCCTGTTCCCCAAAAGTTCCCCAAACCTTTATCAGAGAAGTTGGTTTGAAACATCTTTTTCCCGATGTTTGGTAGTGTAGTGCATGTAAGTGAAAATGTGTATAATGGGAAAGAAAGGGGGTAAGAATGAGGAAGGAAAGATTTCGCGCAGTCCCTGACCTGTTTCTGAGTGTACTGCTCGTGTTTTTGTCTGAAACGAAAAAATACTGATCGTAGGAAGTGACGGCGTGAATCACCCTGAAGTTGTTGAATTTGACCCAGCTATACAGTTCCGCCAACCTGCCTTCCTCGAGACTGAAACATATAACTTCCGGCCAACGTTGCTGTAGAGACAACACTGTCGCCACCGAACCAACGCAGCTGGTATTTCAGATACAAAAACCCTCTCGAACTTCTCTGCAAACGTTATCCACAGCACAAAATGAACAGTCGAACAATTTTCCAACTACATCTGTTCTGGCGAAACCTGGAGTTCGTGACGTCATATCCGTCAAAGCCGAAAGAAACCCGATTTGCGTGGCGCGAGGCCTCTCGATCGAGGATCAGCGCCTGGGGACGCGACGCGGCGCCGCCGGAAAGAGATTTCCGCGCGCGTCGCCAGAGAGCGGAGAAAGCGGCGCGCAGTGGGCCGGAAAGGCGCCTGAAGCAACTTTTCCAGCTTTTGAAGATCCACTTTTAACAGAAAAAAAACTTAAAAGTACGGAATATATGCAATAAGTGTAAATAGAAGTACAATTTAAATTTCAAATAATATTTCTTCTGTTAAAAAAATAATTTGAAAATGTTATTTTCATCGTCGACGTTTTTTTGCACTAGATATCAAAAGGGCTTCGTATTTGGAGTGAATGGTAGAGCAGCCGGCGTAGAGAGATAGTTGTATTAATATTCTGTGTTTTCGAACAGATAAAATCAATAACAGGAAAAGTGGCTGAGGTACACAATTGTTGCCTATGCAGTGCCTCGACCGGGAGATCATGGGATTCGAATATGAACTGTGCCGGATTTTGGACACTAGCTGCATTGATGGGTTGAATTAAACCTAATCTGAAGGAATTTTAGTGGTTAGTGGTTCTGATTGGTAGTTTTCTGTGGTTCCAAGAATGCCAGGTGAATCCCAAAACAGAAACTTATCAAACGGGCTACGCATCGCCTGCGAGCAGTTCTTCCTTATCTTTGTCCTTTCTGTTCCCCTTATACAAACACACGCGCACTATCGACATATCCCGCAGTATTGGAATACCAGGTGGGATATGAGAGCTTTTCCCGCTGCTGGAGAGACCTGGAAGGCGACATTGGCATATCTTGATCGGGGCATATCTCGATCGAGGTCGTCATTGAATATCTCGATCTTGCGAAGAGGTGAACCCCACATATAACACGAACTACTCTTACAGGTCTAAAGACCATAGTAGTTGTTATGCCTGAAAAAATAAATAAACAATGAGTCAATAATATACAAATGTATATCATCAGTATATCAAAAGAGAGAAAATGAATTGTTTTTATTGAATTTTATTGCAGCATCTTTCTAATGACATTCAACATTAACTCTGAAATGTGAGAAATGCCTCATGTAGATAAATTTTCTATTTCCCTTCGAGGAAACACTCCCTTCTATGGGGAAACTAATGATTCCGCCTAAGCGCACAACATGAACCATGGAAAATGAGAGACCTTAGATAAAAATTACACAAACTTTCTCTATCAGCGAAAGAAACTCTTTACCATTGCCGCATTGCAAACTATCTTCAGTTTGTTCATTACCAAATTATGTGACTAAAATTACAAAAAGTAAATGAAAAAATAAAATATTGTAAACAAAACGAAATTTAAGAGTTTTAGTCGTTTTTTATGAGATGTACTCGTAGTTCTCGAGTTTACATAAATTCAATAACTAGAACATCTAATGGTCAACGTTTCTTAAAGATGCTGTAGCATGCTTTATAATGTTGTTTGTGAAGACTCATGATTGTGGCAGTAAGTTAGAGTACATAGAGGGAAACGGAGATGCATCTAAGTTGGGGTATTTGAGAGATAGTTTTATCTGCAGGCTTTGAAGGCATTATGAAGAGCCAAAACCTTGGACAGTAGATAATCTTGTTATATAAATAATATTAACTCAAGAACCACGTCTCATTTGTAATTACAAGTGGTCGAGGCAACTGTCCCCTAAATATTCGATCTTTTAAAATATTTCATTGAAATTATTCTATAAAGAACATTTATTTGAAAGTCTCGCCATGTTTTACAATTATATTCAAGAGCCTTGATCTTCCTTTATAGAGTAGAGCGGTAGTTTGCCACTTTATGTAAAGTAAAAGCCTGATCAAAAATGTTAGGATGACGACTTATCGGGTTACACTTATTGAATATACAGAGAATCCTGGTTTCAAAAAAGAAGGTACAATATACAAAAGGAATCTTAAGAAATTATTTTCAGATGGATTAAAAATTAGTTTCTTCCTTTCTATAGGACAATCGTTTTGCTTGTATAAATATAATATTATGAGAAAGAAAAAGGGCATATTTTGATTATGTAATTACTAATATTTGCATATTAAGAAAAGTTTTTAAAATTTTATATTCATTATATATTTTAAAATATATATTGTCAAATTATGTAGTCACTATCAATTATAAAGAAAATTATTTTATAATTTTAATTGTAAAAATATATTGCCAATTAAAATGTATCATTTAATAAAAAAATATAATAAAAAAATTATCATTTTCATTGTAAAAAACGAGATAATTTTTATTCTAGCAATTTTCAATTATTTATTCATATCATAAATTGCAATGAACATTTTATTCTTATTTATTTATTTTATTAATTACTATTTCTTGACACTTCCACTTGATGAATAATAACTTTTCATTCCTCCTTCTTCGTCGAGGCAACCCCGATTACGCTCGCCGTTCGGTCCTTTCGGGAACAGTGCGGTGCTTGTGGGGGGGGCGAGGGGGGCGGCGCAGCGCTGAGCCGGGCGCACGGGACGCGCGCGTGCAGGGCACCCCAGGCGCAGGGCCTCGGCGGCGCGCGGGGAAATTGCATGGAAATTGCGCGCCCAGGGCGCCGCCTGCGTGCGACGCAGCAGTCGATCGCGGGGCGCCCTTCCCCTCGCCCCCTCCGCCGCGAGGAGGCCATCCCGACGCGGCGGCGCCCCGTTCGCCCACCTAGCGTCTTGCAATACGTCGTATTGACGTGCCGGGTGAGGTGGCTCAGGGCATCAACTGCAGTCCGTCTGACCGGAGGCTACTCCCGACGGTGGATGGATTTTAGACGCTAGCTACATAACTAGGTCAGGTTCAGTCGCTGTCTGAGGAGAATTCTAGGGGCCAGTTGCTCTGGTCGGTAGTTTTCCGTTGTTCCTCCGATCGACACCGTAATGGAGAAGTGTCCTAACAAACGAGCCACGGACAGCGCGCGATATTTCCATCCTCTTTATGGTCGTATCCTCATCTCTTACACCCATCACATACAAACTTATACGCATTACTCGAGCATGCTTGTGGGGAGGTTAAAATTTGTGTCAGTTGGAGGTGCCCCGTTGGTAGGGAGATAACAGGGATCAAAAAATCCCCGCAAGTGATATGTAAGTCGGTGCCTTATCTCTCCATCCAGTTGGGAAAGAACATCACCACCGCCCGCAGTAAAAACGTGGACTATACTCATAGACAACCATAGCAGGCAACCATGCACAGCCAACCATAGTTGACGCACCCGGAAGCGCAAAATGATCAATCAATGAGTATTCTGACGTCCTCGTGTCACGAATTGTTGGGAGAGAGGGAAATCCTATGCAAACTCGTGGCAGAAGAAAAGGACCAATTCAATACACAGGACTTAAGAGTACACATATTCCTCAAGTCACATGACTGCGGCAGCGCAGACTTTGGCGAGAGAGAGAGAGAGAGAGAGAGAGAGAGAGAGAGAGAGAGAGAGAAGGGGAGCGAGAGAGAAAGATAGACAGAGAGTGTGGAGTTGCGATTGATCAGAGAGATCACTTATCCGCCGACAGCATGTCACATCCCCGCACCACCCTCTGTCCGGAAAGGGGTCACTCCACCGCGGAGCTTAGTATTCGTAATATACGCAAGAATGTGTTTCATTTACGAAATAATTTACATTACATACATACATGAAAAAGAGGAAAAGAAAGTATGTGCTGACCCTGCTCTTAATTTAAAAGAAATTGAGAATGGAGAAGGGAAAGAAGAAACGTTTCGAAATACCCTAGATGCAGACCATTTACTCCAGACTCACAGAGATCTGCTAAACAGCTCACCAGTTGAGGCGTCGAAGACTGGAGACTGATGGCAAAGGAAGATAAGTGATATTTTACCCTTGTCCTTGCGAACTGTTTATCTTTGGATAATTTCCTCTCTATCGTCTTATTAATTCCTTTTCTCATTTGAATTCTCTGTTACCTTATCCTCCTCCTCCCAATCCTACTTCTCGATCTCCTCCCTTTAGCCTTGCGATACATTTTTTATTCATGTTTATGTCCTTCCCATCCTGCACTTCCTTGTCCCTAAGTGGTCCCTTCCTTTGCTACATTTTCTCCCTCATAGACACATCTGTAGCTCCTCGTCTACCTTTGTTACATTGTGTGTAATGTGTTTTTTTGGTTTTCCTTATTCGACTCCCTATCCCAAATGGCATCGCATTTGCATTCAGTTTTTCCACCCACATTCAGTTTTTGCTCTCCGCTCTGTCCCGTTTCCTTCGATTTTCTTTCCTTTTCTAGCGTCTACAGTCGCTTCCTCCGCTTGCATATCCTTCCCTTGTACCCCACGGGCCCGAGGCTGATCGCCCCCGGCGGCCCCTAGCGCGGCCCCGCCGTAAATCTTGGGCGCCTTCGCCGCCGCCAGCAGCGGCGTCAAGCCCCGTGCCGCGCGGCGCTGCGCCGGGTGCCTCCGGCAGGGCACCGCCGCCGATGCCGCTGCTCACGCCGCCGCCGTCCCCACTGCCCCCGCCGGCCCCGCTGTCCCCGCCGCCCCCGGCGCCCCCGCTGTCTCTGCCGCCCCTGCCGTCCCCGCCGCCCCCACCGGCCCCGCTGTCCCCGCCATCCTTGCCGCACCAGGCGTCCCCGCCGGCCCCGCTGTCCCTGCTACCCTTGCCGACCCCGCTGTCCCCGCCGCCTCTGCCGCACCCGGCGTTCCCGCCACCCCTACCGTCCCTGCCGACCCCGCCGGCCCCGGCTGTCCCCGCCACCCATGCTGTCCCCGCCACCCCCACCGCCCCCGCTGTCTCCGCCGCCGCCCCATCGACCCCGCTGTCCCCGCTGCCCCTGCCGCACCCGGCGTCCCGGCCCCCCTCCCACGCCGGCCACGCTGTCCCCACCGACCCCGCCGCACCCGGCCACCCCGCCACCCCCACCGGCCACGCTATACCCGCCGCCCCTGCGGCACTCGACGTCCCCGCCGGCCCCGCTGTCCCCACCGCCGCCTCTGCCGCACCCGGCCATCCCGCCACCTCCATCGGCCCCGCTGTCCCTGCTCCCTCGCCGGCCCCGCTGTCCCCCCGTCCCGGCCGCACCTGACCACCCCGCCACCTCGTCGCTTCCCGGCATCCCGCTGCCCCCGCCGCCCCCTCCGTCCCTGCCGTCCCTGCCGCACCCACTGTCTTCACTGCTTCCACCGGCTCCACCGCCCCCACCTCCTCTCCTGCATCCGTCTCCCTTCACCCCACCGTCACCGTCGTCTCGTCCAGGTCGGCTGCTCACGCATCCGCCAGCTTCGCTCCCGTCCCCTCGGCCCCGCCCACTCCGACTTCCTGCCGGCGTCGGCGCCGGTGCCGCCCTCCGCGGCGTCGCCGGCGTCGATGGCAACGGCTGCGCGAGGAAGGCCCCAAACCCTGGCGCGAGAGGCGATACGTGGTCCTGAGGTGCTGCGGGAAAGATGTGGAGCGAGCGCTGGAATTGAGAACGTGCAAGGAAAGCGCCTTCGGGGGAGAGAAATGAGGGTCTCTACGAGGGATTTTGATGAAATTGGTGCTTGCTAGTCAGGCTGAGAGTACGCTATCATACGAACAACGAAGCAGTCCAACCTCAAACTATATGAAATAAACTTATTCTTTCTACTCTTTTTGTTCTCTAATTAGAAATTAATTGGTGTATTATTCACGACAGCTGAAAAAAAAAACAAATTCTGAAATATTCGCTTTTCACAAGAATAACATTTTATATCCTTTCTAATGTAGTTCACCTTGTAAAATGCGTATTATTTCATTATATTAACTTATATATTGATTTAATTATGGTATTATTTATTCTACTTGTTTCTTTTCCACGATGTATTACTTTTGGGATAGTCTTTAAATTACATTGAATTGCGAAGTAAGATCTTCAAATACATTTCCAAATTCTATTTAAGCGACTCCGATCCACCCTGTCCCAAGGAAGGGATAGTTTTTTGTGAGGTTGATAAAATAGTACCGTGCGGGCGGAAGCAGGGACGCAGCACAAGGGAAGCGGCGAGCGAGGGACAGACCGGGCTCCATCGAACGGCTTGCCCCGTAGTAATACCGTTAAGTGAATTCAGACGCGGAGCACCTGCGAGGGACGCGGGCGGGGAGGACCTGGGCAAAGCGCGGCCGAAAGCGAACGGTGCTGCAAGAGCTGACCGCGGAGAAAGATCCGCAATCAGAGAAAATTAGGAAGTGGGCAGTCAAAATTATTTTGTGGGAATTCTGATTTGGTGTTGTGGACGTTCTTATCAAAAGAAATAAAAGAGGTCATCTTCGTCAACATACTAGTATGTTGATACATACAGTATGTTTGACGAAGATGACCTCTTTTATTTCTTCCCAAAATGATTTTAATTTTATTATTTTTTTCGACTAATGTTTGTTTATTTATTTTACGTCCTTAGCTGTTGATACGCAGTCAGCTGTCTCATCTGTTTCATCACATGGGCATATTGAAGGGCCAAGGTATTTGTTGGTTATGTTTCATTGTGGTATATTTAACACGAGGTTTCATATAAACAGGTTCAAAACGGGAACTCCTTTTTTCTACTTCAGATGTCTGTAAAAATCGATTATTAGTTTAGAATCCATTTCTGGTATTCTTATAATTAAAATATGTCATATCATTATTTCCACTAACTTTTTTAATTGAATTTAAATTTTGTTTACCAATATTAGTGTACATGGCTCATCTTATTATTAAGAGAAACATGTACTTTATAGTCAACGCGATCAATTTTTACCAATCGGTCGGGTGGCTACATTTTCCTGTAAAACTTCGTGAAAAATGTACTACAACGAAATGTAGTCAATAAATACCTTAGAAAATTTGACCATTTTGGCATTACAATGCATATTGTTATGAATGAAAAGATAAGATTTATACACTTATATTTCTGCAAATATTTTATTGCAAATTAAATTGTAAATTTTAGTGAAAATAATGCTGTTATGGAATATTTTAATTAAACGAATATTAGAAATATATTTTAAAATAATAGATAATACATTTTGTAAAGATATCTGAAGAAGAGGTAAAAATGTTCCCGAAATGATGTCAGAATATGAAACAATAAGAACACAAATGTTTTTGAACCTGTGTATCTTAGTTGAAAACTTTAATATGTCCACATGATGAAATAGTGGGAGCTAAGGTGACTGCCTGTAAACAAATAACGTAAAATAAAGAAATCAGAAATAATTATTTAAATTGAATCTAAGATTGTTGATGTCAGTTGTATTTTTAACTCAAAGCGTACGGTCCAATGCAAAGTCAGGTTTTGGGAGGGAAAGAATTTGTCTACTTTCGCAGGTAAAAAGGTGTTCTACTATATAAGCCTATTCAATTATTATTTATATAAAATTCATGAAAACTACGAGTGTTGTTTACCAATACATTGCAGTAATAATCCATTCTTTATATTCTTACATTTTATGATATTAAATTCTACGCCTGATCTACTATTGATTATTCTAAGCTTTTGCGTATCACAGACATGAAATAAATAATCATTGATATAGCTGTTATTGTGTGATTTTGTTATTACTCTGCTTAAATTTGCTTCAGAATAATGAGGAACTGCTTAATAAAATCACCCTGTAAAGAGAGCTACATCCTATGATCTCTCTCACGATATCGTCGAAAACGTTTGAATTGAATTGAATTGAATGTGCCTTATTTTACGTGGCGAGAACGTTTAAATAAAACCTGCTCTATTTAAACCTAGGAATACATGACCAATCAATAGCCTCATGTTTTTTAATTTACGACTGGGCAATTAAGAAAATTAGGAGATAAAATGAGCAAGAATGAAGACATTACACTAGAGTTCACTGGCAGGAATGAGGGCTGTGAACCGACTCCCCTTCGTAGCAATGGGAGCAGGCGGCAGGAAGGAGGGAGGGGGCAAGCGAGATTGATACGAGAACAGCGGAGCTTAGGCTGATGGATAAGGAGCACGGCGGGCGCAAGCTGGCGAAATCCGGCGGCAGGATGCTCTGCAGCAGAAAAGGAACAAACCGTGAATAAAGGACGGTATTCCCCGGGAAGCTTTAAGTCGGATTGCGAGAGGAAACCCGATATTTACTACGTCAGTTGAGAAGCTCTTAGAGAGGTCTAGGATGTGTGTTTAAGAGTTGGGAATAAGGTGGCCATTGAGATGAAACATTGCATGCATAATTAATGCTGCCGAAAATGGATGTAAGATGTATGTAATTGTAGAACGAAAACGTAGCTTGTGAATGAGTGATTGAATGTTCTGAGGAAGGCATTATGTCCAAAGCCATATCTCGAGACATACTATTTGAAACATATGTACTACGTTGGAGGAGAAAGCCATACAATTTAGGAAGCGAGGAGAGAAATGCTAAAGCACTGTAGTTTTTTGATGTAGGTGTGATAGTAACGCAGGTAGTGAGTAGAGTCCGGAAGTTTGACAAAATTACTTTTTTGTTATTATTTTTATGACTTTTAACAATAGGAAAAACTTAATTGGATTTCTGGAGTGTTTTGATAAATCTTTATTTTGCCTTTTTTGCTTATTTTAGCTTCGGGTATCTGAATACTTTGTCATTTTTCTTTTCTTCTTGATTTTTTTTCTGCCTTTTCCTATTATTTTGCTTTTTTTCTGCTGCCACCGATCGCGATCAAGATTAACATATACCTGCAATCCTAGACAACACGAAGACAGTGTCGTGTTTTGTCTTTTTTGAAAGTGGGGGCTCCAGGTCGGATAGAGGTGAGTATCTAAATGAGGAAGAAAGATTACACCAGTCAGGATTTGCATTTTTTCACTGATGCCGACAGATCGCTCGCAAGGAATCGCAACATATGTTTGAGTACGGTCTCCGATCCCTTTTGAGGAGAGAACGCTCTGAATTAGAGATGTGGCCTTAACAGCTAAACTGTGATTCCTTAACAGTTAACATTTCGAAACTGTTACGCGAAATAACAGCTATTTCGTTTATTCTGTTGTTGTCTGTCATAGGTTGAAATGAATAGTACTACAATCTATTGGGCCAAACCCGAACTACTACAAGCTTTCGCAGCAACTATTTTGTACGATTACAGTTTTACTGGAGCTAATTAATCATCATTAGCAAGTGTCCAAATTATAGATTCATTAATAAATAATTCGTCATTATTACATACCATGTGCCACAATATTTTTATATTTTATTGTATGCGTTACAATAAGAACTTTGTCCTTTAAATTAAATCTTTTCAATATGTTTGTTCACTTCTTGCTGACCCATTGATGCTTATGTGAGATCCACTAATATTTCCCCAGGTCCAATAAAATGAAATGAGTTCCTGTTATATAACTGGCATTTGTTATTCAACGGTCTTTACCACTTTAGCTTTATCACAACTTTATCACAACCACTTAGTAGGTAAGCAAAAACAGTTTCTCCTTATCGTTATGTTTAGGACTAGTCACTTCATTATGCACAAGTTGTATATTCGAAAGATATTTGCAATCTGAACCCGAATCACCAATCACTGTTATTTTAGTAATATTCTATACACATTTGCTACTCATCATATCAATTATTCTTCTTCTTTGGCAGTTCATCAAGTCTCATTCATATCAGCTTGTTCTCTGTCCAAACATTTTTGGGGAAGTAGTGCAAGCAAGCGCCGTAAGGTAGCTTCACTAGAGCTTAAAAGTGCTACGAACGTTTTTCGTTTTGCCTGGTTCAACTCTTAGCAGTCTCCACAACTGATTTAACTCTTAGCAGTCGGTCAGGTTGCTGATCACGGACGTGTTATTTTTCAACTGTTGTTAAAAAGTTATTACGAGTTGACTGTTGTTCTGATAACAGTTATTGAAGAAAAGCTTATCTCTACTGTACTCATGATATATCCTCCTTAGTGCTGGCGATTACACATGTGCAGAGAACGATAACTATAGTTCCGTATTCACTGATGCTATTTTAAGATTCAAAAGGGAACCTGCAATAGGGTAGAGATAGAGACGTAAGTGAAGCAAATTTACAATCATCGTAGAGAGTGAGCATATTGAAACAAGATTATAAAGAAAAGATCTTTCCTCCATCATAAGTGCTAATGAAAATTGCACGAGCAAAGTTCAATAAAAATTGCAAAATTTTCGAGTAAGAATAAAAATGTTTGCCATTTTAAATATTTTTACAGTAATTACTTTTAAATGGCGATTTTTCATTGTTAACTGCCTTTTTACATTCCTACTTTAGCCAGAATAAATGTCTTTCTGCAGGCATATTAAAATAAATGCCTGCACTTCCGGGATCTAATAATGATAATACTGGTAATGCAAGTGCAACAATACGCTGTGGTGGTGACAGGCAGAGGGGAATATTTCAACGACATTAATATGCGAAGCTGGCAGTGGTGGAGCCAGTGGGGGATGGGACGAGATCAAATGTCCGAGGAATTGAGATGATAGGTACAAGATCAATAAAAGGGACTGAGACGCTGGTGAATGGATGGCATGTTAGCGGTAGTAATAATACTTATGTTGAAATTGATAGTTACTATGAGAACGAATAAAAAGATGATTATATGGTCGGCTAAGGGCATCTACTAATGTCACAGCATGCCACTGACCGCGAGGTCTTAGAGTTCGCGTCCTAATGGTGGTGGGATTTTCGTCATAGCTAGTCGATTGGTTGTTTGTTAGTGATTACGGGCACGTCAACAGCTTAGGCCGTTTTCCGGTAAGTGTAGTGCATGTTCTCCCCTCGGGAGATGGCGGTGATCTTTCCCCGCTGGGTGGCGAGATCCGGCGCCGACCTACTGTCGTCTAGCGGAGTTTCCCCCTAACCAGGAGTCTCCCACCAGCGGGGCACACCCCCCAGCCGGGACAGGCTCTGAGCTCCCGACCGCTCTCACAGAAAGTGTGGTAGAGCAGTGCATGTTATTGTGTGTGTGGATAAGGGGAGAGGATAGGACAAGGAAGAGGAAGGAAAGTTCGCGCGCGATCCATGGCCCGTTTGTTAGGGTACTGCTCCGGCATTCGCCTGTGGTTGATCGGAGAAACCACGGAAAACTACCGATCAGAGCAGTCGTCCTCTAGAATTATCTTGTAGAGAAAGACTGAATTCGACCTAGCTAAAAATGTAGTATCGACAATCCTGCCGCTGTCGGGACCTCCCGGTCAGGGACGCAATGACGTCAGTTGATGCACTGAGCCACCGCTCCCGGTTAGCTAGTCGAAGTCAGCCTCTGTCTGGAGGATAATTCTAGCGACCGTCTGATGTCATTGGTAGTTTTCCGTGGTTTCTGCAATCAACACTAGGCGAATGCCGAATCAGTACCCTACGAAACGGGACACTGCCCGCTCGCGATCTTTCATTTTTCTTCCATGTCCTATCCTCGCCCTTTACTTACATTCACTAATACTTACATGACCTCCATAACTACAAATGTCCGGAACTTACAGCTTGTCCCGGGTAGTAGGAGATACCTGCTTGGGAAAACACCGCAAGCCTTGTAGGTTGTTGCCGGGTCTCACCGTCCAGTGAGGGAAGATCACCGCCATCCCTCGTAAAAACATGCACTACGCTTTAGTCTTGTGCACCTACGCGACTAATGAGCATAGCAGTTCACGCGTCTGAAATCACGAAATAATTAATCAACGATGAATATAAAATTAATAGCGTAGTACGTGATCGTTGGCAGTGAATATGCTTCATATGATGACTTCAGTAACGTTGTTGTCAATGGTATCAAGTTTTAGGACAGGGACTGTAGATGTCCATTTGTGATTGTTGTAATGTGACGAGGAATGGATGATTCCAATAGCGTTGAAATCATTGACGACGGCTACGGTGGCGATAGTGAAGATAGTACAGTATTAACGATAGAGCATTTTTTGGACACTGAAGCGGGAAGTATAGCATAAAGAAAATACAAGATTAATGATAAGGTGTAAAACGAGGCGTTACTAGCATTTGCGGCTGATATTGCGATCCTTTTGATTCTCAGGAAGGTGATGGCGGTGACCAATTATGTAGATTTAATGGTGAAGAGGGTATTGCCACAAATATTATGTGAATGCTGCTGAAATGCTGGTGAGGTGTTGTTGTAGGTTAATTGTGAGAGGACATTGGTGAGAGAGCAATGGAGAGAGGGCAATTGTGATGAGCTAAGATGGGAGAGTATTGATAAAAGGGTCTGAGGGGTTAATGGATTGGACGTAATGATGGTGACTGTGAGGGGAAATGTGCTGTAATTAGTAAAATATCTCCGGTGATGTCGATGATGAAGCAGATGTCGATAAGGTGACATTCGAAAGAAGTGGATTGTTGACGAAGGAGCTGGTTTGGTAGAGCCACCCATTGCCCGGATGTGGCGTTGGTGGTGGTTACACCATAGATGGCGGCTGCGGTGGTGGCGGTGGCTGCAGAGTGGAGCGGAACGGTGGCCGGCGCCCGGTCCATTCGCACCCGGTCTAATCTCGCTAAGTGAATGGCCGCACAGCTCCACCCCGCCCCGCCCCTCCCCTCTCCCACCACACTCCGCCATGCGGAGCTCTGCGACGCTTCACCCACCCCTTCTCGCCACTTCCCATCACTCCCCACCACTACCCTCCCCTTCTCACCCCATCACCACCCCTTCTCGTCCGCTGCTGTCCTTACCCCTCTCTTCCCCCTCCCGACCTCCCCCGCCCTACTCTTCTCCTCCCACCCACGGCGCTGCGTTCTGCTGGCGCGCGTGGCAGGCGCCTGTGAGGAGCGGCGCTCGGCCGCTCGCGTGAGGTGAGAGAGGTGCGCCGCGCCTCCGTGCGGGCGACGAGGGCGGAGAGGGAGGGGGGCTAAGGAAGGCGAGAATGGAGTGGAGTGCTGCCTGCACTGAGGTAAAGAGTAGACAGAGAGAGAGGGTGAGAGGACGTCCAGAGCGAGGGAAAACTGAAAAGAAAATGAATGCAGAGTGCTTCATGAAAGAAATAAACTTCCGGGAATCTTGCGATTTCAAAGGAAGCGAGGAATAAGTGGAGAATGAGAGACTTGAAGCAATATGATACACTGTAAGAACCCCGAGGTTTTTAGAATACTAAATGTAACAAAAATATGTAGTAAATATCCAATATGCGCACTAGTGGTAGAGTAGCAAGTACATTTATTTATAAATATTTTCGCACAAAATTAACTAGCAATATTGTTTTCAATAGCACATTTATATAAAAATCTAATATAATGAATTAAATATTATTTACCATATTATGGATTTGAGTTCATATGCATTTTCATTGGGTTTCTATAGCTGTATTACGTTAAAACGTGGAATGTTAAAACGTTGACTCGGTGTATAATACTGATGTATGTCACGTTATTTGAAACCAAACAGTCGAAGCAATGAAGTCGATTTTTGCCGCGAAAAAAGTTTAACGTGCAATCTCGTATAAACCACATTCCCTTTTTTCACCGAGGTGATTTCGTTTTTACAATATCGCACTCAAAGTTTTACATTTTCAAGCATCAATAAGACTCTGCCTAATTTTCTTGCTATAATAAGAGTGATGACAAGAATTATTTCGCTTTCGATGAACTGCGGTGAAAAAAGAGGAACATTTCTCTACTCATTATTTTACTTAAAATGAGCGTTGTATTTGTAACGTAACAAGAAATGAACTACGAGTCGCACCCAGAAGATAAGTAATCGCTGAGGGGCGAAATCCGCATTATAGGATGAATGGTGAAACCTCTCCTCGCGTAACTGATGCAGAAGACCTGTTGTGAACCGAGGTGGTGGCGGACCGTATGCCTATCCACTTTATAATCCGGATGCCCTCAGTGATTTCCAACATTTCTAATAAATCATTAAATTCCTTTTTATTTGTATTATTATTATTATTATTATTATTATTATTATTATTATTATTATTGATTTAGATTATGTATAATCAAGTGAATTCTCCCAAATTATTATATTATTGAATATGTTCTGTGTTGTTTAAGACATTTAGCATTAATACAGATTAACTTTTGAGACTTAAGTTGAAAATATCGTATGGAAGTATTGAGCACTTGAAATGAGTGATATAACTCAACATGAGCGGTAAAAGCTTTAACCGAATGCAAGTGGTCGACACACCAGGTGCGCTATGCAGGCAGGTGTATTTTGCAGCACTCATCAATCAATCACAATGACGACCGCGTCCATTAACTGGATTCATAATCGCTCAGGAGTAAACTGACCGAGCATTCCGCGGTACATCCGTGCACTGCGTATTGCCTAACTCTACCCCTTCTTTTCCGGGAGCGGTCGATTTCCCAGCGAGGCCGGGCGTGTTTTGAAGCCGGCTGGCGCGGCGCGGCGCGTCGGCTGCAACTTCCAGAAGACTCCCTTGAGAATGCTTTTGACGGCTGCAAGAACCCGGACGGGAGAACAGCAAACGCTCCTTCGCCCGAGGCATTTTGCTTCGTCATTTTCGACTGCGCGCTCGAATCCGCTCTCTCCCGGCGGCAGCTCTCGCTCTGTTCGCTGTCAAGTGCAACGCTTTAATGGATGGCTGGCCCGCTCGCCGCGGCTTAGCTTCGTGCGTGCGCTGGCGTAGATGGATTTCTTTCTGCGGAAGCCGAGAGAGCCCACGCATTAAACTCCTAATTTTCGTTGCGAGAGTGAATGTTCGAATCAAGTATTTGACAGTAACGAATTTGCGTTCATAAATATTTATAAATGAGGGTCAGGAAAGTCTTTTCCGCTCTTCATGGTCTACGACTTTGACGTTGAATTTGTTCCTGGTTTTTTCTTTTCTGTTGTTACTGTGTTCTCTCTTTCCGTTGTTCATATAGGGAAGTGGAATATTTTCACTTAAAGTTAGAATTAATTTGGCTCTTGTATCGTTTATCATTTCTCAGTTTGAAACATTTCCTTCTCAAACTAATTAACATCAGAAATCTCTACTCCTTTTAACTGTAAAATTTATTTAATTTGTAATATAAATGAATTCTTAGAATGGGGTTTGCACATTGTAATGAAACAGAAGAAGTAAAAATGTGAATGAAATTGTTTTGAATTGGTATATGGCGTATACAAACAGACATGGCGTATGAAATAGAAAGTTGTCTTGTGAATATTTATTACGCATAGTCGCCGTTCAGAAGCTCAATAACCGACATCTAAGTCGTTATCATATCACCAAAAACTGTTAAGAAACGAGATGCAACAACTCTGTCAATTACAAAGAAATTACTAATTTATGTAAAGCGCATCGTATTTTAAGAAAGTGGACATTCAAGCATAATCTGTCTCCAATATTCGGTGGCCTGCATCACAAAACGTAACCGTATTACGCTCTGCACACACTTCGTGGAGGGTTGAATGCGATACATATATTTTTAAAATTATATTTCTCAGCTTTATATTTTTTCTATTGCGTTGGCCATGCCATTATTACTTCGGTCATACTTGCGGGATTGCATTATTACTTCGGTCATTGCGGCATCCTTGCAAATAATGTATTGTTTTGGAGAATTTGTGAAGGCTTTTAAGAGAAAGGAAATTTCCTTTGTCTCCTTTCTCCTCCTACTTATATTTGTTTCTTGTCACTACATTATCTCACCCGAACTACTAGTAAATTATTTTGTACACCTCCAGAGAATTTCAACTGTTAGCTTCCCACCTTGCGCGAGTGCGCGTGTACTATGTGCGTGCGCGTGCGCGCTCGTGCGTGCGTGTGTGTGTGTGTGTGTGTGTTCACGTTTACCCTATTTCCGGTTCTCGCGTGCATGATGCATGTTTCAACGTCGATAACCAGACTATCGTTTTCATATTCAAGGCTAGTTTTAATATTACCTTATTTTTACTAATAGTACCTGCTTAAGCGAAACACGTAAATACAGTCATACACACGGAGTACATAAACGAATAGTGCTTGAGGCAGAAATCAAATTTGCGAACTTTCGAGCCGAGATTCTTACGTCGCTTCTACCTCAAGAAACTCAACTATTCTGGTGAGACATCTCTTGTGTTTACTTTTTCTAATAATGAACTGTTCCGTCGACTCAACTTAACCAAAATAATACAGACCTGATAGCTCGGTGGCTCCTAACAATTCATGATGTGATAATATGGAACATTTGCCCTCGAAGAGTACGGGTATGCTTTCCATGTTTGAATTAAAGGAAGAAACCTCCGACTATGATTTTCGAATTAAATCGAAACAAGTGATTAGAGTTCGAGTGAAAGATGTAGTGAGTACTTTCACGTTAAGAAAAGTATTATTTGTTCTACCTAATATTTTATATTAAGAAAGAGAGATTATAGATAAATTTTGAACGACCTACGGCGGATCACGACGGCCTACTAGAAGCACCTCGATTTACCACCACGTCTGTTATTTTGCATGTATCGTCTTTATGGTGTTATTATGAACTTCGTCCCTTTCATAAACCCCATTTGACTGAATCCATCATTTTTATTCCGCAAATGAAAATCCGCGGGAGGCTGTCGCCCGCCAACACAGCGAGGGGGTGAAGGTGGCCGCTGAAGCCTTCAAGCGATGGATTTATCGTGGCGAGAGCTGCCGTTTTCATGTCCGCACGACCGTGTCCTAGGTATTACTCAAGAGCCTCTGCGACAGTCTCGTGATCCACTGGCGGCTGCGATCAATGGCCCGCCGGTGGGGCGGTCGCCAGGTCAGGCTGCGCCCCGACTGTTTGCGCAACGCTAGGGGACGGTCGGCTTGTGCCCATCTCCACGCTAAGTGCCTGTCACTCCTTCATTCAATTTGACACCGTTTGATGTATTCGTCATAACGAGTGTTGAACTTAAGGGTTGATGATGAAATTATGATTTTTTGGAAAGAATACAATAACTGTTTATTCTTTCGTAACTATCTCTTCTTAGTTATTATTTTTGGTCGTCATAAATTATACAACTACCGACTTGTTTTCGATTTGATGCTGCCTGGGAATTACTCCATCAGCCATTTTGAAGTATTCTTCGAAATAAGTGTTGGACTAGATTTTTTAACAAAGAAATGCTGTAAATCTGGTTTTATTTCAAAATGTTCGAAAACTGGTTAGTCGCACTTCATTTTTTTCGAAATTTCAGACATTTTGAAATGTTGATAGTACTACGTTGGTTTTAGGATTACGAAGAGAGTTATGTTGTTCCTATTTTTTACGATGTTGATAAACGTATTTTTTCTGAATTGTTCGAAAAAAAACTCTAAAATATCTCTACTTTCTGGAGTGCACGTTAGGCCACTACGAGCTACCCTCTAACAATTGTCGCAGACTCTTGGTATATAAGTAACAAAATCACTATTTATATTAATAGAATATTTGTGATGAAATTTTTGTTTTTGTTTAGATATTAAATTCAAATACAAGTGCTGGTTTCGAATGTTAAATAATGTAACTCAATTCCTTGCATAATGCTTGCATACTACCGTGATATTTAATATTTCGATATATTCAGAAAATTCTATTTTAATTTCTATCTCATTAATAAATACATTACATATCATTCGTTCGCCAGTAATCACCAATGTGGAACAGAAATTGCTCGGTATCAGTTTTACTTCATTTCTTTCACTAATTATTTAGAGTATAAACTATGGAAAAATATAATAAAAATATTTCTTTTTTGCCTTCTGTAAGAACGAAAAGTATTGCCACTTCTGTCTCACTAATGAAGTGTCAATACAATCTTCTGTCATAAAAACAAATCATAATTCTTAGACAATAAGATCGGCTATCTAATGATACACGAATGAAAAACATACATTTATAACACAATAAATAATAAAAGTATCAATAAAGATTACCGTTTCAAGATTTGGAGATGCCTCCGTTGCGTTCAGTCGTTATTTCCTTCCGGGCGTTCAATCGAGCCTTACGGTGCGTTTTAGTTTCTTAAAACTAGGTTTCCGATACACAGAGAAATTGATAGATATGGTCAGCAATCTATGAAACCAATTTTATGGAAAGTGTGTTACATTTTAAAAAGCTTAGATATGCTATTATTGCATCTAACTCACACTATATAACACTGTAAATTTAATTCTCTACAAAATTAAGACTTTATGTAGTTAAACTTACAATTTCATATTTTGTACGATTTAATCGCACTAATGACGAATCTCTGCTTTTAAACGCTTAGAAATACTAACATTTTGAGTCATGTACTGTTTTATTTGTTTTCGATTGTAATACTTGCGGTGCGAAGGTCATTTGGCGATATTCAGTATTATTTTTTCGCCTTAAGCTTCCTTTGAAATCTATTTCCGGCGCGGATTCTATGGATAAGATTGGTTATTTCGTGTTTTCGGGCAGGCCTTTACTCCCGTGTGTGTAGTGCATATTTTTGTATCACAGGAGGAGTCGGTGATCTTCCTCAGCTGGATGATAAGATCCGGCGCCGACGTACACGCCGGCTTGTGTGATTTACCTCCTCCTGGTATCTCCTCCAGCAAGTTATCGCCGCAGCCGGGGCTAATAAGAGGTTCACTAACGGTATTTCAAACAAGTAATTGCCTTCAAGAGAGGAAGCGAGAAATACTACTCCTCAAAAACTACAATTAATTAAAAATGTTGTTTGGATTATGATATAAAGTTCAATGAAATTTTAAGTAAAAAATATTTAATTCGTTTTATTGAATGAAAAGACGGTGATGTAGTTCGGGAAAACGCTTGAGGCTGGGACATTTGAATATACGTATTAATTAGTACAAGCATAAATTAATCAAAATACAATGTATAGTTGAATTAATTAATGATAGCCGCACCTTATTAAAATTATCCCGTAGAAATAATCGAGGTCACTCGGGAAATACCAGCACTAATTCGTGCTTTATTTTGTGAGGATAAGAAATGTGTTGCCAAATGTATTGATGAGACGTTAACCATATAAGGCTTCGTAAGGTACCAATGTAAGGTTTTGTACATGTAGTATGTAAAATAATTTAATGAGATATCTTGAAAAGGGGACTATAATAACGCAGGGATATTTAATAGTACATTATGAAACGATGATGTAATGATCGGTATTAATACACGAGTGTGATATTACGATACGAGCGAGGTACGAGTGAGTATTGTAAACTTCACACGAGTGTATTAATATCCATTACATCGAGTTTCATACGGTACTTTTTCTACGACTTCTGGTAACTTTCATAAGTTAAACTTCTTGGTGGGATCGTTTCGTGGCTGTTAACATTCAGGATTCAGCCAAGGCCACCTAGCGGACAGCTATCCTACCTGTCGCAGATGGCTTCGGTTTTCCAGTCCGTCTGCGAGAGAGTACAAACGCGAAATATTCTGTTTGTACAAACATTGCTGCAATAATTCCGAGGTCACCATTTTTGCTTTTTCTCTTCTTTCTGGAAGTGCCAACTCAATCTCTGATTCGGTAGATATTTTAAATTAAATAATTGGCCGGTTTTGAGGGGCAATCACACAGCAGCAACGTATAACACAAAATGACTTGCGCTTTGATCTTAATGTCAATCAAATGTTCCCTCTACCACTACCACTGCCCTAGTAAATTAGGATCAAAGTGAAATTACGATTCAATTTATTTTAAATAATATTCCTCGTAAAAATTACTAATAATAAAAGAAATTAAGACTGACCAGCGTAACATAATATCAAATGTAATTTTAATGTATACAATCGAACGAAACATTTACTAGCATGATTCTCCATGTTTAATGAAGTGTCAATACTTGGTTTGTAAACTTCTCTGTGACTGGTCAAGAACCTGTATCATAATGAAATCTGTATCGTAATGAGTATCATTTTGCAACGGGTTGCAGTCCTCCAATGACAGAATTATACAATGAGAGTAGAAAAAATAAATATAAAAGCATCATGAATGTAAATGGAAGTGACAAACTAGATAAGTGACATAAGGATGCAATTTGATATTTATGAACCGGAGCTCAATGTTGGTATCCAGCACCATAGGTCTCCAAATCATCTACAAACATGCGTGATAATATAGTGCTTATAAATTTGTATGAAAGTAAGGCGTGAGAATAGGCCAAGGAAGAGGGAGGAACGATCACGCACTGTCTATGGCCCTTGTGTTAGGGTATTGATCCAGCTTTTGCCAGGTGTTGATCGGAGAAAACAGGGAAAACTGCCAATCAGAGCAGCCGTCAGCTAAAATTCTCCTCGGCAGTGACTGGATTCGAATTATCTATCTAGCTATTGTCGAGAATCCTGCCACTGCTGGGACCTATAATGGTAAAGCCTGGAACGTTACTTGAGTTGTAGTATGATGTCATTATATTATTGACAATGCGGAAGGTGAGACATATTCGTCGGGCACTAGAGCACATAGTTATTAGTGATTTCAGATATAAAGATTCGCACAGGCTGACGCGGAAGACCCGCAGTCTACGCGGATGGGCCGCAGCGGAAGTTTCGCGTCACGTGTTGCCTTATGAGCACGTTCAGACCTGCGCGGCAGGCGAGCGTCGCGGCAACGGATTGGCAGCGCTTAATCGACGGCGAAATTTGTAAGGCAGTGAGACGCGTTTATTCCGCTACAGCTCGAGTTTCGTGGAAGTCCGCCCGTGTTCGGGAGTCTTCGCTCCCCTCTGGGTCGAGCGATCTTTCCGCGCCGCACCCGCTGCGGGTCTACCGCGTCGGTCTGTGGGAACCTTAACATAACAAATTATGTTGAACACGACATTTTTCAACACAACAGTTTGCATTATACCTTGCTGGTCACCTTACGCTGCAACTACAAATTCGTCTCTTATAATGAAAATAATCATGTAAACTACACAACTAAAACCGGATAAAAATATCGAGCACCGCCCCATGCTTTTCTATTAAACCCCCGCCCGGGATCATTTTTCATCTTATTTTTCTCATGACGTAGCAGCTGTCACTACAATTCAATTTCTCGAGCGTTGACACAGACATCTCTACAATCGCCGCATCTTTTCGCCATCTTCCGCCCGAGGCTCAGCGCGGGGCGCGTCCGCGAGAGGGCGCGCCCTAGGCAAAGAAACGCCCTGCCCTCCACGACCGCCCCGTCCCGCCCCGTCCCGCCCCGTCCCGCCCCGTCCCGCCCCGTCCTGCCCCGCCCCGCCCCACCGCGTCCCGCCCCGTCCCGTCCGCGCGGCCACGCGACGCTTCGGCGGCAGCGAAACAGGCGGCGCCGGCACGGGGGAGAACGACGCAGGCAATTTTCCGCGCAATGGGGTCCCCTCCGTCACCCTCGCCCCCGCCCTCGCCCCCGCCCCCGCCCCACGAGTCGCCCGCGACGACCCCGCGCTCGCCCTCGCAGGAGGAGGCCGGCATATTTATTGGGTGCCTTTGGGACCGCCGCCGCCGCTGCGTGCCAGCGGTGAGATACGCTCCATAAAACAGAATATTGAAAATCGTTGAATCTATACGCATTTATGCTGATATGGAAGTGCCTAGGAGGGAAGAAATTAAAACGCACAATCACGTGCACGACGCAGTACGTGAAAACCATTTAGTGGGGCTGCGCCAACAACATGCATAAAACAGTTTCACCGAACAGTAGATGTGTTTTTTAAAAATAATTGGCCGAATACAAAAATGTGGATTTATTGGAATTACTTCATTATTTCAATGAAACACGTAATACAATAATTTCATTTTGATGGTAAATATTGTCGCGCAAAACAAAAAGTATTGTTTTAAGGATAATGAACGGATATATATTTTGACTGCGAAAATATTTGTTGATAAGAATACAGTATTTTTTAAACCACGTTTTACCACACAAACTATCCCGATGGCAGTATCAAAGCAAAATATATTGACCCTAAACGAAAGATGTTTAAAAGTATGCATTTTTTTCTTTTCGGCGCCGCGTGCATCGTTAGGCTAAATGTGGCAATCAGCGGTGGGGGGGGGGATTGGGGGGGCGCTGGGACTAAGACTGTCTGCAGCGAGCGGGGCGGAAAATGCGTGAATAAAAATGGGAAAATGAATAAATGTATGTAGACTGTTCATTGAATTAATAAATTACGACAGGAATAATTTTGGATTAACGCATCAGAAAATAAATGTACTAATGAATAACTAATTACTTATTATTTCTAGAAGAGTCGAAATGAAAGATGTTAAAAAATCTGTTTTTTTAATATTTTTCGCACCGCGTACCGTGGTACGTATACGAAAAAATGGATGAATCTTGTACCTACATATAGTAAATCACTTACTCCATACATATGCACTCATAATTCGTGTTTTGTGGGTCCTCGACACCAAGAAATCGATTAACCACAAAATATAGTATACAGACATTACTTTAAGAAGGAACTACTTTGACAGGTCGGGAAATAATTGGACGTCATGCAGGATGATAACATTGCAAGAGATAGTGATGATGTCATTTACAAATAAGCTAACTGTAAAAGATCGAACTGATAAAATGACGGCTATAACTTGCAGTTATACTGCCAGCAGAGTCCAGGCAGTAGCTTCCAACGGAAGGTTCTAGATTCGAGTCCCGACAGAGGCAGGATTTTCGACACTAGTTTTTCAGCTAGATCGAACTCAGTCGCTGCCTGTAGGAGAATTCCAGCGACCGGCCGCTCTGATCGGTAGTTTTGGGTGATTTCTCTGATCAACACAAGATGAATGCCGGAGCAGTACCCTTGCAAATGAACCACGGACCGCGCGCTATCTTTTCTTCCTCTTCCTTGTCCAATCCTCACCCCTTACACACACACACACACACACACACACACTAACATTCACTACACTTCCACACATGCCGGGAGACCGGTTGGAGACTTAAAACGTGTCCCGTCTGGGGTAGAGCCCCGCTGGTGGGAGATACCTGGTTAGGGAAAACTCCTCTAGTCGACGGTAGATCGGCGCCGTATCTCGCCATCTAGCTTGGGACGATCACCGTCACCTCCCGATGAAGAAATGCACTACACTTACGGGACTAATGACCTCATTAGTTGACGCGCCCGGAATTCCTAACAATGAATCAATCAGTAGCTGTCAAAGCAGTCCCTAATAGTAATGCACATTTTTGAGCCATCAGCGTCGAAGGGCTAAATGTCACAATCAGCAGCCGTGGTGGCGGCGGCGGCGGGCACTAAGAGGCGCCGTCTGTGGCGGGGCGGGGCGCAGCGGCGCGTGGCTTTGTCTGAGGCGGCAGGCGCCCTCCGCGCGCGTCACGGCGCGTCGCCCTTTGAGGGCCGAGGGCGCCGGCGCTAACGAAGCGGGGAAGGGGCGCCCCGCGCAATTGCCTCCCCGCGCGCGCCGCGCCGCACCAACGACTTCCGCCCCGCGCATGCGCCCCGCCCCGCTACCGCCAACGCCCCCTTTTTTAGTTTTATCATTAGTTCTGCAATTAAGCGTGGCAACTCGGTGGCGGAATGTCTTACTTGTAACTTAACATTCTTTACTTCCCTTGCAGAGGAAGTATAGTGTAGTGGACGAATTTATATATTTATTTTAGGTAGCATTACAAAACAAGGTCTTCAGGGATCACATATTGTTAAAATATTTTTATTTTCTTCAGAAAAGGCATAGAGTTATTAGTGTAAGTCAATATGGTACATTTTATTGGCAGCTTTCTACAAAATGTCTCAGAAAGTTACAAATTACTAGAACATATAGGGGGTCTGCGATGGTCACATTTTTGCCAAAAAACTTATAGTGGGAAGACTCGTTTAATAAAGTTACACGTGTAGCAATTGTTCCCGATTTGTAAGCGACACATCTTGCGCTAGTGTTTTGCAACATGTAATCTCTTTCACTGTTGAATATTGTGTATCTGTTAAATGCTCGTGTGTGGCGAGTTGACTAAGGCCAATGTCACATATGTATTGGAAAAATCTTCGACGCCCCACGCGCCCTACAAGTTTATAACATTTCTTCTGGGACAACTGTAAATATTTTTGAAATTAATCTGTTAAGTTATTGTTTGTGAATGAGGAAATCAAGTTTTAGGAGAACTTACTTTTAATCTGTTTTTAATCAGGCTTCTCAATATGAGTATTTATCTCTATTTCTGTCTGGATGTTTGCATGTTTAGTTTATATCGTCTTTTCGACTATGTCAATCTGCCTGTCCATCTCTGCACTTTCAAAACTATCTAAATAATTTCGTATAATGAACGCATAATTTGACAGTTAAAATCGATGCACACAAGAATAAATTTCCACCGATCCAAATATCCTCAAGAAATAATACAAGAAAAAAATGATCCATAGTTCTCCCTCTCCAGTTAATTCCTTGGACTTTTTTTACAAACACATATTTGGAAATTCGTGTAAATGCTCTCATCGTCCAAACACAAATTAAAATAATCCAAGTATCATCGATTATAAATCACCGTTGAGTCTAGAATGAAAAATATTCTACTTTTTGTACCTAGAACAGTATTAATAATTTATTACTTTTCAGACAAGAGAGCCAATCTCCAAAAAAAAAGGTATATCATAAAAGTTGTATATTTTAATGTTCCTTCTAATCCTCGAACGCAAATTTATAGAACAAGAAGCAATAAATTTTAAAAGAATTCGCTGGCTGCTTCCCTGACGTTTTGCTTATTTGTTTGCCCTTTTGCCGTTTTCTATCTGCATGTTAGTTCGCTTATGCTTTTGCCTTCTTAGTCTTAATATTCAACTATTTATTCCCTTTTGTATTTTTATTCCTGAATTCCCTAGACATGTCGGATATAGGAATTATGTTTTGGGGTAATTTTAGAATTATTCTTTTTTATCTATGAGTTTATCCCTTTAAAATTCTTCTGTTTTGTCTATATTTATCTTAGTTTGTCTAGATCTTTCATTTTTATTGCCCACGGAACTCCTCTTCGTAGCACTTTAGAAGATTACAATACCACAAAAACTTGCTTCAGAGAACACACGCCTTTGTCTCTTTCTTAAAGAAGAGAACGTGATGTTATGACGTGTAATAGTTAACGTTCTTTTTGGAGAAAAGGTGAAAAAAATTATGAAAAACTTAGTAAACATTTTCCCCCTTCAATATAATAGAAATACATTTTGGAAGAACGTAGACATTCACAATTCTACAGATATTCAAATGATAATTCATGACTAGAAACAGTAACATGTTCACATAATGCGTTTCGTTAAGTGCATAAGTTTGGAAATGGCAAATTTACTTCTAAAATAATGTGCTGATGTTTTCATGTCATTTAATTTAATTTTTCATTGTATTAATAGAAAATGGTGCGGAATTTGTGATCATGCTGTCGATGAAATGAGAAGTCATTAACATTTTTCGATCCTATAGCAAAAATTATCAAAAAGAATGGCAGCTGAGTGCCTGAGAAAACTACTTTTATTATTTCTATCTCTCAGTCCCTAAACCAGTGTATGAAAAATAATTACTACGTAATCAAAAGAAAAGTTATGGGTCAATGAAAACTAAGTAAGACAATCACTCTTTCTTCTTCTTCTTCTTCTTCTTCACCATTATCATCTAGTTATTATCATCTTCATCTCCTTCTCTTCTTCTTCTTCTTCTTCTTCTTCTTCTTCTTCTTCTCCTTCTTCTTCTTCTTATTATTATTTGTTTTTTATTGTTTTGTTTTCAATTAACCTTTTCTTCCTCTAATATGTGTGAAAGTAAAAGTTAGGGACTTGAAGTTTTGTATCGTAAACGTTCTAGGTAAAAAACGATATTATTTATTACACACAACGTGATATTTACTAAGAAATTAACCTCATTGCTGGTGTGTTTAATCAAGCGTATTAAGAGTTAACAATATTAGTATATATGCGTTTGCGAAATAGTGTTCCATGTAAGTCGTATTTCATGTCGTGTACTGCTTTTGCAATTCTTATGGATTAAAGTTCATGGATGGAGGAAATTATTATTTAAATTCATTAAAGCTGAGTGTATAATTTCCATTCCAATTCACAGACTCTCACAATCTCTCGGAGAATTGCTTCTTAACGAATAAATAAAGAAGGCCTTTGTCCAGTGCGTGCATTCTATGCGGAATATGCCTTTTGTTTTCCGGCCTCATTCCCAACAAAGGGCAGCAGTAGAAATTTCAGCATTCTGTGTTGGCGCTTTTCCCTTCGGTTTACCTGGTGTTTTGTTTGTCTTCAGTGTTGGCGTTGGAAGAATTCAACTCTAATGAGAATTTTGATTTTTTCTCTACGTTTTGTCAAAGCTTCAAATGGCAACACAGGCCACCCCGTTCGAATAAATACGATTATTGAGTAGAGTATCAATAAAAAAGAAGTGCAACCAGTAAAAGCTGAAAGTGGTAAATTCTTCTCTTTTATGCTTGAGAGGAAATTCGTTTTAAATTTATCAATGTGTAAGATACCTTAACGCCGGAATGTTTATGATTATTGTTAAAATTTTTATATTTATAGGTTGATGAAATAAAAGTCTACAAGCAAGAACTTATTACTTTTCATTAGAATTCTCATTAAGTTTTACATTTTACTCTTAGAATTGAGTCCGAATAAAAAATAATTAGTTTGATATTAGATTTATTTTTCATTACAAACATTTAAACGCTAATTTTTCAGCTGTCAACCAATAAATCCACGAAGGGACAATATATAATTTTATATTTTAAAAGTAATTTCACCTTCAGGCTAATTGTAATTCAAGGGAAACTTATATTTCTGAATAAAATATTTTTATATTTTATTACAAAATTACAACGAAACTACTTGACAGAAATGAGACAACTTTCTTCTCTTATAAAAGAATTCATAAAATCGGCGATAATCTCTTAGTGCCTTTTCATATAGAAATATTTTGTGTGGCTCGAAAACGTTTTTATCTAGAAAGAAAACGTCAACCCTTTCGGAGTTTCTGATACTAATTAGATAAATATCTGAAGCTCTAAAACGCTAGATGATGTATTTTTTACAGGATACTCCTTAGAGCTATAAACATAGTCTTTCCCTTATATTAGTTTGAACTGTTACAAAAGTAGAAATCTTAGAAATGTTACGCAGTATTCCGACACTGACATTTTCGTCCGTGTAATATGTAGGAGGTTAAACTGAATAAATTTGAATAATAATAATAATAATAATAATAATAATAATAATAATAATAATAATAATAATAATAATAACGGAGAACAACCACAAAAAAATACTTTTTTAGTGCCTAAAATTATAGAGCTAACTAAAGGTATTTCAGGGCTGCTGATTTCAAAAGTTCTAACTGCTTGGTTACATCAGCTTTAGTATTGAAAATACAGTGAAAAGAACGATTTTCGTCACTTTCGGAATCATATACATATTCATTCGTTTTGAATTAATAGTATAGTCAATTTCATTATAAACTGACAAATTGAATTCCCTGCGCCGTTTTAGTAATGTTCTCGATTTCTCTCACATATTTTTTAGTGCTTAAGTCATGTATTTACAAATAAAACTTCGCGTTTTTTAATCACAATTTATCCTATGTCTCCATCCCTGCCGTGATTTACAGTAATCTGAAGAATATATTTCATTTGAAAAAACAAATGTATTTTATTTTACAACAAATTAGCACCAGTAAAGTAAATATTTTATGTCCACATGCCACTGATGCTCCCAAATTGTAGCACACACAATGTGGAAGTGTGGTGATGATAATTCTGTATTTACAAAACTAGAGCACTTGGGGCACAACTAATGCACTCTTTGCAATCAGTGACATCGAAATGCGTAGGAAAAGTTTATTATCTTTCGCACCAAAATGTGTGTTAACCAGTGTAATAATAATAATAATAATAATAATAATAATAATAATAATAATAATAATAATAATAAAATAATTGAATCAGTTTGAATAATGATTCTTCTCGCAAATAATATTTTAAAAACGAGTTTATTTTCAAATTGAATTTGCCATGCAGAGACAGTTATCCTATTTCATAAATGATTTTACCTTTGGTCAACTTGCCTAGAGTTCTTTCTTGCTAGTTTTCACTCAACTTGTTTTCTATACTTCGAACGATTTTATCGAATAGCTGCATTTTAATCTCCTAAGACTTCAGAAGAATACATGATCTTGTAGTTGATTCTGACATAAAAAGATAATGAATTTGACACTCAAATAGTGAGAAACGCATTTGCGGCCATGAGTCATCCTCGCGGCCAGACTGCAGCGTTCCTTCTCAAAATCCACTCGGCCCGTTCGCTCCGTCACAACGGATGCTTGCGGTGGTACGTGCCCCGCAAAACTAAGCTCCCTTCGCCGCTCTGCACCAGGGCACGTTTTCGGACTTTATCTCAAGAGTAAGTCTACTAAAGTTACACGTACGACCAAAAATAAAGACGAAAACACGTGGTAATAATAATAGAAAGGCACTTTCTGTTCTTCTCTCCAAAGAGTATCTTTGCATGTACGTCTGTGGATTTCTGAAGATATTAAAAGACGACGTACACATATTTTTTCATATAAGGTAAAGTTTTTAATGATATTAAGTAAATAGATAAAGCGATTTGTAGTTGAATTATAGTTTACGTTCTTCATTTCAACTTAATAATTACGTTCTTAATTTTAAGTTGCCCAAATTCCTATCAAAAAAATAATAAATATTCTGATAATGGGATTCAATTGTAGAGAAATAGCACTTGAAAAGCTGCTAAACGGCTTATTCGTTTAGTAATTAACTCACGACCTCGGGAAAACAATAAATTATCTGTGTTTTAGTGTTGTGAGTGGGAAATCTGACACACACATACAATCTTTTCGGAAATCGTTCACTTCGCCGGCTCTTGATAACACAATTTTATTTGTCTACTCATTACATGAATATTGTACAATGTAATTTTGTGGTTAAGGTAACGTTTCTAACAGTCTAATTTGTTATCGCAGTAGTCGCACATCTAGTAAGAAAATTCTGGAATGTAAATAGAAGTTCATTAATATCTGAAAATACTAAAACTGTAGTGTTATCAGTAGACATCGGATGTTTAGGGAAATGCCTATTTTTTTCTAGAGAACTTATTCAAAGGCTGATAATATATGTCCACGAATCATGACAAATTATGATATATGACGAAGTTTTATAATGCTTATTTTTGCTTATTTTAGAATAAATGCCTATTTTTTGCATAAATACCTTTTTAGGACTTTTTTTGCCTTTTATTTATTATATTTATATACAATGCTAAGATACCGGAAAATCGACGATGGTCCAACGTGACCATTCATTACGAAACCTTCAATTCACGTCTTGAAATTTAAAATTACGAGAGAATTCCTGAAAGTATACCAACTGATTTTTCTCCATTTCCCTATTTCATAAATACCAGCCATGATCTGAGAACATGATCGATACACCGTGGGTACCGAAATCTTAAGTGAAAATAAACATAAATTCCTAGATGGTTTTAGTGTTGCTAGTGTTGGACTGCTAAAATATATGCTGTCACATCGTTCAGATATCCTTGTCCGCATTCAAACTGATTTTGTCTCCCAGTCGTCGCAAATTTGAAATTGTGATCCTTGAAAAGTTACTGGTAATATGTAAATATTACTGGTTAATGGAAACTACTAAGAATAAAATGTAGAAGAATTGTAAATGTCTAATTCTAGTTTTACATTATAATATATGAATTGGTTTTGTGCATTTAAGTTTACAAAATAATATAGACAAAAAATACAATTTTTCCATTTTATTGTGCATGTAACTTATGACAGTGCCTTTTTTCTCCTTATTATTGACATTTTCAGTGCCTTTTTAGGCGCATAAAAGACGATTTTTTAGTGCATAAACATCCGATGTCTAGTTATCAGTAATACAAATTACACTACAGAATAATTCAAAGTTCGTTCTCAGTTGAATACAAGGCTGGTATATCAAGCAGCGCAAATGTAAATCAACACGGAATATATCTTGTATGAGTTTCACTGCAATATTTACTAATGAATTTCAATCATATGGAATTCGCATTTTTTATATAAATATAAAAAATTGTGCAATTGTGTTTGATACTATCTTGTACAAAATAATTTAGTATTTTCAAATTCGTATCACATATGAAATAAATTGTATATTTAGCGTTAAAAACTCTAATAGTACTGTGATATCTCAGTGAATGATAGTACTGTGATATCTCTGAGATATCAACTTGTGCAGATGGTACTTCTCCCTCATACGTCACACACATTTTTTACTGTTCTTTAACTAAATAAAGCAAATCAAATCAGATGTCAGACGAAGGCTTGAAATGGCTTGTATCGTCATTGCGTAAGAAAAAATTCTTAGTATTTTAATGAGGCTCAATAAATGAGAAGCTTTTTCTGGATGAATTCAACATTATCAATTAAAATACGCAAAAATTTCCTTCTTTCTATTTATTTGTGCAGGGATTTTTCAAAAAAAATTATTTATCATTAAGGCATCAGTTTTATTGAATTAATACCTTAATAAATCATGATTGGCTGGAGCAATGAAGAAAGTTCTTTGTTTCTGGATTAAATGTTACGTTCACTAGTTCAATACCCATTCCGTTTCATGGATTTCTCATCCGAAGTGTTTATTTTATATTGATACAGATTTCTACAAATATCCATTCTCTAGAATAATCTGATAAAAAAGCAAACTGAAATAAAATAACGATAAATTAGCGGAAGATGGAAATGCATTTACCTGGCAAATTGAGAGAATATGAAATGTAAGAAATTGAATATTACAGTCTAATAACATTAATAACTATTCAGTATCTAATTTACAAAATAAAACATAAATATACAAAATGGAAGAAATAATTGCTTTATTATTTTACATGGGTTTACATTTACAATCACCAATTAAGAACTTAATCAATTTAATGAAGTCGTGTGTAATATATTTCAGGTAAGATTAACATTTTAAAAGTTTTATTTTTGGAATTTCCAGGAGGAATACTACATTACTAAACTCGGTCATAAAAAATCGCAGAAAAATTTAGTCCATACAAGTCATGAATACTTTCAATACAGTCTATTTAACTTCATAGACAAAGATTTACCAATTTTTCCTCAATCTTTGGCCGATTTTAAATTTTGAAAAATGGTGTTGATTAGCTTTACATTCTGTTTAATATGTTAATGTACAAATATTCAGCAGACATTTGGAAAATGTTTTTCTGGCATATTCATTCATTCAATCGCAGTCATTTCGACCATTCGTTTGTAATCAACTTTTAACAAACGATGTACGAGACGGACAGTGCAACATTTAACGTACGATGCTGCTGCAGTTTCATTCATCCAGTTTTTTGATTGAGTATGAACTGAAATAATAATACAAAAAGGTATAAACTTTTACATATAATAATTTGTTAAATCAATCAATTTGTTTGCGATGATGAGTAAACTATCATTTTAGTAGACCGGCCCAATTTTCTGACCTATTTTATTACTTCTTTGAAACATTAACTTTAAAGGATTATTAACTTTAAGGGAAACTGAGCAATCTCAATAAATTTGGCTTTTGTAGATGCATGTAATTTTAATAAATAGCGTAAACGACAAAAAATGTTTTAAAATTTCAAGCTATATTATATCTAAGGGAAAAACTTGAAGAACTCATCAGAGAATCGAACACACAAGTTCGGAATATACAGCCATGTGATTCTTCGCTTCAAATCTGCATTTTTCTCGGGATAATAACGTATGACTGCTTAACACACCAATCTAATGTTCAGATCAAAACTATGGCGTGTCAATAGTGAACGCAGCACATAAACACACTTACGTAATCAATAAGAAGTAACTCCCCAATCAACCAGATATTAATCCCCATGACGCATAACCGGCGTAGTGAGTCGCAAACTACGCGGCAACGCAACCTGCGCGCGCGAGCGCTCGGATCTTCCAGTCGCGGGAGCAAGTTGCCTCTCTGGTAATGATTCGCGCGGAGATTAACTCCGTGCTAACGAGAAGCAGTAGTAATCGCCCGCTAGAGCGCGCGCCGCACTTTGCCAGGTGCTAAGACGCGGAGCGGGGGCGGGGGCGGGGGCGGGGGCGGGGCGGAACGCAGTCTCAAGGCGGCGTGGGGGGGGAGGAGGGAGCGGCGGATGTGGAATCTCTAGAATGGGCGCTCCTCCATTTGCTTGAGGCGCGCGAGGGTTAATGAGAGAGACGAGACGGCATGATCGATTTCTTTCGCGGATCGGGAGATCGGTCGGAGACGGTGCATTCGATGGTGACGGAATAGTGGAAATTCTTTGAACCCTCTCGATCGAGTTGCAGTGAAGTGTAGTTACTAGTTGATTTAGGGGAATACTTTCTTATGGTCAATTCTACGGTTATTCACTACAATTGACCTTCAGCGCGTGGTATGCGTTTTCAAGTTCTACATTTTACGTGCGCATATTTTTAAAGCATCTCTTTTTTGTTCATGTTGTCATTTTTGAATCATGTTTCACGGGATAAAATTGTATTATTATATTATACACCTACTCAGATTTCGATTTGAAATAAAAAAGAACGCAGTAAGAGATAACTCATGTATTGGCTAATGATCGTAAATACAAATGCAATTTGTAGAATACAACTACCGTCTTAAACGCTGCATTTTAATTTTTACTGTAATAGGTTAAATGTTCCTTGAGAGCACATCGTTTCTAGTTATATTAAAATTACAGATGGTCAAACCAAAAGTCCTAATTATCTTATTTTCGTAGTTAATAATGCAAAATTAATTTCAAAGTTCACATACCACTACTAGTTGAATTCTTATTTATTTTTCATTTTCTGAAAAATATTTTAATGCTAGTTTTGGTTTACAAGTGATAAAAGACCTTAACGTAGTTTGAAGTACTAATAATAATTATCACACCTTTTGTAAACAATGAAACACTACACTAGTTGTTGGACCAAAATAAATAAAACATCAAAATTATTTTTCTCTGGAATTTGATTTCCCTATCTAATGTAATAGAAAGCTTCGCAGAATTCTGCAACTAGTTTAATTTTTTTGTTCAGCATTGTCACAAAGAGAATATTTGTGATTGTTTACATTGAAGTAAACGAGTCCACGAAACAAAATGAAAAAAGAACTTCAAAGGGGGTCACTGTAATTGTAAAGTTACAGCATAGAATTTCCCCGGCCACAAACGTTTCCAAACACCATTTCAAGACCATTTTTACTTCAGCTTTTCGTAACGCGATATCCTCTTTTACGCACGAGTCGCACCGGCGGCGCACGCGCGGGCACATATTTCTCGCTTTACGCTGCCATACGAGCGTATTGGCAAACATTCACCGCCGCGGGCAAACAAAACAACGGGAAGCCGTATTCGCTCGCGAGAAAATCACGAAACACGCCAGACGTCAGGGCTGGCATTGCGGTTTACAGCGGGGGATGCGGTGGCGAGCGTGCCGCCCGGACCGCATTTGCGGCCCGCGAGATATCGAGTGCGAGCGGTGCAAGAGGCATCGCTTGCCATTCGCGCGTTGGGCAGGTGGCCGCGAGGAACGAAATTGCAACGAGAGTGCGCTCCGCAAACGTTTGTGACGTTTAAAAAAATTACATTCGGTACGTTATTTGGATTAGAAAACAGTTAAGAAAACTATTTAACTTAAAGATGTAGGGCCGTAGTTGCCTCGGCTCGAATAGTCACTGGTTCGAATCCCTCCTCAGGCGTGGATGTTTGTGAGTGCTTGTGTTGTCCTAATGCGTCGTGTTCACCCTACAGTTACCCGAATGTAAAACAATCAAAGTTGTGACTACATGACCTAATAGTTTAAAAGCGACTTTAAAAAAGGAATTTTTTTTAAACTAGCACCTCTCAGGTTAGTGCGTCACAGTTTTTAACTAATTTTTGACGTTAAATATGTAAATGTATAAAGAAATAACGTCCAATTTAAACTGCATTAATACTGAGGTTCTGTTTATACTTCGTGAATAAGTAACTTAAATCCCTACTTCGTAAATTCCATCCACTGGTCTCCGTTTTGTGTCATAATTAGCTAAGCATTCTAACATAAATTACAATTACGAATCAAACTAGTGCTGCAAGATGAATAATAAGTTGATGATAATTGGGATCGAGTGATTTCAGTTAATACATTTGTTGGTAATATATCCGTAATATAAGGAAGTGCAACTTTTGCATTTGCCATAAATTGTTTTATCAAACAAAAATATTCAATAAATTTATTAAATTAAATAATGGAAAATGAACTTTTTTTTCATGCCATCAAACATATTCTAAGATTCTACGTTTATTCGATGCTGCTTTTTACGATGAAAATCTCTTAAACATAATTTGAAAAATAAATTCTATTGATGTTATAAAATATTTATTGCTGCTTTGTTCGGTCTTCCTTATGTTGATTTACAATGGAAATCAAATATTGTTTCTTGAATTTATCGTTGTTTTCATAATCTCACTTCATACTTGAAGTGTCTTAACTCTGTCATCAGTTCTAATTGTAATATTCAAATTGTAAATGTTTCATTGTCGCGCTTTTTCAGAAAAAATGTTTCTAATAAGAAATAACGAATTGTAAACTTCACTGTTTTTTATACATAAGACATTTTGCGAATATCGGATTCCAGTGTGGCAAAAAATCCTGATAGAGTGCTTCATTACATAAATGAATCTTTTTTCTTAGCCCAGTGAACTGTTGACACTAAAACTTGAGAAACTTCATCACATCATTTTCCTATAACCACAACATATTTTTAAACTCATATTACACTCCAATTATCATAAGTAGTAATGTAATGGATTTTGAAATAAAGAAAGAACAACATTTGCGTAAAGTTAATTGGTTTAGGTGCTGTGCGGTGGTTACAACTGCGTGTGTGAGTTCGATTGTGGCCGGGTAGATATTGAGTGGGAGAGAAAAAAGAGGGCCCCCTATGCCACTCAGGGATTGTGCAGGTGGGCGGTTTCAACAAATGCCTCTCGGTTTGCTTGGTGGTTGAAGGGCATTCTCGGGCAATGTGAAAATCCATGCCCGTTTGTTCAGTTCCGAATTAGTAAACCCCTCTCCTATTTTACAATTGGAGGTAAATGAATAAATGGGGGTGTGCCAGAACGGCTTTTCTCTGCAGTACTGTTATAGAGTGTGATATGTAGCCTGCGCTAGATGTGATATAGCTTCACAAGTTTTGAAGCAAATTTTCATGAAAGATTCAGTATGATTTTACCTGTTCGTGAATACATATTAATGTTCATTTAAATGTAAAGAGTTCGATTACAAAGAAAACTTTAAACTATTGACGAAAAGGGATATTTATATTTGTTAGTTGAGTTCTCTCGCGTTGATTTTGTTTATTGGATCTTCACGTTAAAGGGAGATATCAATCTCATATTTGACGAAAGATGAAAATAATAAGAATGCATTGGTAGAAGACAATTGTAGTATATTGGCTCTACACGAAAGGTAGATTTAAAAGCAGCCATGTTTCTTCTAAAAGCTGACTGGATAGAGAGAATTATTTGTGATATTTTCAACAACTCTCTATCTTTGTTGTTAAAATATATATTATCTCTCGCCCTGATATGTTAAAATTTTTGAAATTGTACGATTGCATAAGGGACTTTGTGTCTCAGGCTAGCAGGCATTTTTAGTTCTTTTTATGACAAGAGCAAGAACGAATTCATATTACTTTCTTGGTGTGGAACTGATATGTCCGTAAGACACTGACTTTGTTTCATTATCTATAACATTGCAAGAAAATTCTACGCGTTGGAATCGGGCTCGCAGATTCAGTTCTTTCCCTCGAATCGTAGATATGAATTTTTATAATTAAACAAACTTCATTTTAATATGAGTTGGAGGAATGAGCAAAAAAGAAAACATTTTGATTTTAATTATCCTGCACATTATAAAATTCTATTGTGTATGCATAGAATGAAAAATATATTTTTATTTAGAAATCTGAGAGTTTTTGTTTTGGGTATCAGAAAAAACTTCACGCATAAAATGTTGATATGAATGAACAAAGGATATCATCCACCGATTTCCGATGAGAATGCTTTTTGAAATATTGTTAAGAAAGTAATAAAATGCTTCATTTTATGAATAAGAGGCTTTTAAGGAACATCCTTTATTAATTTATCAATCATTATATTCCTTCATAAAAGTTTCCCAAAGTTATAAGATAATTGTTTTCTGTTATATAAAACGCTAAAATGAGGTCAGTAATTCATCAAATATGAACATTAGCTCTTTTCCTTGTAAATAATCGTCTTCGTCAGGTCGTTGATACTAATAACTAATTATATAGTTTTCACGTAAAAGCCAGTCCTAAAAAAGTGCAATTTTTGTGAGTTAAATGTCCTGCAGTGAAAAACTCATTCTCAGTTAACAAAATACATTTATTTGTAGGACCACGGGCGATTAAATAGGGTTCACAAACAGCCACGTTTTCATAAAGGCCAACTATTACGAATTGAGAGGACAGAAATACCAGTTTTTAATACAACAACTCTGTGTTTTCATCGCGGCAGGCAGATTGCATCGACTCTACAGCGAGAGTTTGGCTCCTTAGTGAGACAACGTTTTTACAGCGCTCACTTGGGAAAAGCTCGGTAGTTGCAGCGTAGTACAACTTCACTCCCCGCGTGCGTCCACGCGGGACCAAATATTCTTCCGAGCGGCGGAGAGGGTAGCAATTGAGGAGCAGAACGCGCGTACACACACGCGCGCACGCACGCACGCGCTCCGGCAGGTGGGCCAATAACCGTCAGCGCGCGGTGCAATTCTCGTCGCCACAAACGATTCTCCGCTGCGCCGCGCCGCTCCGGCGACAGGCAACGGGGGCGCGGCCACGCGGCGGGAGACGGAACTTGCGGGGGCGAGGAGGAAGGAACGGGCTGGTTGGAGCAGAGGCGGACTGCGAGGGCGGACGTGGAAACAGAACGAATAAGGGGAAGGCAAGGCTGTGAAAACATGAGTGAGAATTGCTGAAAAGTGGAGTAACTAGTAAATGAAAGGTGGTGAGGTACATGAGAGAGATGTGGGTAGCGGGACGTGTGAGGAACAAGTTGTGATGGATATGGAGACGGTGGAGAAGTAAAGGCCGGCGGGTGCGGGCCAAGCAGGATGGAAAGCAGAGAGGAAAGGAATGAGTGAGGTCAGGGACAGAAGGGTCTTCCTGGATAGGAGAGAGAGAAGTCATTATCAGGAGAGCATAAAAATCGGATGGCGATCGTGACAGAGAGACGGACAGATTGAGCGAGGACGGGGCAGGCACGGGCCGAGTCGGGCGAAGGGATTGTAGGCAATGGCAGAACGGTGGGCGTGTGGGCGTGGCCGGAGGTGGGGGTGGAGGGGTGGGGGCGGGCGCGAAACAAAGGGGCTCGGTGGCGCCGGCCTGCGGCGGCGGTGGGGGCGGCGGCGCCCGGAGCCGCATTAATGCAGTTTGCCCCAACGTATTCGGCGGCGGCCCGCGGGGCGGCGGCGGCGGCGGCCGCTGCCGAGGGCGCCGCGCAGCGCCCGCAAACAGTCGCCAATTATGGAGGCGGTCCCGCCCCCCGCCCACGCCCACGCCCTCCGCCCCCGCAGCCGCGCGGCCGCTAGGCAATTAGTCGTTTCGCCACCCTCTCCGCCCCGCTGCTCCCACGCGCCGCGGCCCGCGCCCCTCCCCCACCATGCCTCTCGGCCCCGCCCCGCCCCTTTCCGGGCCGGCCCCGCCCCCACTCCGCGGCCCTGGCCCTCCCCAGCCCACGCCGCCGCGTAGACTTTTCGAGCGCTCTCGCCCGCCGCTGCTGTTTGCAGACGTGCCAACTTTGTAATTATATCTGGACACATGTAACGCGCCGCGCCGCCTCAGTCGAACGCTGCGCGCTCTGGCGAAAAGCGGCGGTGGAAGGGGGGCGGTTGCCGGGGCTGGAGGTGGAACGGGAGTGGGCGTGAATGCCGTGGAAATTTTGAGAGAATGACCGTGGAGGGAATGGTTTGAGCTTTGTGGGTGTAGAAAAGTATGGGTTGGGAATTATTGGGAGGGGGAAACAATACTGCGAAGTGTATAATCTGTCAAAAAACGGGGTAATTGATAAAGGATCAAGTAAGTGTTGCGATAAAAATTGTGCACACACTAAAAAAAATAGCATTAAAAAGATGTTCCAAGTAAATGAATATAAGTTAGTAAAACTATATGAGAAAGTGATTCGAAATGTGGGTTATAGCTTAGTGCGGCTTATAGCAGATGTCAGCTTGTTGTGTTTGGTGGCTTCGGTGGTGTAATTTAAACGGTGTACTACGCATCTGATGCAAGTTCCCCCAGACACCCAAGTTTGCGGGTTTAAATAGGATCGAACCCGTGGATTTTTTAGGGAAAAATGTTTGTCCGCTTTCCTTCGGAGGGGAAGTAAATGAAATAAGTCATAACTGGCTGCTCCGTGTTGTAGATTCACTTCATGAAAAAGATCTTTAAGCCTGAAAGTTGCCTCTGAGCAAAATCGCAATTGCCTTTTTCGTCACCCAAGTGATAACATCTTTCGCTGCTAAATGGCTAAAAGAACTTAGCAAAATTTGCTCAGGTGGAAGAGCACGCTTGGTGACCTGTACCTCGGCACATAAAATAAGACATCATTGATTTGAATTGTGATGACACGAAGGAGAAAGATAATGGAACAGGAGTAGTTTCGACACATTTTGAGGATAATAAGCCGAACCACGTAGGGCAAGCTGAGGAACTCACACTCGAACGTAGCGACAGGAGGCGTATGAACGAATCGCATTCGAAGGTAGCGACGAAACGCGCAGAGAGGACGGCGCTCTTCGGCTCGGACGTAGCTGCGAGAGGCATCGGGAGAGTCGTGAAAATCCGCACCGTTCCCGAGCGCTGGGCGGGGCTGGGGAGGGCCGTTTCGGAACCTCAGCAGGACAGGGCAGGGCAGCGCAGGGCTGCTCGAAGGGAGGAAAGGCCGGGAACGCGGGGAGCTTCAAAACTTCACCGGCGACGCAATTTTAACTTGGCGTCGCGATTCGGCGCGCGCGGGGTGGCCGAGCGGGCGGGCGCACGCAATTATGCGACGCGCTCTGGGCGAAAGGCAAGGCGTCGCAAGGGCGGCAGAGTGGTGAGTGGAGGGGACGACTTTGCGAGGCCAGCCCGTGTGGTGATGGTGATAGTGGTGGAGGGGACTGTGTTGGTGGTGCTGATAGTAGTGGTGGAGGTGGTTGTGGTGATATTAGTAGTGGTGGAGGTGGTTGTGGTGATATTAGTAATGGTGGAGGTGGTTGTGGTGATATTAGTAGTGGTGGTTTGATTGATTTGATGAGTGGTGGTGGTGATATTAGTAGTGGGAGTGATAGTACTAGTAATGATGTTGACAGTAGTGGTAGTGCCGGTGGTGTTAGTAGGAGTGATGATGATGACAGTGGTGGTGGTGGTGGTGGTGGTGATGCTGATGGTTATGAACGAAGGAGAGTCGTGGTGAAGGTGGATTTGTGTATGCAGAAATGTTATTCGGGCGTGAAGGGAAGTCAAGGGGGGTGATGGAGGGACGATGAGCGCGTGGCCGCGGTTTGATAGTTTGTAGCGAGTTAGTGGTGGGGATGTAGCTGTGATATGATAATGGTGTTGTGTTATGATGGTGGGATGTGGCGAATTGTCGTTGGGTGAGGGGTGGATTTAATAATTGTGGGCGTGATGTGCGTGTAGTGAAGGTGTGAGGAGAGTGAGTGGAAATGATGCGAGGTTATGGCGGGGAAGTAGGGAGGTAATGACTGCTATTGTTGGACGAGAGCAGGTGGTAGAAAACTGGAAGAGGCGTCGACGGAGAGAGCGTGGTTGTGCGAGAGGGTAGTGTAAGCAAGCAGAAGGCCACTAGCATGTCTCTAGGGACTTGCCAGAAGAGGCAAGTCTAGAATCGTGGTGTTTCGTTTGTTGCCCTCCAAAAGCTACTTTGTCGAGAATGTATGTGATAAATGTGGACGAGTTAAAAATTTAAATGACAATTTCTTGTATTTGAAGTTTAGAAATATTTTTTCTAATTACATTATAAGTAGAACTCGGAGTAATAACTGTGGAGATATTATGTGTGATAAATGATGGAAATAATAGAAATAGTATTGTTTGAATTTTTCATTATAGGCAATTTTTTTTGAAAAAGGATTAATGATATCATTTTTACGATAGAAAGGTAATTAAAAATGAACATTTTGCAGATAATAATAATAGTAATAATAATAATAATAATAATAATAATAATAATAATTATTATTATTATTATTATTATTATTATTATTATTATTATTATAAATTTTATATAATTAATAAATTATAAATATAATTTTTAATAAAAGCAGGTGAAATGTAAAGCTTATTACGGTATAATGTAAATGGGTAAATTGATATTTGTTTAGAATATTAATGGGTTTGTTAGTTCAGTGAACTAGAAGTACTACTACAGCCCGTAGTTCTTCTTATTTTACTCTATTTGAGCACATTGTGTAGAATTTGGGAACATTTTGAGAAAATTTTGAAAATGTCCTAGAGACTTTTCGAATATCACGTAACTTTCTATTGACTACATATCTGAGAAAGTAGAAAGAACCTTTCGATAAATGTCATCCATTGGAGCTTCGGCACTAATCGTAAGTTGTTAAAAATATGAAAATAATGAATATTAATAGTTTTACAAGCAATATGTGAACTGCATTACTCCGTTTTATGAGCATTTGGATAGATATATCGTATCGGAGTGCAAATTTTACTCGAAATTTAACGAACTTGAAACTAGCGGTATGCTAACCGCGCATATATTTTTCATGCATTTGATGAAGCCTTCTATTATTACACTTTCAATGTGGTTTACTCTGTTGCATGCGGTATAATGCAGTAACGAGCTGACCTATGATATTTTGATGAATTAAAGTTGGTACATGTAACGCTGGAAACGAGGTGCAACACAAGTGAAATAAACTCAGCAATGCAGACCACTGATTCAAATTAGTTAATATGTACGATACATACATAGTTTTATTTTTGTTCTTCATATATTTAGTTATACTAGTGAGAACCCGTCAAAATTTGACGGTGAGATCTGAGATAAATGCAAAATATTGTGCCCAGACTAATGTTTACAATATGTTGCATTGTTTGGATCTTCAGGGTATAACGAAGATATGCTGTGATGTGGAGTTTCCAAAATCTTGAACACGTATGGCCCATGACCAGGTGGCAATGCAATATCGGCGCCAAATGACACAAAAGAAAGAGCACTATTATACTGATGGATATTATTTCTGTAGATTTTGATGTGTTATCATCTCCTATAAACAACTTTGATTTCTTCTGGCGTATTTCTTGAAGGTTAACTTATTTTCCTATTTAAGAAACACAGTAAACGCGTTTGCAGAATTTCTCTCACATGGGAAGTACAAAGCAGAACAAAACTGACTTTTCATAGACGACACCTACGCTGACTTTCTCTTTCCCTGCATCCACTTAATGTACGTTTGCGTTTTTTGGGGCGCGTGGGCAACGATTCGTAATTCTACATAACCTGTGAACAACTTCACTACTTCAGTACAACTGAGCAAACTCCACAACACCACAAAAGCAAATACATGCAAACTGTCAACGCCACAATGTAATTATTACACTAAAACAAAACCTTGATGAAATGGAAACAAATCTCAACAATCAAAACAAAACATCAAGCAGCGCCACCATGAATCAGCGTGGGCTAACACCTACCGACTCATATATCGATTTTGAAACAGCCACCCTTTGGAAGAAAACAATTGACTATTGATAAGCGTACTATTAAAGAATGATTTAATTAATTCATTTACACCGTAAATATTGGTGAATCAACACAAACAATATCTGATAACACATCTGGGAATCACATGCTTTCATTTAAAGGAAAAAATACTACAATTGGTTCAGTAGAAGCTCTAAACGAAGCCATGGCAAAATACCTTATTTTTTTAAATATATAGATTAATATATTTTGAAGTGATTATTTGGTGAAAGTTTAATTACCTTGTAATGAAGTATTACTTTAGTAGAATGATCGTTGCTGGAAGGAAAGAGTGCCGAAAATTGCTAGTTTTATTATATTGTGAGATACGAATTACTTTTGAGTGAAAAAACAATATTTCATTTCGTACCAAGTGTTTTCCAAACGAATGTTTCATAATAAATAGTAAAAAACCGAATTGAATTTTAATTAATATACAGTTTTCAATAATAAATTACACTGTTAATTTTCCATTAATAAATTGTAGTGTTATTTTCAGGACTATCGTAATGGATTAGAGTAATTAATCCTCAGTTAAAATTTACTTTTTCACGTTATTTTCTCAAAATTCAACTTTATAATTTTCCGCAAATTGATGTCATAAAAAAACACGAAATATATGTTCAAAATGCCTGATTTTGTTTGGTTTCCAATCTTTTGCGACAATGTTTGATCAACTTTTACTCTGACCTAGTTTTTGTGGCGGCTCACCACTAATGAACGCGCCTCTCCGATGATGATACCCTCGTTCCTCTCAAGCTTTGTACTCTGCCGACGTAGACCTTGCTTCTAGGAAGCCCCTGATAGTCAAGAGCCCTTGCACGTAAGCAGTTCCCCTTACAGTTTAATTGTGCTTACAGAAGATGTTGGACGAAACATAATTAACTCAATAGATCCAGAGTAAATCTATGGTTTGTTGTTGGAGGTTGCGTTGCTGCTATAATGAGTATTTCTTGAATATAACTGAAGTAAATGTAATATATAGTAATATTCAAAGAAATGTTTTAAAAATAGTTTTTCATTGAAATTTTGTCGATTAATTCATCTATTTAAATCATGTTTAATAGGAGATATGTTGAAATTTTAGCGTCAGTTTTTGAAGCTAATGAAAAACCTAATTTAAATTCTTTTAACTCTTTAAGAATAATGCAGATTAAATTAAAAAAGGATTATTTGAGTCAGGAATATTTTAATAACTGATTCAGTTCACTAAATGCTTTTCGAATATTGAATATTTTCACTTTTCAATGTTAGAATACAAAATCAAAAATGGGAAAAATGTATGATTTCGGTGATTGAAATCTTTTTTCTGACAGAAAAATTCTCTCAAAATTCTCTCTGTGAATGCATACACTCGAAGCAAATGAGGCAAAGAAGCTCATACACCCTTAGAATAAATTAATGTTTTACCCGTACGTTCTTCAAGGGATTGTATTTCCATTCCTGTAGTGGGAACCAAATGATCCGGCATGATACGTACGGATATTTCGGGCCTCGGCCCTAAGGAGGCGGTCGTCTGGAGGCACGTCCTTTAGTGGCCATTATTCCGCCAAAAGGGTGCGCTTTTTTATGGGGGGCGCATCGCCACGTGCCCAATACATACCTGCTTCCGTAACCTTCTACCGCGCACAGACTTTCATGACGCATGTAACCACTAACACGTGCTATTCGCGCGACTTTTCTTGAACGATGACTTTACTTCCCCCTCCTTTAAGCAACAAACAGGAGAAGGCAAAAGCTAGCAGCGATGACAGCATTCCAAGCATTAAAACTTCGTTGGCGCGAAACAGAAGCTAGTCCAAGCTAGTTGCTTTCATAGTCGAGAATTTCTGTTCAGCTTTATAACCATGATGTAAAGAAATGGCTGAGGCAGATCCAGGTCCTTCAAGGGAGACACCTAAAACTCATATCTAGATTACCTACTGTTGCCTACCCAGAGCGATGACATGGCCACACATGTAGCAGTTTTGACTTTATTTTCTAGAGGTTGGCATTACTGTAAATACTCAGGTGGCCGACTTTGTAACTACCCCCAGTCTATCCGTATTTCTTCAATCTATCGTTCAAGAAATGTTGCGCGAGTAGTACCTATTTTGGAAAATCAGGTACTGATAGACTTCTTTTGGAAAAGTTAAATGAGTTGGTATGTGAAAGCGACGCCGTGTCTTAGACACAGGTGCCAACGTTTCGCCTGCCATTCTGCGTCCTTCCTCATAATTCCTCATTTCGCCATGAGGAAGGTCGCAGAATGGCAGCCGAAACGTTGGCACCTGTGCGTAAGTCGCGGCGTCTCCCGGACAGCTACTGAGTTGGTATATGGCGACAGACGCTTGTGTGTATCCGGAGAATAAATACAGAAGAACAAACCTGTCTCATATCCCAAACTTGGACCGGGAGCGGTAGCTCAGTGCATCAACCGATGTCACTGCAGCGCCTCTAACCGGGAGGTCCTAGGTTTGAGTCCTGACGGCGGCAGGATTTTCGACACTAGCTTTTCAGCTAGGTCGAATTCAGTCGCTGTCTGAAGGAGAATTCTAGTGGCCGACTGCTCTGATCGGTAGTTTTCCGTGGTTTCTCCGATCAAAACCAGGCGAATGTCGGAGCAGTACCCTATCAAACGGGCCACGGACCGCGCGCGATCTGTTCTTCCTCTTTCTTGTCCTATCCTCTCCCCTTACACACACACTTACACTAACATGCACTACACTACCACATATCCCGGGAGACCGATCGGGAGCTTAGAGCTTGTCCCGGCTGGGGCTGTGCCCCACTGATGGGAGAGTCCTGGTTACGGGGAAACCCCACTAGCCGATGGTAGGTCGGCGCCGGATCTCGCCATCCAGCGGAGGATGATCACGCCATCTCCCGAGAAAAACATGCACTACACTAACGGGACTAAAGACCAAAGCAGTTGACGTTCCTGGAAACAAAAAATCAATCAATCAATCAATCAACCCAAACTGTTGTGGGCGCTTTAAAGCTTTGCATCGATGTGGGTTATTGCGATACTCGGTCGCTGCTAGGAGACCGACCGAGAGCAGACCATCGCCAAGGTATCTCGCGTTGCCCTGGCCAAAGCACGTCCTCAGCCAACCTTCCCCCTCGCCCCTCCCTCTCGGCGTGCCCCATCGCTCCCCTCTCGGCCCCTCTCCCTCTCTCGACGTGCTCCAGCGCTGCCCTCCCCTCCTCCTCCTCCCTCGAGATTCCAGCGAGACCCCGCGGTACGTGCAGTCTATCGCATCACGGAGGAATACTGCGCTGGAATGGGCAATCAGCAAGATCGTTACTGTTATCATTTTTATTCGGCCACCTGACAATTAATGAGATCGATGCGCTAAAATCTTTCAACTGCACCCCTTCGATGCAATCCGGTGAGATGAACAGTTCAACAAAGTCTGGTCAACTTCTCAGGTTTGTAGATTCTAAGTGAACCCCACCCACAGACACGCACACGCAAACGTTTAGATTTAGAAAACAACAGACCAAAATGGGAGGTATTTGGAGGAGTTGAAGCCTTCATTTATCACATGTGAATACAAGAAACGAACTTCAAAAATACTGAAATGGAGAACACTGCACCCGAAATTCCGAAATAATATTACACATGTTAATGGTCATCCATACTAAAACATCCAATTTTATTCATATATGTTTAATAATAATTACTTAAGTTTCAATAATTTATTTTCTTTATTTCGAAAAGTCTTTATGATGTCTTGAAAATTTAGCAAATATTACTCGGAAAATTCTGGAATAATTTGTACCTTTAAATGTATTTTTAAAGAAGAGTCGACATTAATTAACTTCATTACGTATTTATTAAAATAAATTAGCTTAAAGTATTCACTTATTCAGCCGAATTTTGAATTTTGACGGTCATTATTCGTTTTTAAGCTTATAATGTATGATGTAAGAATTGTCGACAATATAGAATTGTTGCCATCTGTTATTTAATTATCTCGTTTTCTTTATGCCACTATAAGCAGGCCACACTTCTCTGAAATTAAATTACAACGTAAGGCCGTATTTTCGCTCTTTGCGAACGAGTGTGTGGGTAAGAGAGAGAGGGCGAGTGAGAAAGAGAGAGTGAGAGAGAGCAACAGAAATAGTGAGAGAGAGCAACAGAGATAGAGGGAGATAGAGAACGCGAGAGAGAGCGCGAGCGAGAGAGACTGAGAGAGAGAGAGAGAGAGAGAGAGAGAGAGAGAGAGAGAGAGAGAGGGGGAACGAGTGTGTGTTCGAATGAATGTGACACACTTGCAGTGGAAGACTGGACTACGTATCACCTCGTTCATCAACGCATTAAAATGACACATGAAAAAGTTAAAAACAGCAACATAAAAGCTTGCACAAAGCAAATGTGCTCGATCAGTTCGTGGCCATTTGTTATCATATCGCCTACTGGAATAGAATCTTTTCCGTCCCAATCCATGGCAACATGGTCCCAGCGCGTCGTCCGGGGCGGCTGCGTGCAGTCCGTGGGCGCGGGATTCCTAAGGGAAGAAAGGGCGGGGTACCTAGGGGGGTCAGATGCGCGGGGGGGGGGGGATGAAGGAAGGGAGAGGGGGCTCCACAGCGGAAGAGAGCAGTCCGGGGACCGGAGCTTCCGCGAGGGCTCTGCGCTTTTCCCCGCGAGGCGGCGCGACCGTTGCGTCGCCGCTTCCAGCGCCCTCTTGCCGCACAGTGGGTCCGAACAGGCGAAACATCGAAGCCGCACTCGGAACATTTTGATTCTAATTACAAAACAACGGCTAAAAATAAATGTCAATTCTGTATTAACATCCATTATAACGCGTAATATTAAAAATGTTATACAAGCCACGAAAAGAAATTGAATGTTGAGACAAGCCACGAAAAGAAGTGAATTCAGTTTCTTTTCTATCATATATTTCCTATTCTTGTCTCTCCTTCCAAAGATTGTAATTTTTCAACATTTTCTTTATATGTAAAATATTGCAAATAGTGCTAATAGAAATATTGCCCTAACAATATTGTTGTTTTCTTACAAATGACCTTATAGTATTATATCGTGGATAACCTCGTTTTGCAATCCTCTCTTAATTGAATTTCAAATGCAAATAGACATCTAATTGAATTGTATCATGAAATATGTAGTCCTGAAAACCTCTTAATTTTTGCGTATTTTATTGTTCAGTGAATCATCCCTGCGTCTGGATAATCACAATTTTTTTTAACATTCTATGAGTTTGATAATAATCACAGTATTTCATCACTTATAATTTACCATTCTACGAATATATATATATATATATATATATATATATATATATATATATATATATATATATATATATATACACACACTTTTTGTCTCTTAAAAGTTGTGCATCTTAAAGTGATAGGTTTTGATCTGCGTACTTTTGAAAATGCTTTAACCTCCATGTCACGAGGGCGCGTATGAATTCGTTTGGAGCCACTGCGAACGGCCGCCGCGGCGCCGCCGGGTGGAGTGTCCCGGAGGGGCTGAGAGGAACTCGAAAGAGGCGCGCGGAAAGGGGGTGGGGGGAGGGAGGGGAGGGGTAGGAGAGGACGGCAAACGAGTATCGCCCCGAGCACGGTCCCGTCAGCGCGTCTCCTGCGGTTTCATCATATTTCGAGCACCCCCATGCCCGTCCCCACTGCCGCAGTTTCCGCTTTCGCCGCTAGCTTGTGGCGCTGCCTATACCGTCGCGGCCGCCTCCACATGGGGGATCTCTACACCCACCATGCAAATGTCGATCATAACGGGACGACGACCTCCTCCATTTCAATGAACATTCCTATTACCAACTCCAATTATTACTCCTACCATCACCTACGCAATTACGACCACTATCATGGTTACCTTCTCTGCAAATAATAATTTCCCCTCCACTATTCTCAAACTCCACAATTACCATCACTACCATCTTTCATCGCAATAGTTACACCTTACTAAACATTTTAATATTCCGTAAAATCACCACCTCTGTTCACATTCACGTTCATATTGCAATTTTGGTTGCTCACCACTATTACCACTTAAACTCGTCACTTCTTCATGCTATCGCGATCAAATCATTTGCTGAGTTTTGATGTGTCATCGGCATTAGCTTAAATCCTTTTCCCAGTAGGTGCCTCAATCGCAGATCATTTAGCTTCCCAACCACCAGCGCAGCAGTCATCATCACTACCAACCAGACAACTACGGCCTCTTCTCGACTAGAATGGGCGCCCTCACCTCCCATCGCTGTTTCCGATATCTCCTTCGCCACCTGCTCCGTCCTCCCGCCGCTTCGCCCCCAGCTACTGGGCTACGCGCGTTGCAACTCCACCCCAGCCACGGAAGCTGCTTACCCGCGGCTGCGTCAGCGCTCCGTCGCCCCCTCCCCCTCCTCCGCCCCCGCCCCCACCCCCGCCGCTCGTCGACGTCCCTCGCGGCGGCCGCCGGGCGCGGCGCGCAGGCTAAATGCGGAGCGGAGAGCGGCCACCGCCTTCCAGAGGAACGGGTCGCCACCGACCCAGCCCACGCCGCGCCGGTAACTGAGGGGTTGACGGAGGGAGACGTCGTCGCTATTTTTACACCCGCTAAAGCCATCCCTATCGCCGTTGTTGCTGCAGTTCTTTGAGTCTTCTTGCTCAGGATATCACTTCTCGTACACCGCATTTGATGTATACAGAATGTCTGTGAATAAATGTAACAAATCTATAGGCCATACAGATGAGTCTAAAATTAACACTTTTTGACAATGAACATGAAGTCAGAAACTACTTCTGGCATTACTTGTCTGCATCACAACATAACCTCTCTGTTGATAAGGAATGCCCTAAAAAGCAGAGGGAACGAAACTCCCGTTATTTTAATTTTCTCTCACTATGTTTATTGGCAAAAAGTGATATTTTACGATACCTTTAAATGCTCTAGAAATTACAAACATTTATTTCGCGACATCTACGTATATATTGAAGTGTATTTACATAGTGTCACAATGTTAAATTTATGAGCGCATTAATGACACATATCCAGATCGTGAAGGCAATTTTCAAGAATTCCTTAAGAATATTTGTATAAAAGCAAATTTCATACTACAATCTTTATTGGCTCATCATTCTCTCGAGAATTCCTCCAGGGAACTCCAATGAACGAGTCTTTTTTTATCTTATTTAGCCTTATATTTTTTTGTATTTGCGTGTTATGGATCAATATTCTCACAAACAGTATATCTTGTTTTACCATATACAAATACGACGTATGTGCTTTTTATGTATATTTTTGTCTCACGTTATTTCAGCTCTTGCAGTTCAGTAGCTTTACTCTTCATTTTTCAGGTCACAGTAAAAAAAAAATGAGTTATCGACATTATTACACGCAAGGCCAGGTAAGGGGTATTTTAGGGCACATTTATTATCAAAATGTAACAGGCATTTTCCATTGACACCTTCGTAAACACTAACACATCCATTGTTGTGCTACTGACGTCATTATACCACAGTTAGAAAATTACGCCAACAATCTAAAACTCTACTCCACCATCAATGTCACCACTCTAGGCCTAATCACTACAACCACTAACACCGTTCTATGTCCATGCACCACTCTAATTACCATCGCTGATTTTATCTTCCGACAAGTGTCGTTATAAGCACCGTCTCCCTTTCGTTAGTACTCGGTTTCCGATTTCTCACATTATTTGTGTCTCCATCTTCCACCATCCTCACTTCCATGACTTTTCTACAACAACCAGTCAATGGTTACGTAATTACAGACACTCCCATCAGTATAGCCACGATCTTATTATTACCACTGCCATCATGACTAATCTACCGCCAAATGCATGGCCGAAATACAGATCCCATTCATGGGTACTGCGTCCCCCTCCATCAATTGAAGTGGTTTGCTGAGACCGCCTTCCCCTCTCGAATCGCCCATCCGCCCGGCCTCCATCTAGGCTGGCGCGGCTCCACCGCTCTCCACTCCCTCTCATTCCGCCCTTCGGCGCGGCGCCGTGCATCACGTTCGAGAGACAGCATTTAATCAGAGCAGGTGGAATTACTCCCTAGATTACCAGGGCGGTCCGCGGCGCTGGTGGCAGGGAGCGGCGCGGGGCGGAGCGGGGAGAAGCGGGGCGGCGCGGGGCAGCGCGGGGCGGCGCGGGCGGAGCGGGAAGAAGCGGGGCGGCGCGAGGCAGCGCGGGCGGCGCGGGCGGAGCGGGGCGGAGCGGTGTGGAGCAGGGTGGAGCGGGGCGGAGCGGGGCGGCGCGGGGCGGAGCGGGGCAGCGTGAGGCGGCGCGGGTGGCGCGGAGCGGGGCGGCGCGGTCGGGGCGGCGCGGGGCGGCGCGGGGCGGGGCGGCGCGTGGTGGGGAAGGGTGGCACCGGGGGGGGGGCTGTGAGGGGCACGCTTTACGGGAGCGTGCTTAGCAATAACAGGCGCTATGGCTGTATAAACGGGCGTAAACAAGCCGTGATGGCCTCCCATTACGCAGGGCGTACGAAAGAACGTCCGGCAGGCGCCTGGGAAACTACGCGTGGGGGATGGGGAGAGGAAAAACCGGGGGCAGGGCTCGGTGGAGCGTCATGGTCGACTTTGGCACAAAAAACGCACTCTCAGTGATATTAATTTCAACTGGGGCTTGTTTTACTTATTTTTAAGTATACAAGCTATTTATTAATCTTTGAAGTTTTTATTAATAATTATAGCTATTAATAGTTATATTTAATATTTTTGTAACGATTGATATGACTATAAAATACTACAATAACGTATTTTGCTTTTCCCGGCAATTATACATGAATGGTTGATAAATTGCATAATGTGATGGCGTGCTTTTTGGATTAATTTGGACATTGGAGCCACATCGTTATTGGGGAAACCAATACTTTTTGTATTTGATTGGAAATAATACATCGACTTGCAGAGTAGCAGTGTGTGTGCATCCGTGTTATCGAAATCTCTTTCAGAAAGTCCTGTTTTAGGAGAAAGATACACGAAGTGTAAAATTGCGTGAAAAAGCGATGATTATAGAGCTAATTTTTTTTAATATGAACAAATGATATTTATTTATCTTCGTGTTGAACATCAAAAGAACAAACGCAGAAGTTAGACCGACGTTAGTCGGTCTCGATAACGGGAATAATTTATATTTGGGCTGTAGATTCTTGATGAGTAAATTCACCTTGGATAACTTTGTACATGTAACCTACCACAGCGTTTGTTTATTTGAGGTTGTGGATCATTATTAGTTCAGTTTATATCTGCTATTCTAAGACTGGCAGTTTAAAATGTCAGAGAATTTGCTATAAAATGGCGTTGTGGGTGTTACTGATGTGTGCAATGAAGTGAAAGTAATAGATTGAAACAAACAGATCAAAACTCCTCGGTTTGGATTGGTCTCTAAAATTTTCAAAATAAATATAGGACGTGTCTGAAATCACATACTACAGAGGCAGAAGTCGTATATTTGGTTTCATTCAACTGATGAACCTTTGGTTGAAAATGTAAACTTACTCTTGTTCTTTATCATTGCTTAAAAGCAAATAAATTATCTTTACCTGTACTGGTTACTGAAAAAAGAGGTTCAAGGTGTTAAAAATAATACATTAGTCTTTCTGAATTTGAAATCCTTATTCTATCTTAAAGGTGAAATTCAAATACTGGAAAAGAATAAAAAATGTAGCGTTTGTTATTACTCCTGTGTACTTAATTCAATTACTTACGCTAGTTTAAAGTAAACGAGAAGCGAGACTCAGGGGATGTAGAAACAGAATTGAGAAAAATTTGTGAACAGGTAAAAATGTCTACAAAGATTGGCATTTAGTGAAACAATAAAACATACAAAAACTAACTTATTTTAATAAATTTTGAAATAAATGAAAAGTTGGAATGAAAAAATATAAACGAACATTTGACATTAATGAAAGTGGTTAAGACTTTAGTATATTAAAAAATTAGAGAAAATCTTCAACAAATTTTCAGTGAAACTTTTTGAAGCTTTCAAATAAGTTATTCATCAACTTTCCAAGAGACTGAGAGGTCTGCAAGCAGTATCAAACGTTAGGAGAATTCTCGTACCCTTCTGTTGCAGGTAGTAGTGAAATGAAGACCGATAAACTAAGAAACCTGCTCTCAAAACCTGCTCTTTGAAATTTAAATAATTGTAAGTAGCGTTTTGAAAAAGCAGTTTTCAACGAGGAAAATTATTCATTTATAGTGTTTCTCAAAAATTCATCCTATCAAATATTTACTCATAACCGTTTTCCGTTTCTATTGGGCAGTTTATTTGAACTCATTCTCTCTCACATAAGTGAACTTCTGTTTTCAGTCCTTCATGAAACTGGGGTATGTTTATGTGAAGCCCAAGGGACAGATTATCTCCAGCTACAGGTACTCCACCGAACAGTTCTCCAGCAACGTAAATTTTAACGTGTTTTACCTCGCAGCACTCGAAAGAGGCGAATTCCCTGAGCAAGGTGCGAGCTCAAGAAGAGACCTGCGGACGCGGGCACAGCGCGGACTTAACGGGTTTCAATGCTACGCGCGGCTTTAGTTTCCGCTTTGAAACCCGCAAGCGCCACCGTGGGACGTCGAAAGCTGGATTAGCTGACGGTGCTTGCTTTTTCGAGAGAGATAAACATACGGTTTTCTCTCAAAGATTCATACTATGACTTGTCGTGGGTGTTTCTTTTTCACATTTAGCCACGATGTTTGAAAGGTTCCAAAATATTACGCATTTAAAAAAAATCATGCTGTGATAATTCATAAGATGTTGTAGTGTTTTGTAACCTATTTTTGTTAAGGATCAACCCGGTTGTTTTAAAATTTTATATTATATCCAAGAAATAATAAATGAGTAATACAAACATTTTTAATGACTTGTAACTGTGGTAGTAGGGTACAATTTACGAAACATTCAGTCGACTCCGGTTACTGTGTATTCCGGTACAGTGGATATAGTGAACCAAAAATGTTAGTCCCCAGACGTTCACTATAACCGGAGTCAACTGTATTTTGGTGTGAAGTTTATATCGCATTCATTAAGATTTATAGAAGTACGTAATGAGTTGTTTTCTTTGTCTAAAAATGTCTCCTGGAAAATTATTTAGTTGATTCATATAACATTTTAAAGACTAGATTCTTCTTTTTTGAAAAAAGATGTCTCACGCTCTAGTCTAATTAAAATGTAAATAAAGGGAGATAATAATCAAAGAAATTTATTATTCGTTAAACTTAGAGGCAAATATTCACCTGAATTCTAGCATTCCATATTTTGGTATTTTACACATATTTACATCAAGTAGTATATTACAACGGCGTTCCAGAAATACTTAAGGTTTTTATTGTTTCAATCGCAAATGCTCTGAAAACGCAGAAACACTTTGCTACATAAATAATTATTTATATGGAATCGGTGATAGATAACTCCATATTTCAATAAGTTTTTCTTGTATCTTCTCGTTGCTCTGGTCTCTTATTCCATTGTTGTTCCATCATCGTTCACATTAAAATTATCGCTATCATTTTTTAAAATTTACTATCTCCTATTCGACATTACTTCCTTTTAGGGGTGTGAACTTATTACATATTGATAGTTTGTCATTCATTCTCACGCTAATTGTACTGTTGGTACAGACGTTCAGAGGATAATTTTATAATTCGGTTTAACTGATGTAAAATTTATACTTGCAACTCTTCTTTGAGTATAATAGTGAAAGTTAATATTTTATATTATCAAATGTTGATAATTAATGCTATTGAGTACTTATGGAGGTCTGAATTTTTGAGGGGAAAACCTTGAGCTTATTATGTTTAGTTTTGGGTAGTTTCTGGCAAGTTTGAGGAGGGGCGTGACTGGTGATTCTGAAAGAAAGTCGAAAAACTTGTGAGAGGATTTCAGGATGTGTTCTTGTATTGTCTCTATTCGTAATTCTCTGTGTAGTTGTTTGTTACTAATGAACTAGGGAGCCTTAGTTATTTTTCTTAAGCATTTGCTTTGTATGATTTGTATATGTGTTTTTGCTACATTACCCTACACTGGGCGAGTATAAATAATTGTTGGTCGTAATATCATCTGTTCATTAGATCGTCATTCATGAGCCTTGATGACGTGAGAAGTTGCATGGCACCTTAACCTCAACATATATAAGAACAAATGTTTTCCAAATTTTTGCTCTTAGAAATTAATATATGATAGTCAATTAATGTATGATAGTTACTTAGAAGTTGAAAATTCCTGTTTTCAAATTTTTAATATTTATGTTCTTAACGTTGTTGTCTAATGCCGTTGTTCCTATCTTATCCATTGACTTACCCTTGACATGAGAGAAACATTGTTGGGTATTTTCGAATTGGGATATTAAAGCTACCAAATATTTTTGACATCATTTTCGCCTTCAGAGACCGTCACAATGATGTTTTGAGTATTTTTGTGAGAAATTCATTATTCCTGTGCAACAAAAAAAGTTGTCAGCGTAATGAATTCAATTTTCTGTTTTTAATAATATTTTCGGACGATTCCTGTTGACTTTCTTAAATGAAGGAATTGAGAGTAAAAGATGGAAACCTTGAAACCTATAGTTTTTGTGATATTAATTTTTTCGTACGCTTCTATCTGCTGTCCTTGCGCTGTGATTCTCAAATAGTCCAAATTCTGGCGCATAGTTGCCCTTCGGCTTTTATCATCCTTATGTGCCCCCATTTTAATCCCTTATTGCAAACATTTTCTCTTGATTATACAGGATATTCGGGGAGGAAACGTTGCAAATTCGAAAATACGCTCTTAAGACAATTTTAAGCATATTTTGTCTAATAAACTACTTGGATTTTCTGAATAGTTGAGCCACAATACGCACTCAACAGTTGACTTGAAACAATGCTTTCTAGGCAAAATTGCAGAAGCAAAAACCCTCCATAAACATGTAAATTGTTTATTATTTACGAAATAAATTATTGTATTTGTTCAGAAATAAAAATTAACCCTGAAATAAAAAAGCGGTTGAATTGTGTAAATTGGGTGCTTTTTCTGGATTATTTTTTCTTTTTTAACAAATATAATCATTGCTTACTACCATACTTAATACATTTGTATATATAATAAATGTTAAAAATTTAGGGCATGTAGAGGGTTTTTTCCCAATCAAAACGAGATGGAAAATCGTATAAAAGGAAGTTGATGGGCATTTCTAATATTTATAGTCCTTGACTGATAGAAAATCATCCTGCCCTCTTGTTTGCCAGGTATACGAAATTTTAGGTGTCGGCATGCCCACTGACACTCCTAATATTGCTTTTTAGTATTTGCTGTTCAACTGTGAATAAAATCGTTTATCGAAAATGTTTGATTTATTCCTGGTAACGGAGATGCTCTTTTGGTGTGTTCAGTGCAAATAATGTCCGTGTACTAGATTTCTGAAAAGCAAAATTGAAGATAGGACAAACCAATTTTCAAGATGCGTTGTAGCGTTATACTAAAGTACACTATACCAGCTCCGTAAGTCAAGACTGTGAGTAAATCAAGTGCCGTTTTTCGTCGTACCAGTTTCTTACGTCCAAGTTTCTTATGCACTCGCTCTCAAGGTGATGGAACGCGCGGAAGATAGAGGGAATGTACCGCTCCTACGTGCGTCTTGTTGCGGATGGAAATAAAAGCTGAAGTCGTAGACTTCCGCGGCCAAAGTCATGTAAGAGGCCAGAGTCGCGCCCAGACCAGCCCTGAGGAAGACCACAAAAGGATGGTCAAAACGTCGGCAACACAGCTTTCGACCCGGCGTCACCCGGACAACCAAGATCGTTTACGAAAATAAACGCTGGTTTCCAAATAGAATTGCTTTTCTGACGGGTTGTTTGTTTGGTTGGTTGTTAGTGATTCCGGGCGCGTCAACTGCTAAGGTTATTATTCCCGTATATGTAGTGCATATTTTTTCCCGGGAGATGGCGGTGATCTTCCCCCGGTGGATGGCGAGATCCGGCGCCGACCTACCGTCGGCTAGCGGGGTTTCCTCCTAACCAGGACTCTCCCACCAGCGGGGCACCGCCCCAGCCGGGACAAGGTCTAAGCTCCCGACCGGTATCCCGGCATGTTTGGTAGTGTAGTGTATGTAAGTGTGTGTGTGTGTGTGTGTGTGTGTGTGTGTGTGTATGGAGAAGTATAGAAAAGGAATGGGAAGGAAAGATCGCGCGAGTTCCGTGACTCGTTTGTGAGAGTACTGCTCTGATATTCGCCTGGTGTTGATAGGAGAAACCAGGGAAAACTTTCGATTAGAACAGCCGACCTCTAGAATTCTCCTCTAGACAGCGAATGATTTAGAAACTGGGAAAATAAGTTACTCATACTTTTGGAAACATAGCAATTAGTTTAATGGCCCATAAATTTAAAATTAAGTTTTTATTTCTGGGTTACCTTAAAGAAAAATTTAACTCCACTAAATCGTGAAGAATTGATAAAATTCTGTGGTGAATGACACGTTAATTTAAGTGTATTCAATTGTTTTTCCTAATTATTTTGTTTAGTCTCCTTACAAATTATTTTGATGTCTTTTAATAATTACTGGTCGAGTAAGTTCATTATTAACGGTTCCATGCGAGTATTACAATACTTTTCATATATACACCGTTCAACTTTCGTTTCTGATAGTTAAAAATGTGAAATTTTTGAGTGGAAACGGTGGCTAATAATATTATCTTGTTTGGAAATAATTTACTTGCTGAAAACAGCAATGCATACTACTTGTTTTATTGCTGCTACAGTTCATCAGCTCTGTATAACAATATCACATTGAAATGGTTACAGTTTTAAAGAATGGTCATTGATGTCCTAAACTAATTTATATGCTAGCGGAAAATGTGCTGTTTAAAGTTGTTATATTCTGCCGGTATCAGTTCTCTTGACAGCAATTTACTTTCTATTAATTGCCAACGCGAAAAGTAAATACTTCATGTGTTGCAAGGTTGTGATTGTAGCTTCATAGTTATGAGACTTTTTGCACCCGCGTGTACGGATAATTTAAATAAAAAGGAATATTGTTATTTTCGTATTTTATAATTTAGTGCTTTAAGATATTTTCATTTTAATTATATAAAAAACTAAACTCTTTAATGACATTATATTTTAATTAATTTTTCATCCTCAATTTGATGATAATGATACATTTGGTTCGAAATTGATACTATTTTATCGAATATGCCTAAAATGTATGTATAATAAACTTGCAAATTCAGCAAATAAACTTGCTGAATGTGTACTTGTATAATCCGGAAATCTCTCTAATGTGAGCTTAAATCTGTCTAATGTGAACACAAATATAAATTCTATATATTTACTCTGCATAATGCGGATCTTGTCTAATAGGAAAAAACACTGATCCCTCGTGGTTCCGCATTCAGTAAGTTTTACTGTATAACTCCAAAATATTTTGTTACAATGTTATTCTTGTTATACTTCTGGATTTCCAGTGAACGATTAGTCAAAATTTATTTACATCGTGTATTTCATTGCGCTACAAATGTGAACCGGAGATTATTTGTATATTTTGGTTTTTCTAACGAGGCATCTGAGGGTAGTATCTCCAAGATGGAACATCCCACGGTTATTTGCGTCTTTCTTGGTCGTGCCGCTAGAGTCGCTTGATCTGTAGCACTGGTTGATACGGTCGCGTTCATGCGACATCTTGCGGTAGGACCAAAAAAGACCCAAACAGTCGTGCCATATTCCATCTTGGAGACACTACCCTCGTTGGAAATGGCACGTTAGAAAAACACGAGTATAGTCTGTGTAATGAAAGGAGACTACCGTACAAAAGTAGGAAGTTGGTGATAAGTTTATCTATGAAACTTCTTGTGAGGAAGATAAATGTACACATTATGTTTATTACATGAAATTATTATTTATATTCAGAAATATTTGTTATAATTATTAAGATAATTTGTTTTTTACTAATTATATGTTGCCGTTTGAGTTTTCATTACCTTATCTCGGAAAATTGTAATTTTCTACTAATTTAATTATCCCCTTGTTTGTTTACTTTATAATTTCATCTACTGTCCGAAGACAGAAAGATATGATAATTAGTGTTTGTACTACACAACATTAGCGTTTTATAAATTCTTTCTCATCATTTCGGTGAAATAAAACTTGTACTCAAGTATTAATTTTTCTGAAGTGCTTTTCTTCAAAGTAAAATAACAATTTCGGATTAGCAATTGGCACACGCAGAAAACACTCAGAATGAGAATGAGATTTTGCAGTTGCACCTTTTCACAATGAAATTGAGCTCTTTCTTTTCACGACGTGCATTCAATTGAAAAAAAAAAAACTGTATTTGACACAGCCTTTCCCGGGAGATTTTGCGCGCTAGATAAGTCTGTTCCTAAAATTCTCTTCCCGCGGCTGAAAGTGTGCAGTCCGCCTCTTCATCTCCCTGCATCTCATTTCCTCTACACCACCGACCGTTTGTGTCTCAGTGACCTTTCCCGGTAATGCGATTGTCTGCTGTGTGTGTGCCTGGGTGAATACGCGTAGGGCCGGGAAAGCTATCGTGGAAACAGCACTTCTTTCCCTGAACTCTAAAAACCCTCTTTCAACCTCTGTGAAAGACCTGAATTCGCTTACGGGGAAATAGATAAAATGTTATTACGGAATAAATGTAAAACACACTGGCTGATCGTGAAGGGTCAGCTATATACCGATTAATTGCGTGTTGTACAGTCCAGACATGGATCAACAGCTGTGTGATATATCTGTGCGAGAGCACTGAAAGGTTTGTGTTATCTGCAAAAGTAATTTGTAAATTCCGTGTGTTTCGCGTAATAAATAGTATCACCAGAATGGGGGAAAGCTATTTATTAAACGTGAAAATATGTCTCATTTCAACACAGCGTAGTCACGCATCAGTACGGTTTCATTGAAACTGTGCATTCGTCCGTTGTTGCTTTGATAACTTTCACGAGCTAAATGGCCCACATGCGCTAGAATTTTTGTGTTGCAGTTCTTGCTGTGGTAGTGTTATATTTGCCTATTTCTATCCGTAATGTGGGAATGTTCATACATCTGTATTCATTAGAATTGGAACAACTCATTGTATCCGAATATTAATGGAACTCATTTCAGCAAGGTTTCTATTTCCGATCAGTCTTCATGCATACCAACATGTATGCATACACTTTGTGAGATTCGCTCTTCTGTTGTTCCATTGTTATTATTAGTAGATCACCAGGTAGAAGATTTTACAGGCTGTCCGGGGAGGAAACGTCGAAAATTCGAATATAAGCTCTTATGACAATTTTAAGCATATTTTGTCGCGTTTTAAGCATATTTTAGCTGAGCCGCATTAAGCACTCAAAAGTTGGTTTGAAAAAATGCTTTCTAGGCAAATATTAGCATTGCAGAAGCGTAGAAACACTCGAAAATATGTAAATTGTTTATTATTTACAAAAGAAATAAATATATTTGTTCAGAAAGAAAAAAATTAACCAAGAAATAAAAAAGGAGTGGAATTGTGTAAATTGGGTGCATTTTTATTTCTGGTTTAACTTTTCCTTCTAAACAAATACATTCATTTCTTTTGTTAATAATAAACAATTTACACGTTTCTGGAGTGTTTCCAAGCTTCTACAATGCAAATTTTTGCCTAGAAAGCATTTTTTTCTAATCCACTTTTTGGATGCTTATTTTGGCTCAGCTATCAAGAATATCCATGTAAATTGTTAAATAAAATATGCTTAAAAAAGTCTTAAGAGCTAATATTGGAATTTTCGACGTTTCCTCCCCAGACATTCTGTATATATGCAAATTCACATATTATGCTTTTATATGAATGTTTTGCTTCAAGTTAGAAAAGAATCATCATGAATCGTATGTGGTACGTAATATGTAATGAGTTCTGAGAAGCCTATCAGAGTTTATGAAGATAAGCTGATAATGGTTATATTTTAAACTATTTTCTGTTTTGATCCTGGTAGGTTTCTAACAGCAGAGTGAATGCCAAAAAATATTGTACGGCAGAAAACAGAGAGATTTTTTTTGTTTAGTGTAACTTCAATAGAAGCAAGAATTTTAAAATAGAAATCACTCTTAACTGAATGAGAATTGTTACTGTAACATCAAGAAAAGAAGAGCTAAATGAATAATCAATCGAACTCCCCGTTCCACTAGCGCCCGTTTCGAGATTTTTTTGTGAAAATTATTAAAAACTGTTTGGATTCGGAGTGGGAGGTACTTAACGGGAATAAACCACGTCACGGTACGGCTGGCAGTTACAAACGCACAATCGTAGCAATAAATCAGAAGAAATATAGGTCAAGAATGAGAACCAGTTAGTCAGAGCCTTTAGAGAAGAATGTCAAAGGTGGAAAGAGCACTTTCACCAAATATACTTCTGCCACGACGATATGTAACGAATCCTCGTGGTAATAGAAAACAATTTTTTGTGTCACTGTAGCCGAAGAGGTGGTGTGGAACGGTGAAGCGCGTAATGAGAGTCAGCCGGAGCTAGTGCATCGGGCACGCTGCAAGTGGATTAGAGAGACGCCCGCCCCGCGACGCCAATGGGCAAACTGTTGAAGGAACAGTCCGGCGCAGCGCTCCCCCGCCGCGTGGTAGACCTCAGACGTGCCAGCGGGGCGGTGGGCGGGGCCACAGAGTCGACGCAGTCCTCCAGAGGCCGAGGATCAGCGCAGGGGGGCAGGGGGGGTCTCGGCGGAGGCGCCGCCGCAGCCACCTCATGCATATGCACGGCGACCCCCCGACCTTTGGCGCAATTACCGCCGGGGGTGGCGCCTGGGGCGGGGGCGGGTGAAGGCGGCGGCTCGCGTCTACGAGAGCGACGTTTGTACGGCGCGGGACACGCTGCCAGGGTGTTCGCGGCTGGAGGTGGGACGTACTTTGGCGTTGCGGCCGCGGGGAGATGGGACGGTGGAGATGGCGTCTCGTAGCGACGCTTGGTACGTCGCGGGTCACCCCGCAGGGTAGGACATGGCTGGGGCCGGTATGTACCTCTGCGCCGAAAACCACCTGAGATGGCTCGGTGGCAGCATTCGCTGCGGCTCTTGCATCTCTCATTGTAAGGTACTAGGGTTCAAGTCCCGACTAGGGAGGATTTTCGACACCAACTACTTTGTTATCAAACGGAATTGTTGCGCCCCGCTATTCTGATTTTTGTGATTCTCAGATCAGTTCCCAGACAACGCCGGAACTGTAACGAATCATATAGGCCACGAAACAAGCGTGATTTTTTCTTCCTCACCCTTGTCCCCCTCGGCTCCCCTAAACACCCACACGCACACTTGCACTTACATGCACTTCGCTTCCACATATGTCGAAAGACCAGTCGGGAGCTTAGAGCTTGTCCCGGTTGGGACGGTGCCCCGCTGGTGGGAGATACCTGCTAGAGGAACAATCTGCAAGCTGACGTTTAGGTCGTTGCCGGGTTTCTCATTGCAGCGGAGGAGAAACTCTGTCATATCCCGGCTGTAATGGGACTAATGCCTGAAGTAATTGGAACACCCGAAAACATGAAATACTCGGGTCAGCGGAGACAACAGGAACGAAAGGAGCGGCGTAATTCGCGACAATGAAGATGATGGGTTCCACGGGGTCTGCGCAGACTGCAGACTCAGTAGAGCGGCGGGGGCGGAAGCGGTGGAACGTATGATGGCCGCGGGGGCTGACGGAGGGACTGGACTGTGTCGGGGGGGGGGGGGCATCAGAGGTTCCCGAAAACGGAAAGCGCGGGAAGATGACGTTTTCCGCGGAGACTGCAGAGAGGGCGGAGACAGTAGGGCACCGGCGAGGGCGGCGCCTACACGCGGACGTTGACTATCGACCGCCACGGGGGGCGAGACGGCGGTCACAGCGTGTTTTACAGAGCGCGCGGCGAGGGCGGCGTCGGCGACGGCGACGGGGCCGACGTGTGCGCCCATCCACCCGCCCGCGCGGAGCGGCGCCGGTCGATAACCACCGCCCACTCGGTGCGCGCCCCGCCCCCGCCCCCGCTGCCCGCCCGCCGAGCCGGCATCGTTGCCGCGGCCGCTTGGAATTGCGCCAGGTCGCAGATCCGGCCAACCCCCACAAAGTCGTGTTCCTGATCAGGAATCACACGTGCTCTTGATACCATTGGCAACTGTCAGTGTCACTCCCTTGACACAGCGCTTAACACTATGCTATTTTTATATCCCTTTGTTTTGGTTTTATCCTCCACATGGGCCCTAAAAGGATTCTATTCATTTGTCGTATATTTGTCGCACATTTTTGTTGTTTTCCAATCTGCCTTACTTACATTTTTATTTTTTTCTGTTCTTCGGTACATTTTCCTTTCAATATTTAACTGTGTCATATTTATTTAAGAATATTCTGCGTTATTATCCGGAGTTAGTGTAATATCCTTTTCGTTGTTTACATTTATCTCAAGCCGATTTGTTTTTAAATGTATTTCAAACGCGTTCAACTCCTACATTAGTGTTATCGACAATGAATTGTATTATTAATTGCTCTTACAAATAAAAGGGTCCACTGGTCGGACCTTGTTGGAATGCTGATACGTTTTGTTGCAGAGTGTACTATTTAGTTTTCTGGAAGAGTAGACCACGCACAGTTTTCTTTTATACATTTATTTTCTATTACGTTTTGATGTATCTCATATATTCTTCAGAGGAATTTCTTGGTTTACATATTAGCAACCTTCGATCTGCCGGCTGCAGTCTCTCGCTGCCGTTATGAAGTCACTGCTCATGTCTCCGCCTTCAGCCGCCGCATTCGCTTGAGCTGCCTGCGCTTCAAACGTCGGTGCTCCGGCCTCCGCGCCACCGTCTCAGGCCGCGCATTCAGGGCATTGATGGCCCGTCTCCGCCCCCTGCCCCCGAAAGGGCTTCCCCGCCCACCCCTCCTGCTTTTCTGCTGTCCCGGTCTTGACTCCAATGCCCCCGCCTCCACCACCACCACCACCACCATCGCTTGCTCAGCCCGCGTCCGCTTCCGGATCCGCCTCCGCCATCCTTCCTCCCCGTGATTATTCCCTCCCGCCCTCAGCCCGTCCCCTGCCATCCTGTTCGTCCGCTTCCGCCGCCGTCCCTGCCGCGCCCCTCCCTTCCCCGCCCGTCCCCAGCCGCTGCCAGTGTTTCCGACGTCACTTGCGACCCCGCCCCCGCTCCGGTTCCTGTTTCGGGCCCGGGCGGCGTGGCCCCCGCCCCGACCCGGCCTGCATTCTCAGCCTCACCCCCTTCCGCAGCGCGCCGTCTCGGAGCCGCTGCCGCCGCTGTGCGCGTCTTCGCCCGGCCCCGCCCCCTCCACTCCGCCTGGGCCCCGCCCGATCAACACCCCCGGTCCCTGCCTGACCCCCCGCCCGACCTCTATGCGGCGGCCCCCGCCCGCACTCCGGCTCTCCCCGCCCCGCCCACCCGTCCCCGCTCCTGCCTTCGTGGTCGGTTTGCTTCTTGACCTGCTTTGTGGCTTCGCTGCGATCACCGGGCCCGGACATCCCCAGCAATGGAGCGTCCCTCGTCGCTAGAGGGACGGCGAGCCGTTCAACAAGTTGCCAAATTTGCGCTGGGGCTCGATTCCAGTTTCGTGGGGTCTTTGGTTTTGCTTGCATGAGATTCGATTAAAAGAAGTTGGTGGTTGTCGTATGTGCGTGACGTACATTCAACTCTGACGTTGAAACTTCTAATAACTATAAAAGTATCGAGACTGTCGCTTAATCGCATCAACAAACTGGAAACAAATTCCCTTACGTTGCTTACAATGTAGCCTTCCCATTAATTACGTTTTGACGAATTGAGGTGAGATTTTCTTGGTTTATTTTCTGTCTGTGATAGTCCACTTTACTTAATGATCTTTCAACTATATAATAAATTATCTTGTGATTATTCCTAAACTAACTTCATGCACGTACCTTTATTCATAAAATGTGAAACTTTGATTCAAATAATTTTGTTAGCCTCTGTCACTTTGTGGTTTTCATGTTCCGGGAACATTTGCAAAGTAGAGGATGTGCAGCCTGGCAACGTTGCTCCATTCTATTCAAAAGTTTCAATCACAAATTTTTACAAAATCTTTTAATCGAATCGTAGGATGCCTGCTTTGCTAGCACTGCTGAGGCTTAGAGCAGTTTCCAATCACGAAGTCTGGGGGTTCGAGCCCCGAGTAAGGCATACATGTTTTCACCAGGGGTTGTGGCGCGACTAAATCAATGTGTGGTTGTGAGAGAGCTGACGAAACCGCTTACTAAGTTTAATGTGAATGTAGTGCCATACATACGATGACCTCCCCACGAACTTTGAATTGAAAACATTTTTGTGGTATGTTTGTAACACCACAATAGTTACAACAAACTATATCTTCAACAAACTCTATAATAAATTTATTCTTCCTGGCTTCAACTTTTTGTTTTACAAATTTTATGTTATATTATTAACGTGTTCTAAGAAAAATGATATATTCGATTTTAATTTATTTCTAATTGTTTAAATTATGTGTTTTATAAATAACATTATCTTATAAATTGAAAGTTCTCAGAAACGCATCACAATAGGTGCAGCACAATATGCATTTGATAAATTAAAATACATAAAAATAAAATGAAATGTATCATGGTGGTAGCGTGTAGAGTAATTGCTGTTACGTAAGTGGTTCTAAAATGCACCATGATCACCTAAGCACCACGCTTTTTGGTGAGGCTGTCGTGCGTAGGTGATGATGGTCGTGCGGTTGTGGTGACGGTTGTTCAGAGTTGGACCTGTTGCTATTCGGTTGGTAATACGATAGTGACAGTGTTGTGATTCTTCCGTTGTGTGAATGTGGTGGAACGATGTTGATTCAGTGGGGGTGAGACGATGTGTTTAGTTTAGTGTTGCTCTTTCGTTGACGGTGGGAATGGTGGTGGTGGTGGTTTGATTGAAGATTTTCTTGTAACTGCCCAGATTAATGTTCATTCAAGAACAATCGACTTAATACAAAAGAGGATGTCTGCTAAACTAATGTAAACTAAATTTTTAAGTGCATATTTTATATTGTATCGCTGTTTTTTATATTTGATTGTTTTATCCAGTCTGATAAGATCATTTGTCTTCCTGGACAGTTGAATTTTTGACACAATTGATGAAACTCAATGGGTATGTGTAATAATTTAATGAACAGTAGTTCCTGTAGAAACATATTTTAACATTAACTTAAAAAATAACTGAATAAATAACTAGTATTTGCTGCATTAACCGGTAATTGGTGATGTGGTGGGTGTTAGTACCCTAACCATTAAAAGATACTGAACCAGTGTGAAGGGGATGCGCAAAGGAGCCTAAGCTGCTGAGTACCTCTAACGAACTCAATTGTTCTGTGAACCTGGCGGTGGTCTCAGTGTTGAAGGTGAGCAGACACTTGTTATTTTATTTTTTCTGGCACTTGGGGTATAATCAAACTTCACCTCACCGATTACGTAATTATTTATCCCGAATTTTGTTTTTAATATTTCACAAAACTATGGATGCTTCGAGGGATATTATTAGGGAAGATGACCCAGGATTTGAGGAATGGTTCAAGGTTAACTTACAAGCGGAAGAGAGCGAATTCAGTGGTGAAGAAGTGGAGAGCGTATTTGCAGAAATTGCAGGAAATTACGCACTATGGAAATTGACTTAAAATTGATATTGTGTTGTATTGGTCTTAGGATGTGATTAATTGGCCCTCAATAATTAGATTCTCATCGTAAAAAGACAAATTTATGATTAGTCTGTATTGGCACAAAATATAGTTGGAGGAGTGCTTTTTTTAGTGATTCATTTTGACCTTCAAATATTTTTTAATTTGATATGTAACTGTGCTCCTTGTTAACTTATTTTTGTATTAACCCTGATAATAATGCATAAAATGTCTTGTTCGTATCACCAAAACAGACGTTTTTGATATTTCGGCACGTTTAAGCAAGTTTTTGTGTTAGGGTATGTGTAGTCCCCACATCACCAGTTAAGTGAAAACAATGACCTCACCAATTACGGTTTAAAATTAAATTTTTACCCCTTTACAAATACAACCAGATACAACCTACAAAAGGGGATCAAATGTTAACCAAACTTTAAAAATTTATATTTCAATGAATAATACTCAGGACACTATTCATAGAATATAAGGTTTGTTATTCAATCCCAAAGCTGTTTTAACTTCTGTCTATATCTAAGTAAGTTGGAGCGAAGTGGCAGTAGGTCTTCGGGAACCTACTGATAACTAACTCTTGTTTTCTTTTTGTTGCAGGTAAGAAGCAAGATATTTTACCAGGTGTAATTGTCGAGACTGCAATGGTGAGTTTTATTTATATCCATTGCTAAGCTGAACATGAATTTAATTGATCATGAATACTTAGTATCTTCTAGTTGTTTTCATTAGTGTTATCCTTTTTAACCTAAAAACTCTGAGGTGTACGTAATGTACAATTGTGGATGATGAAATTGGTAGTAGAAATTTTAGTAATTCTCACTTCTATCAAATAACGTAAAAATATCATTGGGAAATAAAGCGTTGATAACCGGATAAAAAGAGATTTAAGTGAAATTCACGTACGGCGCAAAATGAGAATTGTATGTTAACGAATGTGCCAAACATTTGACATTTCTGCCTTTAGAGCAGTTGTGACACGACGGTAATGACGCACGAACAAAATGTCTGCTTAAATCCCACGTCATGAAATTTTGCAGCTTTTTACTTGTTAAATATTTGCCGACCAACGTGGCAGCCCTAAATGCGTTCCATTACGCTGTATACACGTTATGAATTTTTTATTTAAAACGTATATTGCCGCTTAATGAATGCGGTCGACACAGCGTGAAGGAACTCGCCCTTCGGAGGAAGCGTTAAATTGTGGGAGACACTGCCTCTTTAGCCAGCGATGCTCCCTTCCCTACTGCGCCATCCTCTTTAGACTGCCGCCTTCGTCTAACGCGCTCTCATTTTCGCAAATGATGCCCGGCTCTCTCAGAGAAGTGACTTTCATTGTCTCGTTCCGTCCTGTTTTCAGCTTTGTAGAAGCAGACGTTTTTATTTTTCCTTTCTTCATACGACTCGATGGTGAAGAGAGACGCCTTTCGCTTCACTACAACGATCAATTTCCCCGCCCGCCTGCATTTAGGCAATTAAGGAGGCTAACCGTAGTTTACTAGACCTACTACGTGCACTCGCACGGGCATACGCCAAAGCTCCGCCCGTGAACTTGACGTACGTTTATTTATGCTGTAGGCACCTAGCGCTTTGGAGGCTGTTGGCGACCGAACTTTACGTCGTGGCAAATTTCCTGGGGCATGTCGTGGTCGGCGTTTGCAAGTTGGCGAGCCCGTTGAGGGGGGGAGGGGCGGTCAGATCATAAACGAGGCACCGCCGGGGTCAGCAAGGCGCTGGCCTCCGCCCTCCCGCCCCCTCCCCTCCCCCTCCCTCCCCTGCGCCGCGCAAAGGCAGAGGCGGAGCGGTTCCTCGCTCGCCCATCAATTTGCACCGGGGCGGAGCTCTCCCGCGAATCGTCTTGTGGCTCGTCGTTACACGCGGTCTTATCTCTCGCGCTGTTCTCGGAATAGCCTCTTTCGCGGAGTTCAATGCCATTGATTTTTCCTTGTGACGCAGGTGACTTGCGTAATTCGTTTGCGAATCGGTTTTGAAACTCACGATGCTATTTAAAAAGTTGCATTCCATTCCAGGTTTTCGTCGCAGCCAATGAAAATCTGTTGACTAAAATCGCTTAATTTCATTCAATGAACTTCTACTTAACAATGTTTTTACATGAGTATTTTATATTATTTTACTTAGTGTGTTTAATCCGCACACAATTATTTTTCATCTCTATAATAATTATATCTCTATAACAATTATTGTTGGTGACTAGGTGATACCAGGCCGTAGTAAGCTAAATATTTTCATTCAAAAATGTGTTATGAATATTTTTTATTCAGTAAGCTTGTCTATTCATCTCCCATCCGCCTGTCTCATCCATTATGGTTTTTTTCTAACACAGCCTTCTTCTTTGCCTTAGGTAATCATTTCCCCATTTCATTTTTCTTTTTTAAAATTATAACAATAATATCTACACTACATTTCTTCTTTTTATGTTCGTCCGACATCAAAACAATTCAAGTTTCTTACTAATTTTTCTTAACATCTAATAAAGTAATTTATTTTTACCGTGCATTTTTTGACAACTGCATTGAACGTGAACTCCACTTGCTATCGGCTTCTAATCTCATATTTGTCTTCATGCTTCTTTCTTGATTTTTTCTTCGGAGCTGTCCGTTACGTTTTTCTTACAACTTTCCCCGCCTGTATGCGGTGCCCGCACCCTCGTCCCGTCGCGTCGCAGTGGAACTGTCGCCGTCTCCGCCGGCGCGCTGCCTCGCCCGCCCTCGGCCCGTGCTGTTGCTGCCGTTTAATTTTTACTGCGCCCTCAACGCGTTACGGCGCGTCGTAAATCTAGCGCCGTCTAATGGAGATTTCTGCGCCTTCACCGTCTTCGCGGCCCCTCCTCCTGCCGCCCTGCCGCCGCCGGAGCCGGCCGCTGCTGCCCGCCCACTTGCCACGCCCCATCGCCCCCTCGCTGCGTCTCTTTCGCATGTTGCTCCTCTCGCCGCTCCCGACTCACTCTCCCTCTTTTGTCCTTTCACCCCTATTCTACCGGCGGAAGTGACTTAGGCCGGATGTCACTGCAGTGTTCTGACCTGGAGGTGTTAGGGTTCGAGTCCGACGATGGCAAGATTTTCGCCACTAGCTTGTTAGCTAGATCGATTTTTTTATTTTTATTTTTTTATTATTTTTTTTTTTCGTCTACACCTTGACGCAACGCGTCTCCAAGCCCCTTTAAGGGGCGTTGAGCGCTTTGCACTGGGGAGTAATCCTCCATTAATGTGCTTTTACTTTTTAATATTCGTCTCGTCACGTCTCGTCACGTCTCGTCACATCGCGTCACGTCGCAGTCAGTCAGTGCCTTTTATCCCTTCGGCCAGGGGCTCGACGGCGTTAGATCCCGGGGATCCAAACCAGTCACCCAGCCGCGAACCCGCGAGTCTCGAATGCGCTTAACCCTCGTGACTTCACGGAGCGTAGTAAACGCATTCGGCTAGCGCCGCCGGCACCCTCTGACTGGAGGAAACTTAGCGGTCTACTGCTCTGATTGGTAATTTTCCATGTTTTCGTCGATCAACACGAAGAGAGTACCGGAGTAGTACCCTATCAGACGGGTCGTGGACCGCGCGCGATCTTTACTTTATCTTTCTTGTCCTGCTGTCTTCCCTTATTTACACGTACTTATATTAACATTCATTTCTACCATACATGTCGGGTGATTATATCTTATTCTGAATGGGGAAACGCCTCGTTTGTGGGGGTATACACCGCAAAATGACATGTAGATCGGCGTCGGAACTCACTATTCATTGGAGGAAAAACTCCGACACTTCATGCTTACACTAATGGGACAAATGACTATTGCACGAAACAATCATTTCCTCTCTCTTCTTCTCTTTACCGCCTGCTTTCCTCTCTCTTTTCCATCTCCTCTTCTATTTCTCCATCTCTTGATTTATCTTAGATCATTTTATATATCTCGCTGCCCTTTATTTTCTCCTTTCGTTGTTGTTTCTCCATTCCTTCCTCTCCATCATTTTTGCCTGTATTTAGTGCTTCTTCCATGCCCCCTCCACCCCTCTGCAACTGTTGAGGCTGCAAAATGGCTTGCGGTTTTTGGGAGAGTATCAAACGATGATTTGGGTTGACTACAAGACTCCATCTACCTTTGTAACCTCAACACCGGGGAATTATCTGAAATACAATTAAGAACTATTAGTTTACCTCAGCGTAAGAATTATTGAGTTTTGAAGCAGTTGTCAGGATTACCTTGTCTGGGCGAAAAGAAATCGTTTTCTATAATCGATAGTGTTATTACGCTGAGATTGCGCGCCAACGCGTTGTTTTCACGGAAACTGCATTTCTGTACTAGGCCCGCTATCAATCGTCAAAAATCTAATTTTCAATGCACCCAAGATGTGAATTACTTAGCTTTTTTACTGACGAGGCGATCCTTTGTGAAACCGCTCGGCTGAAGGTTCTCAAACAATTGACTTTCATGGCGTCTTATTGGGAAAGGCATTTGATTCTCAGAAATGTTGACAATATGAAAAGGTGTCTCTGGTCACTTCCAAGTAGCTGGAGCAAAATTGTGAGCTTCTTTGAAAGCAGTTCAAATTTTCAAAGCAGTTCTTGCAAAGAGTTTCATACGAAAGACGTGTTGCCTTTCTTTCTGGAAGCCCGCCCTCGGTTTTTACAGAAAAATTATTATAATTCCAACGCGAGACCCTTGCTGTTAATTAGCACCAAGGAATTGTTATAAGTGGTTGAATTCCAAGGACGGCGCCAAATTTCGATTAATTTTGGCCGCCCCTGTGCCAACAGCTTTCAAGCTGCTTCTCTTTCCTTTACCCCTCGTTGGCCTCCCCCCACGCTTCCATCGTGTTCCATTTTCACTGTACGCGCTTCCACTTTCTCGAATTTTTTCTTTTCAAAGCTGACCAGTATCGTAGTGTGCAAAGATATTTGACCCTTCGTAACTGATTTTAAATCCAAGACACACTATGTGGAATTTGCTGTAGATGTTTATTCTTGACATGTTTCCTCGGGGTTATTGCGTTACTTCTGCGCGTCATTTCAGCTTGGTGAAATAGTCATCTGTCTCCTGTCATCATTTACTCCTGAGGTCATCGAGCGCTCCTAAATATAATTTAATGCCTGTTTTAAGACGATGAATATATACGTGTTTATACATATACATTATTATAACCTGTCTGTATAATTTTTCCCTCTACTTTTCCTTTTAGCTATTCCTGTCTGCTCTGTGGCCACCCATTTTCCTCACCCCCAGTCGCTCTGCTACGGTCCCCTTCTTTCCTGCCAAACTGCTTCCAGGCCTGCGCAGCCATGCCCTGCAATATTGACTTTGCCCTTTTTCTTCGTCGCTTAGGACCATCATGTCGCTCCTTAAGAACCCCCGCCTTTCTCATTCCTTTCCGTCTGCCTTGCTTATCTTGAATTTTCTTGGTATTTTGTTCTTTTCCATGCATCCATGACGTTCTTGGCGCGTGCCTAAACATTCCTCTGTTTTCTTCATTATACTTTCATGAATGTATCTGACTGGTTCTAAAATACCCGTCCTCCTCAGCATAATGATTGCGTTTCCTGCCCATTCTCCGATACCCTTTATTGTCATATCACATTTCACCGCAACATATCACAATGCAGAGAACAGAGCATCCCATCAACCCTTACCACAAACCCTTCACTCACTGTGCCTCACTACATTTCATCTCAAAGCATTCATCACTCCCTTCCTCACTTCAACTTAACACCACAACATATCACAATGCAGAGAGCAGAGCACCCCATCAACCCTTACCCCCTTCACTCCCCTTCACTCACTGTGCCTCACTTCATTTCATCTCAAAGTATTCATCACTCCCTTCCTCACTTCACCATAACACTTCTTGCATCTCACAACTCTCGACGCTTCACTTCAGAACTAGTAACACTTCTCCACATCATGCCATTCCACCTCATCATATACCGACATACCCAATTTTACTATATTTCGTCTCTAGGTTCAACCCTTAGCTCAGGATACAACGGGCTAGCTTGCCACTGCTGGCTTGTTGAGCGTACTCAACATTTCATTTGGTGTTGAAAAAGGAGGTTCGCGACAGATTTTCTTGGGGCTATCCTATTTTCTCTGTCCTTCATTTCCCCATTCAATCATCATATATTTGATCATCATTATCACATGTCCATCAGCTCATCCTCCATCCAAGGCACTCAGACTCAGGTACTGAAATCATAATTAAGAAATCCTCCGTCTTAGTACCCGTTTACAACCAGTAGTTCCATCCTTGTGCAACTACTTGTTTTGCTCCTTTTCCGTCCTCTTCCCCTTGGTGTTTCTGCCAGCAGCTGCGATCAGCACGGCCGCCAGCCGGTGCCCGAGCGGCGCCGCCGTCTCCGGGCCCTGATGAAGCAGTACAGCGCTCGCGTCGATGGCCCGGGGATCCTTTACTGAGCGACGGGGAGGAAGGACTTGGGTTACGGGCTTGTTGCCTCGGCATTTATGTCCGGGCCCTACTCAATACTATCGGTCGATCTGACCCCCGGCCACGCCCTCGTCATGTCAGGGATTTTTATGTCGCAGCCGATCTTTCTCAGTATTGTGTTTGGCGTCTAAACGATTGGTTTTATATCTTGTGTACAAAGCTCTTCCAAGCTTGCTCTAAATAACTCCCCATGATGTTTCTCCTATATTGTTAGACGGAACAATATTTTTTCGGCGATAAAACACTGAAGAAATATCGATATTGTGTTCTTTCGGTTCTCTAACAAATAAAAATATAGAGAAAATGAATGTTGAAAAAGATTGAGTAAAATAGATAATGAAAAATACTGTCTCATATGTTAAAACCAAAAAAAGTAGTTTATCATTGTAATATCTATTATGATAATTTGATGATATATTGTTGTATGTTGTTGCATATAGTTGAATTATAAAAAAATTTAGAATATATTTAATGCATTTACATTGTTATTATTACGTTATACGGGTAATATATTTTGTTAATTCAGTATGTTGACAACGCTTGCCGAAACATGATGTGTGATAATGCTAATCTGCACTCCCCTTTATACACATACTTTTACGCCTTGTTAATTACGCCTACTACGCCTTGTTCCCTCTATATACATACTTTTCCACACCTTTTCACCAGTTACTGATTGTACGTGATTAGCCGTGAATATCGAAACTGTTTTCCTTGTAGAACTAGGGAAAGGAGGTACATGTTTTGGTCTTAGGAATGTACAGGTAAATAATAAAAGTCGCTCCACACTGGTCATCATCGTTTGAATTTTCTCTGCTTCGTATTCCTTCGAGATAGCATCGCAGACGAATGAGGTGTTGTAGCAGATATACACATAAGAGCCATACGCATCTATTTCTATTATTATTTCAGATACAATTCATATTGGATGCTCCCGTAAAATAAGGAAGCTACATATTTCGGTTTTAGATATCGTTTTTTCAAATATTCATGTAGTACCATTCTCGTATTGTGTTGCGCAACGCTCATTTACTCAATCGGATGATAAACGTTAATACTAATGATAAACGATAATATTAATCAACATGATCTTTTCTTCCCCATACGTCACATACACTTTTGACTGTTTTTGATTAAATAAATAAATCTTTAAATATGCTAATTATTAATTACATGACAATGAATATCGCACTATGTGTCTGCAAATCCACTTAAGAAATCCTTTTTAATGAGAATGTAATTCAATCTATCCAGATCACGTTTGTGAGCCACTTTCGCTTCCCCGTTAGCAACGTGAAACAGATTTAATTAATTGCAGCCGCATTCAGTTTAGTACCAGTTTCCATTCGCCCCCGCGCCGCGATCTTTATGACCCCGCCATTATTGCACCGAGCGCCTCCTCGGGCTCCGCCGCGTTTCAAACTTGTTCCCCCGGAAACTCTGAAAGCCCTCGCTGCTACACCGAATCTTAGCCAACAGAGGCCGTGCGTGCGTCTGGATGTCCTCATCAGCGCTGTCCGGGGCAAGTTGCGCCGCCGGCACCGCCCCAACTCGCGCCCGCGGAGTTGGCGCTTCTCAATGGCGCCCTCCGCGGCTTTGCATTCGCCGCCGCACTCGCGCTGCCCTTTCAGCCCGCGCCATTCACGCCCCGCCCCTCACCGCACTACCCCACCCTGCTCCGCTCCGCCCCTCACCCGCCCCCCGCCCCCCGCCCCGCCCGGGCCCGCTCCGCCCGGCCTCGCCCCGCCCGCCCGCCACGCCCTGCCCCGCCCTGCCAGCCCCGCCCCGCCCTTCCCGCCACACCCCGCCACGCCCCGCCCCACCCCTCCCCGCCCCGCCCTGCTCCGCCCGGTCCTGCCCCACCCCACCCTGCTCCGCCCTGCCCAGCCCCGCCCCGACAAAGGCCTGCCCGCTCTGCTCCGCCCGGCCCCGCCCCGATCCGCCCCGCCCCGCCTCGCCCCGCCCTCCCCGCCTCACCCCTCCCCGCCTCTCGCCGCCCAACCCTCCCCGGCCCTCGCCGCCCACCCCTCCCCGCCCCACCGCTCCCCATCCTGCTCCGCTCTGCTCCGCCCGGCCCCGCCCCGTTCCGCCCCGCCCCACCATACTCTGCCCCATCTCTCCCCGCCCCTCCCCGCTCCACCCTGCCCCGCTACCTCCATCCACGCCCACGCTCCTGGCCTCACGTTCCCCATCCCAAAATCTGTCCCACGTTGCCTGCCCTACGATTTTCGGCTCTTACTCCCCGTCCTAAGCTACCCGCCCCACGCTCTCTGCCTCACTCTTCTCGCCCTGCGTACCCCCCCAAGCTCCCGGCTTTGCGCTCCCCGCCCCACACTCTCAGCCCCACCTCTCTCGCGCTCTCTCCTCTCACTCCCTGATCTTCTCCCCCTCCTCGGGTCCAGCTGCACCGCTGTTGCACTCCACTCGGTGCTTGCAAACTACCCAACTCTCTCGCCTTTCCTTCTATCTTCCTTTCCCTTCTACTCTTTCTCAATTGCAATAAATATTACTCTCCTTAAAGTTTTCAGTTGTAATATCCTGTGATGAGCTATAAAGATTCTCGTTTCCGCTGTCCTAGTTACCATTTCATTACTTTTGTTCCAGACTACGATGTCAGGCCGGGAATTCTATGTTACCTGAATTATTCTCACATGCAATATTAATTAGAAACTCTTAGCTTTTCCCTTCGTATGTGTGTATATATATATATATATATATATATATATATATATATATATATATATATATATATATATATATTAGTATGAGGCTGAGATATGATTCTTTGAATCCATCCTTTTGAGCTCGATCCACGTATTCGTACTTGGTCCACTCTCTTTTGCTTCACTTACGTCTAGTGGCCTCGACCCAATTCCCACGCAGATTTCTACATTCGTTCCTCATTCTGGCTTGGACTACACACTTTCTTCAACACCTTCCACCTCAATTCCGTCGTCAGTGTCCCTATATCTGCTTTTGCTATTTTCCTCTTCTTCTTGCCGCTTGGTCCTCTTCTTCACAATCTTTGCTATCATTTCTCTTCCTCAAATCTACTTTGCAATTCGCAGTGAAGAAACTCCCTCAATCTATCTTCTTTTCCTCCTCCTCCTTCTTCTTCTTCCTCTTCTCCTTCTTCGCATTTTGGGGATTCACACTTTATTCTGTAACGTATCTTCAACAGCACTATAAATTGGCGCGCTCACACGTCGCTTTGTTACAGTTTCTCTTTTCTGATCCCGACTACTTTTGTTCAAACGCTGTGATTTCGAGATTTGTTGTGCTGTATCTGATTTATTCTCTTTTATAAATTCAATTTATCACCTATTTATTGACTAGCAAATTTTGCTTTACTCACAGGCTTGTTAGAATATTTAGTATACATGCATTCCGTTTCTGTGCTATCTTCGTATGCATCATACTCTTGAGTTCTGTCGTGGTCAACCCTCAGACGTACGATTCATATTTACTTCGATCATTATCTCCTCAATTTATTACTTCTTCCCCATACATGAATTTTCCTTTCTTAATACACACCAGTATTCCTGTGTTTATACCGCTTAAGGTAGTTCAAGACATCAATTGATGTCGCTGCAGTGCCGCTGATTGGGAAGTACTAGGGTTCGAGTTCCGGCGATGGTAGGATTGTCTACACTTAACTAAATACCTAGGCCGAATTTAGCCACTGTCTGGAGGAGAATTCTAGCGGACGGTTGCTCCGACCGAAGTTTTTCCGTGGTTTCTCTGATCAAAACCAGGCGATTGCCAGAGCAGTACCCTAATAAATTGGCCACGGACCGGGCGTGATCATTCCTTCTTCTTCCTTATTCTATCCTTGCCCCTTAATAACACACCCTTACACATACATGCAACATCCTATCCTTCTATATGTCGGGCGACATTCGGGAACGTAGAGCTTGTCCTGGTTGGAGTAGTACCCCACTGGTGGAAGATACCTTGTTGAAAAAAATTCCAGCAAACCGACATGTAAGTCGGCGCCGAATCTCAACTTCCAGGGAGGGAATATCATCGACACCTCCCGCGGTAAAAACATTCACTACACTTACTGCACTAATGACATTAGCAGAAATACTAATCAATCAACCAACCCATGTTTTTACTTGCGTTATTTTTGTTTCCAATTTCCAAATAACTCCGCAATCGTCTTAATCGCTTCCACCTTTCACTTTTACCAACCTTTTCCTTCAATGGATTCTACATCACTTTCCCCCGTCTCAGGTAGGCGCCTTCCCTCGCCCCCGTCCCCCCCAATCCGCCCACCTCTCGCAACCATTGAGTTCTGTGTAGGCGCGCCGCCCCCAATCGTCATTGGCGCCCCGCAGCCACAGTGGCGCCACACAATGCGCGTCGTTAGCGGCGACGGCGCGCAGTCAGCAGCCGGCGCCGAAAGAACGCCGCGCGGCGGCGGTGGCTGTAGGGGAGCGCGGGCGGGGGGGGGGTAGCAGCGGTGACGGCGGTGGCTGTATTGGCGCAGGGGGTGGTGGCGGGAATTGCGGCAGCCGTGCTGCGATGGGTGCCAGAATGACGACAGTGACGAGTGTGACAAGGGTGACGAGGGTGACGGGGATGACGAGTTGCGAGGTGGACGAGAGTGACGAGGGTGTTGACGGTGAAGAGGACGAGAGTGACAAGGGTGACAAGAATGACGAGGATGACGAGTGACGAGGGTGATGGGAGGGGCGGGGATGACGAGGGTGAAGGGAGTGACGAGGGGGACGAGATTGACGGGGGTGATAGGAGTGACGAGGGGAGCGAGGGGGACGAGGGTGATGAGTGTGACGACTAGGGAGACGCTGGCGACAGTGGAAGCGACGATGCTTGTGGGAACGGAATCCACGTGAATTGTTGTGATTCTATGATCATGGGAAACAAGATCCAAGGGAAAAGGTGCTAGGACTAGAACAGCCAGATCAGACACGTTAACCAAAAATTGCTTTGCTTTATCAAGTATTAAAGAGGAAACCAACATCGCTTTAAGAAATTTAAAAAATAATTCTTTTACATTTCTTTCTCTCATAAAGTGTGAAATTTTATGTGCATTTGAAATATTCTTTGTGCAGTAAATTAATGTAGCATAGTATTCTTTTGTAAAAGAGAAAAGAAAAGTATATCATGAAATATTCTTCAAAATAGTATACCAGAATGAAGCAGAGTTTCTTTCATATGATATGCGTGTGTTACGAAAAATATTATTCACATACATCAATGACAGACAATGTATAATAATTTCCATAAAACAACGAGCATTAATCTAAAAATGAGTCGTGTAAATACATCCTTATAACTGAGGAAACAATGTTGGAAAATGTCATTCCAAGCCACTTTCGTGAAAAAAAAAACAACTTACGAGTGGTGTTGGGTAACTAAAACGCCATAAAGCCATCTCAGTCCAAAATGAAAGAGACGCCACCAAGGGTTACAGCGACGTAGTTGGAGACCTGCCCGCCACAGCAGGAGACGTAGCAGCGGGAATTAAGAAGAGAGGGGCGTCTTTCAGCAGCTGCACCGTTGTCACCGTAGTAGGACACCACAGCTGCGCACACAGTCGGCAACCTAGATGCAGGAGTTTTGCTGCCACATAAACGTGAATAGGTAATTAACTAGCTCAAGAAATCAACTGTGCTGAAAACGCTTGAATATTTTCTCCATTTATGTGGCGCCAACCTACCTTCAAGATCTATTTTACAGTATGAACAAAGTTTAATACATGTATAGTACAGCGATTGTATACTATCACTTTTTCAGATTCGACGTTGACAGATACCTTGTCATTATAATTTCATTACAATAATTGATGCTAGAGAAAATGCAATTATATGAAAATTACAGAAACATCAAAATTTGAAGGATTGAGAGAGAACTTTGAAGTCGCAATTTTCAGAGAAAGGCAATATCTCCTCTAGGGGTTTAGAGCATTGTTCTCCGGGCGGAACATGGATCGTCGTGGCAAGAAATCGGAATAGAAGGCGTCTTCATTGGTGGTAGTGCGGAGGACAATTAGAGAAATGAAGTGACAGAAGCGTTTGTGTAGGACAATTGTGAATGGAAGTATCAACAGGAGCTACGGCAAAATATTGAAAATAAATTAATATTTTCTGCCAGCTGCGGAAAACCCTTTGTATTTCCGAGGAAGTCAAACATCGGAAACCTCATGACTGAGCCACTAGTTCTTCTAGCATTGTTCAAGTCCAGAGAAATCATGTTGAAGGACTTCATTTTTCCCTATCCAAAACTTCTCTCTTTAATGGGAACAAAATGAACGAGAAATGAATTAGACTACGTCAGTGCTAATTAGGCCAGAAAGCAAATGCCACATAATGAATAAGAACAGTTATGTGGAAGGTAATATTACGCATGGAGACTTTCTCGAATAACCTGATGGGATTTTCTTAATAATATCTTCTGGCTGTAACGTAAAAGTAGACGATGTAACGTAGTGGTTTATTGCTGTCATTTGTCTCTACCTAACAACGGAATATCATGTTAGAGAATCCTGTAAAAATAAGCAGATCGCTCCTTGAGGTCCAGAAGACTAGATCGTAGGCTTTTCGTTTTCACGGATTGTGGGTTTAATGCAGTAGAGTGCTTGATTTGCTTAATAATAACTTCTTAGTGTTTGGAGAAGTTGATAGTACTTCACGTGAGTTGTTATCTTATGAGAAGGAATTATTTTTATTGACCTGTTGTTTTTGTTGTTGAGAGGGATTAGAATGACTCATAAAAAGGCGGTCGATTTGAAGTCGATGATGTTCTGTGACTCACTTATAATTGAGACGTTACAACGGCAAACATACTTTATTTATCATTTTATGAGATCATTCTTCAGCAAAGTATCCTGGATAATTAATTATTAAATCATGAATGTATGCTACAAAGAAGAAAAAATGTATAAAACTTAAAGAAGAAAAAGGGAAAGAAGAAGTAGAAGAAGAAGAAGTAATACTGTTGAAGGTAGGCTTATTTTGTTTCTAAATATTCCGTTTAGAACAAGGGAATTGAAACAAGCGTGCTGAAACCAGATTGCTTGAAATTTACAAGCGTGGGTCAATCCTTTTTTTCGTTCTGGACAAACTAAACTTACAGAGCTGAAGTAATTCGTTAACGGAAACAGTTCTCGGAGTAGCAGATTATCTCCAACTGAAACAAAAGTAGCTGCGACTGCATCGTCAGCAGTAATAGGAATCGTCAAGAGAAGAAAGTCCTCCCCAGAATTTGCGAGCGCATCATGATGTGTCTCCTAGCTAACATGAACATTACGACCAAAAAACTTCCGCCAGCACCGAGACCGGCGCTAGGTACAAATTTGCATTAAAATCGTCGGATTGAGATCACCATTCAGTAATTCATCGCTATAAAATTCATGAAATATTTGTTCATTTCATTGTAAAGTATCGTAAATAAGCCAAAAAGGAAAGTAAAGTTATTCAGAGCAGCACATTATCTTCACTTCGACAATGACATGGTGTTATCAACGGATCTAGAACAGTCACTTAGAGAGGAAAATGAAATTAACAGCGTCTTCCCTATCGTCAGCCAAGGAAGCAGAGGAGCCGTGGCAACAAAGGAAATCGGCGAAAGGGGCGTCTTCCCTCAGCCGGCGCGAGCGCCTCGCCAGCTGTCTCCACGCGAAGGCCGGACACCCGCGGCCCAGGAACTGCCGCCCTGCCACGCCGCCGCCACGGTGAGGGAGCAAGTTTGTATTAAAAAAGTTGGACGCGGAGGCAGCGGCGGCGGAGACAACGGCGACGACGGGGATGGTGACGGTGGCGGGGGTATCGGCAGCGGTGATGAGGATGGTGGGGGTGGAGGGGACCCGGGGATGACAGCAATGAAGGCGATGTCGGGGGCGGTGGGGGTAGTGGCAGTGGCGGCGGCGGTTGCGGGGAAGCGGGGGCGGTCTGGAAGGCGTGGAGGAGGCGGGTCTGGAAGGGTGGCGGGAGAAGATGGGGGGGGGCAGCGGCGGGTCTGTGACATGGGGACGAGGCGAAGGCGGGGGCGACGGCGAGAGCGGCGGCGGGGGTTGAGCAGTGACGCGGGACCGGGGGGATTGTGGCGATGAGGCGGGGCGTTGACGCGGGGACGGCGGGGGTGGGGCAGAGGCGGCAGGCGGCGGCGAGGGAATTGTGGCGTTGAGACGGGGCGTTGACGCGGGGACGGGAAAGGCGGCGGGGTGGGCGGTGACGTGGGGGTGGGGGATGAGCGGGGTGGGGCGGGGGCGAGGGGATTGGGCGATGAGGCGGGGCGTTGACGCGGGGACGACGGGGGCGGGGATGACGCGATGACGTCGAGTAGGAGGGACGGGGGTGGGGCGGTGACGCGGAGACGGCGGGGCGGGGTTGGCGCGGTGACGTGGGGGCGAGGGACGGGGTGAGGCGGTGACGCGGGGATGGCGACGCCGGGGGCGGGGTTGGCGCGGTGACGTGGGGAGGGGAGGGACGGGGGGGTGACGTGGCGGCGCGGGCGAGAGAATTGTGGCGATGAGGCGGGGCGTTGACGCGGGGGTGGAGGCGCCGGCGGCGGGGGTTGGCGACGCCGCACGGGAAGCGAGGTCGACGCGAAGAGATGCGGCGCGACGCGGCGCGAGGCGGCGTCGTGACGGCGCGGGTATTGGGTATGAATTTTTAAGCCGCGCGCCGGGCGCCGCGGGCCGTAAAGCGCGGTGCTTCGACGGCGACGTCGTCGCGGCGCGGGCGCCGGCGGCGGCGGAGGATGCGGGGGTGATGGCCATGAGCAGAGCTGGCAGCTGACGAGGCGTGCCGGTTAGGGGATGACGCTGGAAGGAGACTTACGGTGTTGTCGTGAAGGGTGAGGTGATGAGGGAGTGAAATAATTAAGTAAAAGAATGTGAAATGGGGAAGAATGATACAACGCCTTCTTGTCGAATATTTGGAGTTGATTATATCAGGTCAATCATCTCGCTCGGTTGCCAGACGATGTAAGCCTTGCGAAAACAAAAATGGATTAAAGGTACAGAATTAAACAAACGATCCTGATGACGGTTGCATTAACTGGCAACAAAATAAAAAAAACTGGTAACAATATTGCAGTGACAGTGATTTTTTACATTTATTTCGTTATTTGTAAGATTGCGACTTTGTGAGATTCGCACTGAAATAAAAAAGTCTTCACATGTTGCAAAATATTACAAATTTCAATATTATTTTACTAATTTTCTGAATTTAATAGTTAGTTTTAAATTTATTCACTTAGCGTGAGTGAGGATTATTTGTTGTTTTTTTAAATAATAATGTGTAATGATTGATTATGTCGTAATTTAAACGTTCAACTCCATATTTTATGAGCGATTTAATTCCTTAACCTAATTTGTTATAAAATGAGAGGAATTTTGTGGAAGCTCCTTGTAAATTACACACAGGACAGAAAATGAGACTATTTCTACAATCCGTTTTATCGAGGAAATACTGTTGTTGATTTAGTGAAAGTCTGTATCATACTTCAAAAGAACATCTAATAAGTTAATTTAATGCATTTTAAATACGTAACAAGGATATTATATGTTGCGAATTGTTACAGCAATAACGCTGAAGTTAGTGACGCGTGGTCTGTACAGCAGGACGACAGAAAGCGAAACCTTGGAACCTAGAAATGTCACTGTGTTCATTACTTTATTGGACTCAGGGGCTGCAGTGTCGACTGATTTCTCGTTGCAAGACGACATATGACATGCCAATCGAAAATGAATTAGAGGTGCAAAAGTAGACAAGGAATCGTTTTGAAGTTTGCGTTAACTGGCAACAAAAACACATTTTTTCAGGTTTCTTCTGTGTGGGAAGGTTTACAGAAAAAAAACATGTTTGTCATATGTAAGGGATGGATTGAAAAGTATGTCTGCAAATTTGAGTGGGAAGAAATATTGTTAATGCCGAACTTAATGGATATGAATTTCAAAAGACAGAAATATCTCAAAAAATATAATATATCATTACGGACAACGGATTTTAACATACAACGCTAAGAAATTCAAGAACTGACAATGAATATTTTTTCACCCTCTACAAACCTACATTTCTGAGCACAGCATTTTTTCTTTTAGATCACTTTGAATTTCGTTCATCTTTTATCATCCCAGCCACCATCTGCGCCCTGCAGATCAATGATACCTCTTTTTTACTGAAGTAGCGTAGACACCTTAACATCTCATTGTCAGTCATCCCCTAAGTGAGTTTCCCCTCCACCGTTCGCCATTCTGACCCCCCGTCCCCTTCCAAGTAGTGTCTCATTCCTCTACTTTACAGCGGATCTCACGGCGCTGTCTCCCAAGTTATCACCCCCCTCTTCGTCTCTCCCCCTCGCAGCTTCACGCACTCATCATGCTGCCCCGACCCCAGCGGCCCCGAACTTGGGCTCCCCACCGGCGGCTCAGGTCGGCTCTTCGCCCCGCGACCTTTTGTTCCCCGGCTTCCACCTTCCGCCCCCATATCTCAGCTTCCCCCGAGACATCCCCTTGATATCGCGCCCACTTCTTTCCAAACTTCAGGAGCTTCTTCTTCTTCTTCCTCTTTGTTACGACACTCGCGATTCTTCATTCCCCCATTCTTCACTGAAATCTTCTCCCCTGGTCCTCTCATCTAGACTTCACGAATTTCACATTCTTTTCGCGAATTCGTGAGTGATATTCGATAGCTTGACGACATTAATTTTCGTAATTATTGTTCGAATAAAGCGTACAAATGCAGAAAATTTTAATTAAAATGACATCAATGCGCCACTTTAAATAACTAATTAAATATTATAAATTGCAATTATTTTAGAGTCCTTTTATTTAATCTCATTTGCACAGTTCCATAATTAAAAGTATGATCCTATTTAGTGAGGTTTAATTTGTAAGCACGGTGTGTCCATATGATTTAAATCATGCGAGTTATTATATCAGCACCTGAGAGATGAAAAAAATGCAAATCCAGTTCAACTACTTTGAAATAAACCAATTTTATCACAAGAAAAATTATTCGTTGCTAACTGTAATAAAATGTAACTTTTCAAAATTTAAATAAGTAAGTTAAATTTAAACTACCGTCTCAGGTTCTGTTGTGGACTCATAGTTACGTCTTACGACGATATATGCATTCGTCTTAGAGAAGTTCATAACACTTGAAGAGAAGCCGTAAACTACAAGCCCTATTCAAGACTGCGTGATTTACACATTAAGAGCATCCGGAACATCTTGAAGGCGCCTCGTCGCCCTGCAACACGCGTATCTTTACGCACTAATCCTTCCGTTCTCCCCTCCGAAAATACCTCTTGCTCCCCCTCGGCCGCTCTCCCAATCTCGAAGCGGCGGCTTTTCCCTCTTTGACACCCAGCATCTTGTCAGCCACTCGATCCGCACCCCCTCTGGCGGGGCGGAGCGGCGGACGCCAGCGCGCTCCCGAGGGCGTCGCCCGAAGCTCCGGCGGCGGCAGGCGGGGTGCGGTTTACGCGACTCGGCGCTCATTACAGAGGACGACGAGTCGAAAAGGCGCGCCCGCGACCGCAAACAAAGCCCTGCGCCGTCCCCGCACCCGGTCGAAGAATGACGAAAGCACCCGGCGGCGGGAGGGCGAGAAACGAAACGGAGGACGCCTCGGGCACTCGTCCAGAACGGTGTGGGGGAGGGGCTGCGAGCGGGAAAAGAAAAAAAGGGGGAAGCGAACGAAAGAGAATAGGGGAAGAGACGCAGGAGGGAAAACTCGCGCCATAAATCGTGATTTATTCATTTTCACCTCGGAAATATTGCACAATTTCGCGATTACCTCTTCCCCTGGGAGACTGAGCTCCTTTATTTTCGGAAAGTTAAACTAATAATACGGTCCCCTGTGCAGGTGCTACGTGTCAACTTTTCGTGTTGGAATTTCTAATTCCGCGATTTATTCGTGGATTTATCGAACCCGAATACGTTTGTTTTTTTGTTGCGCGTCTCCATCTGTAATTGCATAGGGACTAAGTAGGGATTGTGAAGTCGTGTTCCACTTACCCTCTCATTGCTTGTGGAATAAATGCCTCGATGTTGTTGAAAATTGCATTTATAAAAGTTTCGTTTCTCATTTTTTCAACATACGTACATAACAGACTATACATTTAACTGGATGATTCTTTGTTAGTTTGAGAGGCACGTACTTGAATATTACGATTTTGAAGCATTTCCCGAGAAGTGCGAGTCTTCTACAAGTTGTCTCAAGATAAAGGAAGTTTAAAACTTCGTTGAAATAATTTAGAAGTTTGGCTTAGTTTTCGAAGTCTGCTTTGGAAATCACAGCCACTTCAACTGCCTTTTAAATTTTTAGACACTCGCCAAGTTTTCCGTAAGAATTATACACCGAGTTATTACCATGAAAGAGGAATGTACAGTGAAGGAATTGGTGATTCAAGCCTTTCTGTATACAGTTTTCTGATTCCAGAATAAGATATAGTTTTAAAGTAAGTGAATGGTGAAATAAGTATTTGTAAAAAATACTATTTTTATATTAAAAATAATGCTGCATGAAATAAATTAGATATTTAGCCCTTCACGGAACGAGCTCGACGCCATCTTTACTCGAGAAATATTGGTGATTGACTAATGAACTTTTCCTATAAAAATGAACCCAAGTAAACATGCTCCTACTTCGTTTCAAAATATTCAAGCGATATTAGTTTAATAATTTTCGTTTTATATAATATTAGGCCGCCAAAGCTCGCCATTGTGTCGTATAAATGCTCTGCCAAGTACAAACTTTGAAGTGGAGGTATGAAAAAATAATTTTAAAAGGATTCAACAATTATCTAACAAACTCAGAAGCCATTCCCAATACTAATCGATTTATCTTAAGAAACCACATATCAACTGTGCACTAATTACTAAGGATAACTGAACACATCAGTGGAGCTTTCCAAGAAACGAAACACACAATAGCAATACTTCTAGAAGTATCTCAAGCTTTTCATAGAGTTTGCCATCCCGGATTAATCCGTAAACTCAAAAAATAGGAACACCTAAATACTGACGAAACATTTCCACACCATTTATAACAGACATATCTTTCACGGTAACCTTAGGCAATCATATATCCAACCCAGGCACAATAGAAGCTGGATTACCAAAAAGCTCATCACTGTCTCCAACACCATTCAATGTTTACACAACAGATAACCCCATTATTTATCACACAACTTGCACATTTCGGTAACAGTACGGCAATATTTATGTCAAGTCGCACACTGACACATAATAGAAAAATTCAACAAATTTTAAATAAAATAAATGAACGGGCATTAAAAAGGAAGGCAAAACTAAACCCAAACAAATCAAAAGCAAATATATTTTCATAAACACCAATCTCTGCTCTCCACCCGTTACTAATAAATAATAGTCCAATTAATTGAACACAGTCAAATCAACCCATCAAATACTTAGGACTAAATATTGACATAAGACTGAACTGGAAAACGACATAAACGTTAAAATACAACAGGCCAAAATCAGATTAATTCATCTCAAACCAATATTGAACGCAAATTGCACACTTTCATTAACAAAGGCAATCACACTCTATAAAAACATTATAAGACTCTTAATGCTATACGCTTGTCTCATCTGGACAAATTCCGCATTATCCAACATAAACAAAATACCAGTATTCAGGGTCAGATTCCTCAAATTAATTACAAAAGTCCCATGATTTATTTCAAAGCATCAACTCCACAGAGAATTAAATATGAACTCAATCACCAAATAACTCGCGCATCCAATAATGTATACACCAACATACACCCAATAGTTCAACTAAAACAATACAATTTAGCTGTAACGAATAATACACAAACCAGAATATACAAGACCTTCCTAACAAAATGTTCAAGCAATTGTGAACAGTAGGTACTCTCATGCCGACCTGGATGGCCGAGGTGGCTAAGAGCGAGTACCGACTCAGCGCTTCGGTCCGAAGGGTCGCGGGTTCGAGTTCCGCCTTGGGCATGGCTGTTTGTCCCTTGACTTTGTGTGTGTGTGTTGTCGCGGAGGGCCTCGCGTTCTGCTGACCCCAGATCAGAGGAGCCCGCAAGTGTTTGTCTAGTGTATGGTCGAATATGCGTCCCTTCGGGACGTAAAGGGCAATCGGCTGTCGGCTGGATAGCCCTAGGGAAAAAAAGGTACTCTCATGAGGTATCTACTCCATGTAGTAGTAATAATAGAACTAGGTTAAGTATAGCTTAAGTTAATAGTAAGTCAACAATACATGTGAGGGTAAAATGAACTACGTAAAATTCACAAAGCAATAAAGGGAAAAAATTAATTTCCCTTATCTCTGAATCGAATGAGAAAATGCTCAACGGTAGTCATTATTTAAAGAAAACCAACTGTCGATATCATTGTAAATTTCTCTGAACAGAGATAAATATGCTGTAGACTAATTCTAACCTTCTATCTTTGATTTTCTCCAACAGTTCAAAAAGTTATTTATTAATGAAGAATGTACGAGAACTAGAGCCGAAAAGGTTAATAATATTTATTTCCCCAAAAAGTCTATATGATACATTCAATATTTTTTTAAAATATCCTTACATTTTTATGGACCTTGAATATGTCAAAAATACCTGCACATGAGTAAAATTTATTTTAAGTAGTTACTTTTATGCGATATCGTATTTTCGTAACCAAGAATGCATTTTGCGAAAAGTCGCGCTGATAATGAGACTGAAAATGTGGACGTAGTTTCGGAGGCATACAGTATTTTATTGAGAGAACAGTAGAGTGAGGTCGTAATGAATTCACAAAGGGAAATGTTATGTAAATTGTTTGTAGTGGCTATAATACTGTTCTCAATTTCGTGGGTGAGTTCAAATTGTTTTGATTCAAGTTGATAATTTCTTGAGAAATAATTATGCGTTATTCAATGGTATTAATTATTTTGTAAAGAAATTCTTAATTAGGGAAAGTATCGAATACACAATCATTCTGAAAAGAAAAGGGAATGGAAACATAGGATAATCAGCCTTGGTCGTGTGAACAAAAACAATATTTCAATCTTTGTAGCTTCATTTATAAGTTCACCATACCTATTTTTTGCCTACAACATGCTCTTATCCTCAACGGTAAAATTTAAAAATGTTCTTAATTTTGGTTCTGATTTACAGTTATGTGCTGAATCTATCTTAAATTTCTGTTATTTTATTCTTTTTAATTGTTCACTCACATCGTTACTTTTTCAATTACTATCGGCTACTTGTTCGAATTCAGGTTTTCTTAAAATTCCTATCTTTAAAACACGAATTTATTTCTTTCGGCAATACTAAATACTCATTTAGTTAGTTTCTATAGTATTAGTTAACGTGCAATACTAAATACTCAGTGGTTGTTTCTTCGTCATTTACAACAAGAGTAATTGCAATTTAGTAGATTAGTTTGGTAATTCGATGTGTTTAGACATTAATTTGATACAGTTAATTAGATAAAGTTATAAATTAATCTCATACTAAAAAAATCTGAGCATAGAATGATTTATTCTCTTGAGTGACCTTTTCTTTGATTTCTTCAGCACCACTCTTATCACTTTACATTAAATGTAAAACCAATGTTATCGAGTTTATTTGAGTTTTATTACCCGAGATCAATTATATTATTTTATTAGGGCATGAGAGAAGTGGCCTAAAACAATTCGCCTTTTTAAATGAAATGTAGAAATTGTCTTTTTTTTACGTTATAAGCGTTTTTTTTTCTTTTTCTTCTATTATTTTTTTAAATTCTGAATCAAAGGCAAATAAGGGCTCAAACTATTCGTATGTAGCTCGCTGAGCCGGATGGAGGTTCATTCTTTGAAAGCCCATCCCGTTTTGTGACAAGTAAACACTTGTTTCTTTTCTTTCTGAGCAGTTCTCGGGTTATTTGTCCTATTTTCTTCGGCGTTCTTCTCCACAAACTCCCAAGAGACTCGAAAGGTCGTGAATGTCACCCTTATTCGCGAGCGGATTTGTAACGGAGACATTCGCTACATTCATGTCAATTCTAAAATAAAAATTCTCTTGCGTGTCTTTTTTTCCGCAGCTTTCATTTCAAGAAAGGACTAGTTCCATTTTCTATCCAATGCACATATTCGGAGAAACGAACTTCGTAGTTGTCAAATGAATTGTCAACGGATATTTGAAACTGAGATATTTTGACACCTGGAGACGTCTTATATATTTTTGCAGCTTTTGAAATAAAGTTTGACTAAAAAGTATAATTACTCTGATGTCTAGTTCATGGCATTTTACGAATTTTGTATTTTGTTTGGCAAAACAATAATTTTAATTAAATTTAGTATATTACAATTATAAATGACTTACTGATATTTTTGCAAGGAAAGACATATTTCCCTTCCCTAAGAATTTTGCTTCTCTCAGGCTATTTCATAATAAATTATTGTAGTTTTTCATTGTGTGCTGTGTTCGTTAATTTTTAATGCGCTTTACTAAGGACGAGAAAATGTGTGACTAAGCTAGTGTTTTAGCATCACTAGTTTATTGTACAGGGAATAAACAAAAGTATGAAGAAAACGAAAGTCCGAGTATGCCGCTAAAAATAGCCAATTTTCTTGTTACTAGAGAAGAGAAGAATGGACATTTTGCTGTTCCGAAAATGAAACTGTGTAAAATTTAAAAAAGGGGCTAGTTGTTATTTTGCTGTGAATTTGTTGACTTATTTTTGTAAATTTTTGTTATTAACTTCCGTACATTCCGGAAAAGAATAGTCAGTTGCAAAATGAAAATTATTAATTGAGATACCTATGCGACTGGTATTCTTATTCGTCTAAATTACTTCTCTTCAACTTCTCACCATATTTTTTCACGCGAAAGAACGAATGCACATTGGCGCCACGACGTTAGTCATTCCACTACTCGGAAAACAACATGGAAGAAGCAATCTGCCTAACGATGGCTCCGAACGATCGTGCACAGATTTCACCAAAGGCGCGCCTACGCTGCCTCCCCCACCCCCCACCCGCCCGCACGTGCTCCTCGTCCCGTTGCCCCGGCCGCAGGGCTCGGGCTGAGCCGCGCCTCCGCCGAATATGGAGAAAAATTGAATCCGGGCGCGCGCGCCGGGCGTCGGGCCGCGGGGCCCGGTGAGGGGGTTATAGGAGCGCCGATGGGCCATTCCTTTAAGTGGCGTAATTCGGCGGTAGCGGCGACAGCGTCGGGCGGCGCCGGAGGCAATTTTACGCCATATTGAGCGCTGCCAGGGGGCTTTGGGCGGCTCGGAAGACAGGAGGCCGTGCACCGGGCGGGCCACGGCCGCGGCTGGAGCTGGGGCAGGGAGAATGAGACGTTCGGGTTGGGATTGGGTTGGAAAGTGTTTTGGGCCAACGAAAGAAAGGAAAAGTATAAAACCGAAAGAAAATTGAGACGGGAAATAGTAAAGTGAGTGAGGGAAAATGATATTGAACGCGGATGATGTAGAAAGTTCAAGGAAAAAGTTCACTGTTGTAAATGTGCACGTGCACAAAACTGCAGTTTGATGAAAGGAATGAAGTTAGATGTACAGTACTGGAAACATAAATTGATCGCGGCCGTCTGCGGCTAAGTTCAGCTTTTGCACGGCTTGGACAGCCCTTGTCATGACGAAACGTCGCAGGCGGAGCCTCACAAACCATCGTAGCCAATCTCAACGCAGGGGGGAGTGCCCTAACAAAATTACGTCGTACAAAATGGCGGGCGCCGCCAGTTCAGATGTGGAAGTATTTTCAAATGAAAAATACATGAAAGAAACACTTCAATGAACATGAAAGTAAATTCATTGAAATATATATGAACTCATAGCACTTAACCACTGTTAACACAATTCTTTTTGAAGAAATTACATTGATATCAGATAAAATAACACTAATTTTAGAACAATTACGTTCTTATAGATATTTAAATTCCAATATTCTTGTCCAAACGCAATTTATGAACTTTATCAAATGACCAGTTTACTACAGAATTTTGCGATAAGAAAAACGATTATAATTGCAAATTTTCAATTGTTCATATGTATATTACATTTGCAAAAATGCAAAATACTGTCTTTCTCGAATCGTTAGGACTTCTAGGGAACCATTTCAATAAAAGAAAGTAAAATTCAAAGACCAGCTGTATATTTCTCATTAAAGTAACAATTAAACTAGATATTAAGCAATTAATTTGCATCTCATGTCAAAATTGTTATTTTGCTATCATCAAATCAGGGGCAATTTGGGGACTCCCGGCAGGAATAGCGCACATTTCGGAATTGTTTATAAAATTGTTAATTGTTGCAAAATTGTTAATTCGCAGTTTTTGGTTCTGGGACATCAGAAAACCCTTCCCACTTTAGAATTGCAAAATTTGGAAATTGTTTATAAATTTTTAAATTTTACAAAAAACGTATTGCTTTTTTAAAATTGCCTTTAAACGAGATGTAAAATTCCGCAATCCGATTAGCGCTTCCTTTCGTTTTCGAGATACGTAATTGTTTATAAGAAATTAGCATGTCATGACAACTATTTTTTTGGCAGTTCCCACGTTAAGCTTTTCTACAAGCCGTTTTGCAACGGCTCGCTTAGTTTCTCCGGCAAATACATTTGAAGTTCCTAACGGGGTGGAGGGGACAAGCGGCCACAACGCTTCCATTAATTGCCACGAAAATTGTTGCTGGTTAGATATTCCTGGTTTTCAGCTCCTTAATTTTTCATTTTATTCTAATTACTTTAAGTTCCATTTGCTTAACAATTACAGCATAAATTCTAAAATACTACTCGAGTCGGCTACCGAACAATCTTCAACTTGCGAGCAAGAAAGAGTTATCAATTGGCTTCCAGAAATACCACCCGGTGAAAATGGCGTCCTTCCTCCACACGTTTCAAGGCAAAATAGGCTGAGCTTGTTAGCGTAAATCGTAACACTCGCTTTCCCTCGAGAAAGCCTTTATCCACCTTCTTAGGAAGCCAATTCTTTACATATAAAATTGTAGAAAATTTTTCAAATTAAATATACAAGAAAACAATAATTTTGAATTTTTTGTCTTGACGTACAAATATAGACATTAAAGCTTCCGTCATCATGGAAGTTTACACGTCTTCGAAATACGTATACGGCGAGGTCATCTTCATGAAACACAGAAAATCTCTTATGAAAGAATCAGTCGTCATTTCAACAATGAAGCTACTACGACATAATAATCATAATATCCTCAATTTCGTTTACTTATTGTGTTCTTTCGAGCGTGCTCCGTGTCTCTGAGTAGCAAACATTAACATAATCGTTAAAATTAAAAGTAACGATTTGGGATGAAAATTTAGGATGAAGAAGTTCACATCTCCTAATAATTGTTTGTAGAAAGTCATATCAGGTTAGTATTATTGTCAATAAAATTGTAGTTTTATTTAATTTGAAATAATTGCTTGGATATTTTGAGGTTTAATTAAGAAAATATAGCTACCCCAAGTTGACGCTATGAAAAGTAAACATTTCGAGGTTTCCACTACGAGACGTATTTAGTCATCCCTATTCATTCGCTTAGTATACAGCAATCGCTTTCATTTATCATCGATCAAGTTACATAGGGTTTCTAATGTTTATATGATACCGGGTGTCCCACCAAATATGGACCACCCCCATAACTTCTAAACGGTTCAGGGTATCGAGTTGCAGTTTTCGCTGAACAATGCAAAATCTTGGGGCAGGTAACATGCTGGTAGAGGAATTCTCTATAATAGTTTTAGTTTTCGAGAAATTTAATCATCTCTGATTTTTTAAATTGAACTATATATTTTTTCATCAGCAATGTTATCATCATGAATATTGGAATAAAATGATTTATCATATGTTAGTATTTTAAGAGTAATTTGAGTATAAAATTAGATTTTTTGGCATCAGATTTTCAAGTAAACGGGTAGCCTTTGCAACAGTCGCCGTTTTGGGAAGGTGGCCTTCGCGACGTTGATACTGTTTTGTGAAGAGAGGAGTGTGAGAGAGATGGCCGTGTAGGATGAAGGTGTAATTGCAGCAATTCATGATCTTGACATGAAAAACATATGAACAAACATCAATTTTACCGATCTGAATGAGAATTTTTTCCCAGTTGTTCATCTGAGTTGAACTTTTCTTCTTCTGAAATTCCAAATCAACGATAATCGAAAAGAACGAAATAAAAATATTGTAGCAAAAACGATAATAATAATAAAATTAATAATAATAATAATAATAATAATAATTATTATTATTATTATTATTATTATTATTATTATTATTATTATTATAAAGGTCATTTCTAAATTTACAAAACTCGAACTCAGTGCAGAAACAAGCTATCACTTTAATATGCGAGCGAATGAATGGAGCGAATGAATTCTTAAAGATTTTCATTGTAATATCTTGATTAATTCATCAAATAATAGATAGGTAGACATTTTCTCTTATTATTCACAGTAACTTAACTTCCTATTTAAACACGTACTACCAGAAGAACAAAGTAATAAAAAACTTGAAATACTCTTGACAGTTCTATCAGTGTAACTATCAAACTTTAACAAAAATGCATATCTGCATTCGCTACTGTTCATTCTGATTAGAGAGTTTCTCATTTCATAGCGCCAAGTGCTGCCTCAAACTTGAAAATGCAGAAGACGGAAGCGTACAGTTTTCTTTTCCATTCAAGAACAGCAGTCGTATGGTTGCAAAGTGGACGAGTGATCATTTTAATTAAAAATGACATTTACCAACGAAGAGACGGTGGTTGGCTTCTTATTCAGTTTGAAAATGATATTTATTATTATTAACATCTTCTTTACGCTACCAACTTTTTATATCGTTCTTTGGAATGATCAAAGTTTTGAAAGTTTAGTAGAAGGCAAGTTAAATCCAAATAAATAAATGGAAAATGTATCCCATTCTGATTGTCAAAATTTGTATTTCTTAGAGTGATGTCTGTGCCATCACTAAGAATTACTGTAGTTATGCCTCTTATCCCCCACTGCCACCCCTCTCAGTCAAGACGCAACAGTCTAGACGTCGTGATGGCCACCTTCCCCAAAAGCGAGAGTTGCAACGATTACCAGTTTAATTCAAAATCACATGTCAGAAAGCCTAATTTTACACTCAAGTTACTATCAAAATATTAGCAAATGATACATCAATTTAATCCTCTTTTCATGGTCTATCCATTGCTGGTGATAAAAATATATAGTTCCATTTAAAAAATCGAAGATGATTATATTTCTCGAAAATTAAAAATATTATAGATAATTTCTCTACGGCTCCTTACTTGCCCCATGATTCCGCATTATTCAGCAAACACTTCATTTCGATATCCTGAACCGTTTAGAAGTTGTGGGGGTGGTCCATAGTTGGTGGGACCCTCTGTTTATGTAATAACATTAGAACTGCATTCTCACGGGCAGGAATTCGGGCTCTGTAATTATTCTTTTTTGCGTGTAACCTACTCTGTGGTGTGTGAAAGTGTATTTATTTATATATTTATTTTTACTTCCTCGTAAACATTCGGAGTAACAAAAGTAATATTTAGAGAGGTATGTATGTAATGTTGCAGTAAATCGATGTCGAGAATTTAATGGAATTACACGTTTTGGGGTCTTAAGTTACCAAGAGAGTGTTGTTATTATATCAAAACGCCCGTCTCTCCGTCCATGTGTCCGCTGGTCTGCCTGTCTGTTTTTCTGTGAACACTAGTGTGTAAACTATTCGTAGAATTTTTGTCAAAACTAATTTTCCATTAACGATCTGGCCCGAATCGAGGCCCTGCGATTTTGAAAATAATTCTTTAAATTTTGGGGTAATTTAGTTGAAGCCCCTGGGAAGCATTTTCAAACTTTTCTTAAAAACGGCTCCAAAGTTTTTCGACCTACATATGTAACCACACTCGAACATCCGCCAACGTCGGAACTCGAACTCTAGGGCCTCGCGGTTAGTAAAGTTACAGGGAAAACTGTAACGATGCCACTGAGCTATCGCAACCTTTGCAACGTGTACTTAAAAACATTTTAAGTCTTTTTCCATACAAAGTTTTAATTTTTCAATATTACAAATATTCAATTGTTTCATTTTATTCGTGCGCATAGTAAATTTAACTTCAAGCTTCCTGCTTGAATCGTGTGTAAAAAATCGGACAAATTGTATATTTGAAAAAATTATTACAATACAATTAATTAATTATTACAATTAATACAATGAAGATCTATTGAGTGACAAAATGATGTTCCTCTAAAACTGAAAAATGTACCGAAACGAATGTTTGCTATTCTGGCAGTTTTCTGTGTACTATTCGTTACTTCTGTGAACGTTGTCTGAAGAATACACTGTGTTAGACGAAAGATAATTATACATATTTCTTTCATATGTAATCTGCTCTTCATTATTAGTCTTCCAAATCATCTCATGTGCACGTTTCTTAAAATATGAGTGTTTTTCGCAAAAGTTTGAGTTATATAGTGACAATATATATGTTTTCGAACACCACCAATACACATGCTGGAGATTTATTTTCAAGTGCAATCGTTTTCAATAGTAAATTTTTAAAACGTTTTATTTAGAATTTTGTCTGAAATAAACAGTAGCTTTTGCGATTTTTCGAAAGAATTTTCTGGCATCAAGAACATTGTAATATTCAAAACACTACATAAGTAACCTATCCAAGGACAATATTGTAGCGTATTTGGTTGGGTGACTTCTTCTTGTGCTCAAGATCTCGGGTTCAAATCCTAGCCTGCACTACTCATTTTTTATTCTGTACATTAGAGTATGTATCTGACAAATGACTTTGAAATCTGTTGTAGACGTGGAATTTTATATATCGTTTTGCTTTTCAATAATTATATATTTTTTTGTCTCTCAGCTGTGTCTCTGTCGTTTCCTTAAGGTTTATTAGAAGAATGAAGTGTTAGTAGTGTAAAAGTTGTAATATATTACGTAACCGTTACAAATAAAACAAGAAAATAAGACCGGTTTTTTATTGTTTGTACTGGTAGCCAGATGAATAGAAAGTGAATAACTGCGTCAGTGGTAGGTGCTTTTTTCAATTAAATATTTTTGAGAATCGACTAATTACCAGCTGCACTGAAACCCTTATTTTCCGAAAGAAAGCTGTAACGGCTATTCAAGTCAGCAGTGTAATTTTTGTTATCTTAGCTGGGAAGCGATAACCGAGCAAGTGGCAACAGCTTAGGATTTGGCAACAGGGCATTGGACACAGGAGGCCTGTGGCCACCGCTTGGCCCTTTAACTCGAGGATGGTTTCTTCATTGTAGGGAAGAAAGTGAAAGGGAATTATGTGAGCTTATTGCACTCGTCGGTCACAAATCATATGCGACCGCGCCATGTGTCTGCCTGAATTTTGACATTTGCAAACACGTTAGGAACGTATGTTAGCACGGTGTATAAAAAATCTGTTCCTCAATGCTTCTGTGCGAAATTGGTATTTGATCTGTACGAGAATATGTAAACGTGTTTTAAATAAAAAATTTTACAAAACAATATGAATATCGTCATCCGTTTTTAACATGAATAAAGTAATATATTTACCCAACAGAAACGTGAATTATGAAGACAGAATATTAACAAAAGAATTGGGATCCCTTAGACCAGACTTGTGCATCAATCAAATGTCCAGTAATGAAAATAGGTCGGACATTTAAGCGGTAAATATTCTTATATTTGGTGCCCTCCCTGGTTACTAATCTGGTCACCCTAGAGGCGCCACTAGATCATAGCTACCTTAAAATACTAAGAGAGCAAATTCATTTACTTCTTAAATTCCCTAACATTCACTGATCACATATCACCCTGTCGGTCATATGTGGTCAGTTATGGGATTGAAAATAGAAAATACAGTTTGTCTAATAAAAAAATTTTAAACATGCATGTCTGAGAGACCGAAGTTTAATTGACCCTGCGACTACGGCAACATTGCTGAAATCTATGTTGCAAATACTAGAGACAATAATCAAAGCAAATGGAATTCATACCCAGTATTAAATAACGTAATATGTTTTGTTCAACAGGTGTGTACGAAAACTTTTTAAGCTTACAAAACGGCCATTTTATTTTGTTTCCAAATATCAGAGAGTTGGTAACATTTTGAACTTTTGTAATATAAGGGAATAAAAAGAGTATTCTTAATTTTTAAACTTGATAGCTTTATTCTTTCTAACATATCGTTCGTATTAGATTCGTAGAAGTTTCTGCTAGAGTTTTCTAGTTGTTCGCAAGGCCGTCCTTTGGCCTAAGCAAGTGTCATGAGTCCCAACTTCAGACGAAGACATAGATAATTGAAATAAAATACAATAGGATCCCCAATAAATTTGTATTACACTCTTAAAGCCCATAAATATGTAAAGGCATTTTTTATCATTTTTACTGTTGAAATAGCTTCTTAAATATCGCAGGGTTATTGATAAAATTGATCAATTCCAAAAATTTGTGGTTTTGGATAAAAGGCATTTACAGGTATCTAATAATCAGTGTACTGTTTCCGATTTTCATAGTATTTATTGTAATGCTACATCTTCTATATTATTATCGTTTTATCATTAGTTTAATTTTTTGTTATTCAATTGGTCAATTTTCGCAAAAAAATTTGCAATTTTTTCAGTTGTGGGAAGACGCTAGAAAAATTCAAACTTTTGCAATTTTTGAAAATCCTGTTAACCGTGAAAATAGAACCTATGCCACTTTTATAAGTGTATTTTGCTCTGTTATTACAATAAATTTAAAGAAAAAATTTTGAGCAAAACTTTTGAGAAAATTTCGAGAATGTCCGTGGGACTTGATCTAAAAACCCACAAGTTTTAAAGAATGGTTTTCAAAATTTCAAAGCTTCAACTACAGATAGATAGACAGATGTTTCTCTAATTTGAAAAAAATCCTACGCATGGTTTAAGCGCTAGTAGTGTTCACAGACGGACAGACGGCGGGCGTTTCGCTTGCAATTGAGTTTTCGGTATCAAGGACCAACAAAATAGGAATTCTGGCTACATCACATATAAGAGGACTTTTTTCTCTTAAATAAGCAACTGCATTTATCCACTTTTTCGTTATCAGGATCTGGCAATGAATTTTTTTCTGCCGAAAATCCACCGTTTTTTGGCGAAGCATTACATAACTTTCTCTACATTACGTATATTACTCTGTATATACGTAGGTATGCAAGAAAGTAAAAATGATATTTCATTAAAATCTGTCTCCTATTTATAATATACTCGTATAACTGTGTTCAGCATGCTCTTAATAATTCACTTCACCACAATAAGAGCATCAGTTAATCCCATACTGCAGTTAAGTGAATCATTTTTTCGTCTACGTTTCTGCATCCACGAAATTTGCTAAAACTTGAAAATTAATAATTTGTATTACTGTTTCTTATATTAACTTCATAATAACGCAATAATAAGTTTGGCTAACTTAAGATAAACAAATGCAAAAAAAAAAAAAAATGAAAAGCATATCTGGCCCAGTTAACCAAACTGTCCTGTTTATCAATACAAGTTATTGGAGTTATTTTCTGACGTTAACTATCCACTCCACACAATTTTGCGTAGTGTAACGATTATGGACAATGTACTAAAATTACATATTATAATGTTCTAACCGAAGTGCTAGCAGTACGTTTTTTCGAAATTTTGATTAATAAAAACTAATGGCGGCATGCATGGTAATAGTCTAATTTTTTGATATTACAATTGTTTGGTGATGGAAACACCTGAATAACGTTCGTAAAACAACTATTAATTTTAACTTACTTTCATTGAGCGAAATAACTTCTTTTCCGTGCGACAAGTTAGAGCCCTGATGAGTCCCAACGAAAAAAGTACGTCTTAATCCATTTATCGAGTACTTTATGCTAACAAATGAAGCTGAATAATAATGTTATCTTCTAAAATATTTTGATGCTTCGATAGCAGGAAAGTCGTCAAATGATGACATTAAGCGACAGTGTTGCATAATATTCATTTTCCCACTTCCCTGGCAATATTATGCGTCCGTTTATTTTCTGACTCTCAATTTACAATTAGAGAAAGCGTACCTCCCCATCTCCGTTCTGATAGACAGAAACATTTTCTTGAGGAACTTCAATAAAGTATTTCAATAGTTTTTAATTTTTTAAACTTAATTTAATTAATTTAAATTACTTAATTAATTTAAGTTCATTCACAATTAACTTTGTAATTGCAGAATTACTTGAATTCAAAAGGATTGGTAAGGCTGTATTAGTATTTTTTGATATTTTGCGATTAAATAAAAGAAAATAGTTCACGCATTGGTAGTGATGTAAAAAACCGATAATAATATAAACTTATAAACCCGTTTTTATATATTTATATTATGAGACTTGAGATTTGAAATTATACGTGCAATTTTTCTTCTTGCAGCCGTCGACACTGTCGCTTTTGGGGAAAGTGGCCTTCGCGACCTTTCCCCTGTTCTCGCGAAAGTGCCGGCGTCGCGAAGGCAATCTTCCCCAAATGCGACAATGGCAACGGTTGCTAACAGGAAATCTCGTACATTTAGTTCCAAATCACATGTCTGAAAGTATAATTTTATACTCAATATACTATCAAAATATTAACGTATGTTACATCAATGCATTCGTCTATTTATGATTATCTATCGCTAGTGAAAAAAATATATGGTCCCATTTAAAAAATCAAAGATAATTAATTTTCTCGAAAACTAAAAATATTTCGAATTATATCTCTACCGCACATTACTTCCCCCATGATTCCGCATTGTTAAGCGAAAACTGCATTTCGATATCGGGAACCGTTTAGAAGTTATGAGGGGGCCCATAGTTGGTGGGACTCTTTATAATTCTATTTCTCAGAAAATTTTCATTACGAATTTTTCTATTTTCCAATAAATAATCGCTTTTTACAACAGTTATTATGTTTTATTTAATAAAAACTTCATGAAAACATTGTTCTCTTTTGTAATTGAGTTTCCCACCTCCCAGGAATGTTTCCGCGCTCAAATTTCTTTGTTGCCCGCTGCAGCGACGATTTTGAGTGGCAGCACCCGCGAGGCATAAATAGAAACACGAATGCCCATGCGGGCAAAACTGACCGCCCTTGCTATAGATTCTGCTAGGATATTATTTGATTGACAGTCACAACTATTACGATCGCGACATTTTACAATCTTTTATTTTAGTCATCAATATTCCCTTCGAGATTCTGAAAATTTTTTTCTGAAGCTCGGCATATTGTCAGTCCACTCTTAATGCAGGTATTCTTCAGCTCACCGATCGCAATAAGACGTGACTTGAACCGCGAGTACTTGGAAACAGCAATCTAGCTTAAATCAAGAATAACAGTGGCATCAGTTAAACCCCATTCCTAAAATACATTAACAAAATTATATAAGAAACAGAAAACTGATTAAAATGCAAACAAAATGAAAGACAAAAAATTGAATTAAAACTATAATGATAATAGGACGCACTATTTGGTATCGCAATATTATAATAATTCATGAAGTCCGCATTTCCAATCCCCAAAAGTTTTGTCCACACTAGGAAACGAACTCGCTTAGGTGCAGAGATTGGTTTCCATGTCCAGTACACTATTATCTCCCCAAGAATCACAGCCCCTCCGACACAAAAAAAGTTGGACAGATTAACACATGCTCATGAACGAGAATGAAGTCTGTTTCGAACTTTACGTGCGGTCTCACAGTCCGCGGTATCTACCAATGTTTGAAAGTAGGGTGTGACTACTATATGTTTGAGATCGCCTGTTGGAATTTACGTGTTTCGGGAACTACTGTATGAACAGAACATTTCAAGAGTTCAATTCCATAACACGGCGACTAGAGCAAGTGACCTCTCTGAGGGTCATTTCAAAACATAGGCGCGTGAGGGATGTTATGTCCTTGCCTTCAATGGAAATAGAAACAACGTTAATTAATGTAAAGAAGTATATGGATTTGGAATATATGCATTAAAAAAATATTTTCATCACAAAATTGCTCTCTCATTAAAATTAACTGAGCTCATGCTTAATTTCCCTTACCAGACATTAGAAATTTCTATCATTACATGTCAATTAGGTATAAGATCGATTATTACCAGAACAAATCATCAGATTGATGGTGTACTTCTCAATATTGTCTGTGAAAAGTATACAAATGAGTGTTATAATAAGAAGGAATATTCGTCTTCCTAAAACATGTGTATACTGTTTAGTTACATGTCTTATTTCTATGTTTAAATGTGTGTAGCATTACAATGCAAACAAAACTCTTATTCGTTTATTATATTGAATTTAAATTATTTTTCACAATTTAATACACGACAAGAACGTGTTCCTACAAAAGGAAGTAACGAAGCATTCTCCAGGGGAGGGAAGTGTTATTGGATTGGTGCCACATTCTACAGACTCCGCCTCCTATGCCTTTTAAGGCGAGGAGAACGGGGAAAACTTCCGAGGCTAGGCCACTTGAATTACTAGAAGAGCCAATGATAAGCGTTGCTTGCCTTAGAGTTAAGGATTGCTCAAGCCCGGTGTCAAATATACATTATTACTCTTTAAATTATTAACAAATGAGACATCATTAATTTCTCTATTGATATATTCATTACAGGTAAAAAATGTATGATTCTATTTGAAAATTCACATGTGATTCAATTTCACCAAAATTAAAATTAATACACAGAATGTATCTGCTGCCTAAAACTTGCCTCGTGGAATAAATACGAAAATGAACTCTCATGCCACCGCTCTGTCCAAAAGCATTTTGCAAAATAATTTGTTGATAATGAATTTCCTCGCCAGACGTTAAACATATTGACATACACTTTGCACCACTGAATAGAATGCATCCAACCACAAAGAAACCTTCAAATTTGCAGGATAACAGTTAGTCTCAGTGTTTTGAAATTTCCCAGAGAATTTATTTATAATAAAACGTGTGTCAACGATACATGAAGAATCGAAAGTTAAAAAACAGCTTATGAGCAACAATTTCCACCGATTTGTCGTAAGTCACAAATCGTTAATACAATTTAATCAGCTGAAAGCAAGACACTGCAAAACTATTTGAATTTTATACTTGACAGTCAAGATCGAATGAATTGGGGGTTAGAAACAAGTGAGGGTTGTCATCAGACGCTAAGATCCTATAAACAATTGCGTATCTCGAAAACGAAAGGCGATAGCTCCGGTTGGATTGCGGAATTTTGCATCTTGTGTAAAGGGAATTGAGATGAGAGAATAAAAAAGAATTGCAAAATTTGTAAAATTATAAACAATTTCCAATTTTTGCAATTCTAAAGTGGGAAGGGTTTTCTGATGTCCCAGAACCAAAAACTGCGAATTAACAATTTTGCAACAATTAACAATTTTATAAACAATTCCGAAATATGCGCTATTCCTGCCGGGGAGTGTCCCCAAATTGTCCCTGATTTGATGATAGCAAAATAACAATTTTGACATGAGATGCAAATTAATTGCTTAATATCTAGTTTAATTGTTACTTTAATGATAAATATACAGCTGGTCTTTGAATTTTACTTTCTTTTATTGAAATGGTTCCCTAGAAGTCCTAACGATTCGAGAAAGACAGTATTTTGCATTTTTGCAAATGTAATATACATATGAACAATTGAAAATATGCAATTATAATCGTTTTTCTTATCGCAAAATTCTGTAGTAAACTGGTCATTTGATAAAGTTCATAAATTGCGTTTGGACAAGAATATTGGAATTTAAATATCTATAAGAACGTAATTGTTCTAAAATTAGTGTTATTTTATCTGATATCAATGTAATTTCTTCAAAAAGAATTGTGTTAACAGTGGTTAAGTGCTATGAGTTCATATATATATTTCAATGAATTTACTTTCATGTTCATACAAGTGTTTCTTTCATGTATTTTTCATTTGAAAATACTTCCACATCTGAACTGGCGGCGCCCGCCATTTTGTACGACGTAATTTTGTTAGGGCACTCCCCCCTGCGTTGAGATTGGCTACGATGGTTTGTGAGGCTCCGCCTGCGACGTTTCGTCATGACAAGGGCTGTCCAAGCCGTGCAAAAGCTGAACTTAGCCGCAGACGGCCGCGATCAATTTATGTTTCCAGTACTGTACTAGTTAGAAGTTAGAGTTGTTTCAAACACAAAAAATGAAAGCAATTGTAGGGAAGATATTGCAGTATACCTAAAACTAGTGTAACTACGTAATACATGAAAATTGAATCGCTGATATTGAAATTAATAAATTTAAAATATAAAATTTCAGTACATTATTATAAAAGAACTAATAAGCCATACTAAGCGCTGCCAGAAAGTGTTTTAAGCCTCATAAAGGAAAGAGAACATCAACGTTTACAAACATTGATTTACAAAGAAGGAAGGAGAGACAAATACAAAACACTAAACATGTTCGTTGGCGTAGGCCTATTATAGCAGGGAGCGCTGCCTGCTATTTTCGCCACACTGCCCAAGATGACCTCATCCCAGTCGAGTACAGGCGAGCCTAAACATAAAGACAATACCCCTGTGATCGATGAGAGAGGATGGTTTGTGGATGACTCGTGCAGTCGCGGTTTAAATGATGTTTATAAGCGTATGTTTTTGTGTTATATGTGTATGTACTGCTTACTGTAAATAATGTTCATTGTTAAATTAAGTCAGGATGTAAGACAAAGTAGATTTAGATTAGTTTGTATGTATCTAGTTTGTAAGCTAGGCCATAAGTTAGCTATGTAAATAGAATTTAAGAATAAATATTACAAGATAAGCACGGCCTCGTTGAACAGTTATCGGACGGAAGAGCAGTCCGCAGTGGCGTGTACAGTACAGCGCCACTAGACACTGTCAGTCCACTGTCACGGAAGTACGTGCTTCTAGTCACTGTCATAGGAGAGAGGTAGAGACAGAAGTGGGAGAGAGAGTGAGAGAGAGGAGAGGGGAAGACACCCAGACAGAGAGGAAATACATAGTGCAATGAGAAAGAAAAAAGTCAGCTGTCATTTAAGAGATTATTTTAAGTACTGAAAGTAATACAGAGAAAAATTGCAACGAACAAAAGAGAACTAAACGTTATAAAATATGCATTGCCACAATACGTATCTGCTTGTCCTTCTGCATCAAACACTCCGGTTCAGACAGTCGGGCATGCCACGCATTTCACCAAATGTCTCATCATCATAACAGATGTTGATGTGGGTAATATTTATTACTTTTGAGGTTGGTGTCCAACTCGAACAAATTGCTAAGGAAGTTAGATAGATAGATAGATATTTATTATTCTGCAGGTAGGTACTATATACAACCTGGTGGCAGAACACTACAATTTACATATTACAAATATTAACTTTAAATTACTTAACAATGTAAATTACTCAACAATGTAACAAAGTTACTGAATTGTGTCTGATAAACACCTGTGCTCGATCTCTGCTTCCCACAGCTCTCAGAAAAAACATAATTTCCTGTTCTCATGGCCTCTTGCTGTTAGTTAAACCAACGGTCATTTTTTGTGAGGAGCATCGCCGCCTACCGCGCCGTGAGAAACGTCGACGTGCCGATGGTTTGTTTGAAGTCTCCCACGTGTTGCTCCTTGCAGGTTCCGAAGCAATACCTCGAGGATTTTCTCTGACAACAACCAAAGTTCAATATAATTCTCCAGCTACCATTAACTAATAAAACTTCATACCGTTGAATCGTCATACCATCAAATAAAAGCTGAAAAGAATTTACAAACAATCAGTATACATTGGAAGCACATTGTGGACAACTGCCACGTGCCATAACTCATTCATGCGCAGAATCCGCATTTCCTCTCTTCCGTAGAATATGTAATTTCATTATTCCACTCCTTGATTTTGAATATTCCATTATTGGTTGTAGAATTTTGAAATGAAATCCGCTTACCTCTTTTAAGCTCGTCCTAAACGAAATCCTGTTCTGACATCGAAGACGTCTGCTCGCTGCCTCTTTCACCGGCAAACAAGTCTGATCCAGATGTTTTCCTACAGGTTGAAGAATGACGTGCAATATCACAGATACTCAGATCACACAATTATCTCTCTGCATAAGTTTTAACATTTCTTTTACCTCTTAACACCAGTGATTGACAGTGTGTACTCAAGGGGTGACCAAATCTTACACCGACGAACTCGATGTAGGAGAAATGAGCTCACAATTTACCAGAGAAGCTTGATTTGAAGCTATTTGAACTTCATTACAGAGACACTAATAATATAAAATCCACAAAAGAGTATCGTGGCATCAAATTAATGAGATTGTGCATTTAAATAAATAAATAAATAATGTACTGAAAAATATTTAATACTGCATATAACTATAGAACACAAGCTAAATCAGATATTCAGAAACATTGTTGAGGTGATGTTTTGAATACTTAAGTTGATATGAAGTAAAATGAGCATATTGCAAAAAAATTGAAACATTGTTCAACATAAAAAGAAGTGAGTACGTGATGCTCGAAGCTCCAGCAGAAAGGAGGTTAATGGAAAATTTTCGTTATATGAGGCAAAAGCCATATGTCCATGGGCAAGTAAATGTAGTTAATTATTCATATATCATTTTTCACTGACGTTTAAATATAATTTCATTAAACCTAATTAAGGTTTCAATCAATATTAATTAAATGTTTTGTGAATAATATTAAATAATTATTAAACATAATATAACTTAATTATTTTGAATTTTAAACCTTCCATTTAATTGCTTTTCAATATTTGACTCTGGCCCATTAACATGTTGATGAGAATCAAGTTGCAAAAACAGGTTCAGAAAAATAAGTTCGCTGGTATTTAGTCATTTTTCGCCTTATTAATATATTATATAATGTATAATATATTATATAAAATATATTAAAGCGTCTTTATTACAAAAATCAAAGGACATTTTGACTTCATAGCGATCATTACCAATAACATTACCGTCATTTATTTTTTATTTTCCTTCTTTCTTTTGAAAGAAAATTTTCTATCAGAAATAACTACACATCAATTATTCTAAAAACGATCACTGTGCGTCACAAAAAATATCGACGTTTGAGAATAACACATTCCCTATAAATATGGGTGGCAATGAACGACTGAATGAGATAAATGAGAGAGATGACGTGCAGAGATAAGGGAGCTTCGATCGATACGCTGCCCATTCCGAAGTAGACGTGAAAGGAACAAAATAGTCTGTCGTAATTACCCAGCACACGCGAAAGATGCACAACGAGTGTAATTCTCGCTAAGTATAACACGCACAATAATTATTTGCGTCACTAGATTTGTCATGGGATAAGGTCGTCTCGGGTGCGAACGTGGCAGAGATTGCGAGGGCGAGATGGTCCCAACCAGGGACCGGCAGCGGTAGCTCAGTGCATCAACTGATGTCACTGCAGCGCCTCTGACCGGGAGGTCCTAGGTTCGAGTCCTGACGGCGCCAGAATTTTCGACACTAGCTTTTCAGCTAGGTCGAATTCAGTCGCTGTCTGGAGGAGAATTCTAGAGGCCGGCTGCTCTGATCGGTAGTTTTCCGTGGTTTTTCCGATCAACACCAGGCGAATGCCGGAGCAGTACCAAAACGGGTCACGGACCGCGCGCGATTTCCTTCCTGTTCCTTGTCCTATCCTCTTCCCTTACACACACACACGCACATGCACTGCACTACCACATATTCCGGGACACCGGTCGGGGGCTTAGAACTTGTCCCGGCTGGGGCGGTGCCCTGCTGGTGGGAGAGTCGTGGTTAGAGGGAAACCCCAATAGCCGACGGTAGGTCGGCACCGGATCTCGCCATCCAGCGGGAGATGATCACCGCCATCTCCGAAGAAAAACATGCACTACACTAACAGGACTAATGATCAAAGCAGTTGACGTGCCCGGAAACACGAAAAAATCAATCAAACCCAATCAGGGGTAAAACGGGAGCAGTCAGCTGGGCCGCGAGATAGGTGAGTCGCACTCATTTGCCTGGCAATAGGAGCGCCATGTTTCGTAGAGAATTGAGGTGTGGGTGGCGCCGTGCAGTAAAAAGACAAGAAAAAAAGTAAATAATGCAATCTTTTGTTTCTTTACTACATGCGCCCTTATTTTAAAATATATACGAATAGTTAAGAACCAACAAATTATTTACTCATTTCTGTGAACTTCTTTTTTCAAACAACTTTTACAAATGTAGTTCTTAAGTTTAATGAACACGTACTAGTTTCACTCATTCTGCAAAATGATGTGTTTTTCTCTTGTTTTCGCTCTGTATAAGTAAGAACTTTTGCTTCTAAAGAAAACATTTTAAAATACTAAAAATAAAATAAAATTGATAACATAAAGTAAATAGTTTACAATGTGATATAAGTATAGAACCATAATATAAATGTGTTATAATACACAGTATTTACATTAGTCAAATTAGGAATAGAAAATGTATGTTTCACACACGTATATTTCAGTTTGCATTGCACAAAAACAAACAGATAAAACCTACGCGAAAGAGAAAACTAAAATAAACGCCTAAATGGGTAAAATTTAAATACACCGTGTTCAGTAAAGGGATTTAAATAACATTTATCCTGCGACGTTGTTGCCGTAAAACTGCTAACTGTGGATCGTCAACTGCTGTGAGTGGCGTAGCAAGGAGTAGTAAAAAAAAGAATGCGCAGGGCGACTCAGTGACTGCTCGTCGCGGCACATTTCCTTTGCGACGGAAGTTCTTGAAAAGAGCCGGAAACAGTTGAAAGACAAGCAACCAGTTACGTGCGTAAAGCATTCCTCGAAATGTTTTGAGAAGCTTGAAAGATTATTTAATATCTCAGAGAACAATGGGCCCCGAAATAGAGCTGGAGTGACCCAGGCACGCCGCGCGCCTACTCTCGGTTATTGCGACATGGGCATTGCGCATATGGGCATTGCTAGATCGATATCCTACACCTAAAACCCAAATCGTTGGCTATATCGCTGACGTATGATGACCTAACAGCTGAATTGTGTGAAATCCGTAACGACAGCTGCAATTTAATACATCTGCAGAAATATCGATTGAATTTTTATTTTGTTTGTTTGCGTGAGAGAAATTACGTTGTTGTTGCAATGTCACGTGATTGTAACTTCATTTGAGAAGAACGGTAACGTATATTGTGTGGCGTTAGAACATGAAACACTTAAGTTTTCGGCACAATATTGTCGTAAGTGTCTTCTGTGGTGAAACGAAGAGGAGGCAATTTACAGAGGAATAACTCCGTAAATGTACAATTGAGTCATTTTTGCTAAATATTCACTTTCGAATAATATGAGTGATGAGGCCACTTTCAAACGAGCTAGCTGCAAATCAGCTATTTCAAAGTCGCAGGCAAGGTAACAAGCTTACTAGAGCTCGCGTGCACTCTGTCCTGAGAAATTAGCGCGATATTTAAAAGTAAGGGTTGTACAGACGGTTCGAAATGGCGTCATTGGATACCTGCCCCATGGCAGTCTTTGGGAGAAGTTCCTTAGCAGTTAATGTCACAATTTTAGCTATATTAATTCCTATTTTCTCTTTAAGGCAAAGACATGATCCATTAAAATGAAATATTACAATAGTCCGAATTCCAATTCTCAATTGAGAGGAAAATTTTAAAAAATGAATCAAAATTATCTTCATTTCGTAATCCTGTCAACTTGAAAGTGAAATAAATGCATGAACTTTCTACATAAAGGTTACAAGGTTTAACAGACAGATATTATTGCCTGTTAAAAGCACTGCCCGTCCGATGATTGTTAATTTATAAAGACTTGTTAACTTATTTCACAATTATTGCTAAATACGATAAATAACTAAATGTTTTAATATCACAAAACAAAATAAAAACAAGAAAAGAATTCGCCATTCAAAAATATTCTGGTCACATAGCAAAGATGTTTATATAAGTGAGAATTTAGTAAGAAAATAAACATCAAATAGTAATAAGTAGTGAAGAAAATAAACATAATACAATTCTTGGTGTTTTGATAGAAAATATGGCAAACATATTTCCGTAAGCTCGTATATTTTCGAAGTCACTATTCACCGCATCGCGCCGCTCCAGCTGGCGCATGTACACCCCTTTTCGAATTTTAAGGGGATATAAGTGCGGAGTCAAGGGCAGACTGGACGTGGGAGCGCCAGGTTCCTCGCGTGGGCAAGTAGTTCATGCGGGCGCGGTTTGACGTGCCTTCTGTAAACGAACGGACTGATAAAATGAGTTCGCGAACATAATACGCAATTATATTGCTAACAGTGGCCAAGCAGTAGCTGTCAAAGTGGTCCCTTCTTATAGTAAGTCCACTGTAGTGAGAAGACATGCGGGTGAACGGGGCAGATGAAGCCATTTAGAAATGACTGAACTGTAAACTATCGCACCATTAAAACGAATACATGCAAGATAATATGTGGTCAAGTAGCCAGCAGTGTCCTAGCAGTAGCTGTCAAAGCGGTGCCTTCCAAAAATAGTGTCTCTGTAGTGAGAAGACATGCGGGTGAACGGGGCAGATGAAGATGTTTAGAAATGATTGAATTGTAAACTACCACACCATTAAAACGAATACATGAAGAGAATCTGTGGTTATGTAGTCAGCAAAGGCCAAGCAGTAGCTGTCAAAGCGGCGCCTTCCTATAGTAATGTCCCTGTAGTGAGAAGACGAGCTGGGCGGAGGGCGCGGGTGCAAGGACGGGGGTAGAGCCGCCGCCGGGGAAGGCGCGGTGGGACCGCGGGAGAGCCGACTTTAATTAAAGGAGATCGGCCTGGGCGCGCACGGCGCACGGAGTCGCTCTTCTTCGCGCGGCTCTGCACCTTGGGGCACCACGTGACCCGAATGCGGAATATTCGTCTTTTTTTTTTTTTTTTTTTTTTTTTTGACAAACTGATAAAGGAGAGCAAACTCTGCAACATGCACACTGCGAAACGAAGGATGAAGGTTCTATTACGCGCGAGGAATTGTTTACTTTTAGACTATTAATTTTGGGGAAAATCTTGTGAACTGTGCTTGCGCTTATGTTGTGTACAGTGTCTACAGCTAGGTGGAGGGACGCATTGTAGGGCGCACAAACACCCAACATCTTTTTGGAAACAGAGATTTTGCGATGCCGTATTTCAGTCAAAATTTCAGCTCCCACTTTCTCAAGCATTGCATTATTTCCTATATATTACGTAATACTTCGTTTACACTAGTATACGAAAAATTAAATTTCTTTTGCACAGACACAATGGAACTTGTGAAATAGGGCGGACACTTTGTGAAATAGAGTTCCCACTCTACAGACTACTATCTACAATGTGACCTCGAGAATCTGTGTGTGTATCCGATGGTTCTCGTGGACAGGAAGTCCGAGACTCGGCGTCTGTCGTTTTACAGAATACCAGAAGAGAGTAAATAAAAGTATTTAAATAAATGAAAGTACATAAAAGTATTTCCATTTGGCAGTATCTTATTGTGATATCGAGATTTGAAGCCACCTGTTTAATTCTGTACTAATATCAGTATGTTCAATAATCTCACTTTAAAATTTTGCCATAAGAGTAAAATATTCTGAATGAAACCTTTTAAATTAATTCATATAATATTGTTCTGTGATGTTATTGTACAGAAAATGATTTGTATCATGTTTTAATTTTATGAAATGACGACCGTTCACAGCCTATTAATTTAACGCACGTATTGATTGGTTTTCCCATGTACTGACGGCAAAATGAGATTTGTTGACGCTGATGGTGATGACTTGATGATAAAGAAAACTCAGATGATGTATGAAATGAAAATGAAACGAATGGAAGGGAAGAGGGAGAGCATCCCCAGTGCATCCCGCCCCGTGAATCCGTTTCCATTTACCGCAAATTCCGCATTCCTGGGCCTAGATTGGAAACCGGCCGCTTAGTCCGAGGTTGACTCAAAGTGTTTAGCAAACTCATGAAATTCTATTCATATTATGGAATAAATATTGCCTTTGACACAATAATATTAGCATTAATAATAATAATAATAATAATAATAATAATAATAATAATAATAATAATAATAATAATAATAATAATAATAATAAATTTTAATAATAACTAGCGTAACCGTGCGAGACCTATATCATGTTAAACTCCACGCTCTTCGTTATTTTTCTTCTTTCCATATTCAGCCTGTAATATATCTTGTTCTCCAACTCCTTATCCTCCGTAACTAGTTCTATATGTCTCCCTTTAATTGATAACAATAAAGTACACCCTTGGCGATTCTCATGTAATTTTATTACCGAGCAGAGAGGTACACCCGTGTAATCAATCGCGTAGAATATCAAGTAATTAGTATCAAGTAGACAGATGGGGTCGAATCGATAAGCGTCGAACCAGCAAAAATGTTATAGAATGATCAAGAAGATCTCAATATCTAATATTACGGTATGAGGAATGTTTCTTTGAAGCTATTGGCATCAGAATTTTAGTTTTTAAGGCCCTAAAACGCCTCGTTTAGGAGTTCATTTATAAATTATGTGAAGCACGTCCTAGAGTGATCATAATTATTGATACTACGCGTGTTTTTAGTCTCCACGCTCGATTGATTCCACTCCTGTATTTAAGACGTTGCTTGGCCTCCTTAGTTACGGTATTCTTATCGTACTGTGCAGGAACGTCTGCAAGTAAACACAATTTTCTCTCGAAATCCTGGCTAATAATTTTTCCAATAATTATAATGAATCTACTTAATGGGGGAAGTGAAGTAAAAAATATTAATTTAAGATTTATTCAGTGCTGATGATTCCATAGATTACACCATAGATATGAATAAAGCAACTTACTGAAAATATCTTTAAGTTAAAACTCATTCAAGTTGAAAATAAAAGATAACATTTATTCATAATCAAACTTTAATATACAATATATTATTTTAAGGGTAGTCAATTTCTCAATAATTTTTTTTAAGGGGATTGTCTATTATGGAACATGTTTTCTATGACTAAATCTCTAAAAACATCCGATTGGACGCGAAACGCAAATTTAAAGGAAATAAACTCTCAAGAAAATCGAAAGAATGTAATAAAAATTTACGGAATAAAAATTCAGGGATTAGGCTAGTTGCGAGTCAGTCCCAGAGCAGAAGTCACACCTCAAAGCTCTTCTAGAAGAAAGCTGGATTGGAGTGATACTTATTTTTCCGGAGCATAAAAAAATGTTAGTGATAAGTCAAGGTACATTTCAATAGTTTTAAGCATTTTAGAAGACATTATACGTAGTTATTTGTACGATGTAACTTGATAATAAACAACACACTTTTTGCTTTGGCTAACTTTAAATCTTGTTTCTGAAAATCTACGTTTTCTGAAATGTTCGAATGACCTTTTTTCTCTGAAGATACTCAAGTAATGACACTAGCATTTTTACAGAAGGTTTAAAATATAGTTAGTGAAGGTACAGTAGCAGCTTTATTAACGTAACTATAGAAATCTCGACGTTGTACTACGATAAAATCTAATTTATGTCTCAAATTTTGTTTTCATTAGTTTTTAAATAAAACTATTATTAATAAATTAAATGTTATAAGTGTACTACATCATGTGTGGAAAGTATTGCTTTATTCTAGTACCAAATTTCAAGACGATATTATGAAAACTTCCTGAGATAAAGAACATAAAGATAGTCAACTTATCATGGACAACATAGGACTCGTTGACTCTCCTTAAACGGAAATAACAAAACGTATAGACAAATTCACAATATCAATTACGATACCCATGTACATATGTTCTTAACGTTTGAAATAAACATAAGTCCTTCATTCAAGCCCATTCCCATGCAGATGATTCCAAGAATAATACATCCAGATACTCCGGGTATGATAACATTTCCCCAATATTTAAGTCAATTCAATTTATCACAGTATTATCATTACTTAATGCTCCGCCAAGACGGCATTGCGTTCTTTACTCTCTCTCTCTCTCTCTCTCTCTCTCTCTCTCTCTCTCTCAATCTATCTATCTATCTATCTATCTTGTTTCACTTCTCGGCCCCCTTCTCCGGTCTTTCCCTGATCTAGATCTTCTCTCTTCTCGCTCTCCGCACTCTTTAAGCATATCCCATTATTTCCCTCCTCTCTCTCTTTGGTTCTCGCTTCCCGCTTCCTCTCGTTTTTTTCTCTCACTCACACCTGGCACTCCTCCCCCTCTCTCACGCCTCCCTCCTCTCTCACTCCCCTCTCCCTCTCTCTCATTCACCCCTCACTCCTCCCTCCCTCTTTTTCTCATTTCTCACTCCTCCCTCCTCTTTTTCACTTTTCCCTCTCTTTTATTCCTCCTTCCTTCTCTTTCTCACTTCTCCCTCTCTCTCACTCCTCCCTCCCTTTCTCATTCTCATTCCTCCCTCTCTCTCTCACACACACACACTTCTCCCCCTCTTTCTCACTCCTCCCTCTCTTTCTCTTCTCTCTTTCGCTCATTCCTTCCTCCTCTCTCTTACTTCTTCCTCTCTCTCACTCCTCCCTCTCTCTCACACACACACTTCTTCCTCTTTGTCTTGCACTAGTTCGCATTCCGATCGACCTCTAGCGGCCGCATCAATCGGCGCTTGCCTTTCGCCCTCGGCCTCGCCCATATTCCAGCGGCGCACGGAGCCCCCGGTGCCCGGTTAAAGATGGAGGTTCGTTAAAATGTATGGCCTCTCACCTTGTTACTGATAGCGGTGTTACTCCGAGAAACGATGGAAAGCAAGCGAGACTTCCCAGCGATATTCCTCTTCGGTGTAAATGAGATGGACGAGTGTTTGGTACGCGTTGATATCTCGGCATAAGTAAACATGCTTGTACGTATCCCAAGGCGAAAGACAAATGTTCTGTTCTGTGTCATAGTCGAATTGATGGAAGGAAATGTCACACGAATGAGTTCAGGCTTGTAAGTTTCGAAATATTTGTAAACATAATTGATATTTACGAACACATCATTGCTTCTATTCCTAAAGTTACCGAACGTGGAGGAATCAACTCAATAAACCAAGAAAACTAACCGTCGTGACCGACTGAGGTATCTCAAGGGATGTCACTCTTCCCAGAGGTCCTAGAATTCCAGTCCAGACGGAGTGATGGAATTTTTCACACTAGCTTTTCAGCTACGTCGAATTCAGCTGATGTCTGGAGGAGAATTCTAGCGGCTGGCTGCTCCGATCGGTAGTTTTCCGTTGTTTCTCCGATCGTGTCCACCCGAATGCCGGAGTAGTACCCTAACAAACGGGCCGGGGACCGCGCACGATCTTTCCTTCCTCTTCCTCATCCCATCCTCACACGCCTAGTTGACGTTTATCAACGATGAGGAGGAGGCGTCGGCATTCGACTTCCGTATTTAAACGGAATTATTATACTTTGTTCCCCGATCTCACGAGCTTCAATTTGGTTTGCGGCACTCCGCTCTGCTTTTCCATCTCGCAACTTCGAAGTAGATTCGTTCAATGTCTATGGAAAGGGATGAGACCCCATCGGCTTTTCTAAATTGCTTGTTTCTGAGAATAACGTTATTTAATATTTACCTTTCAGAAATCTACATTACATCTCCAGATTGTGGTAAAAATAGGATTGAGTTGTCTATAAATTTAATTTAAATGAAATACATCAACTTGAACCTTAGGATAATTTCAAAGAGAATAATTTATAAACAGTAACATTTTAATACGCCATTTGTAAAGCATTTTATATTTTATAAACAGTCTTTTTAAATTAACGACTCTTCAATTAATTTGATGAATACTTCTATCGTTTTTCAATGATGTTACTCAACTCATTACAACGGACACATTCAGGTGTAAAGGGTTTGGACTTTCTAACTGATGTAACAAGCGGTCTTGTTATCCCAGGATTCATCTTTTTTACTTGGAAATTCGGTAATTTGATATCAGGAGACGACATTGATTTCTGAAATTTGAGAAGGGAAATCTGCGACTGATTGGAACGAAGTCGTATCCAATAAGGATTTCTCTTTCGTAATTCAATCTCAACGCCGCTGTTTCGTTTCCTTCATCTCGCTCAAACCAAGAATGTAATAAAATTCTGAAGAGTTTCATTTTATGAAGTTCGCAATTCTCTTCTAGGTGTCCCCGTTATGGAGGCGTAACAAAAACTTTGGCCAGTGTCTGCTTAAATGAACAGTTGTATTCACACAAAAGTCTTGGTGGTTAATTTATAGATATTAATGGTTTATTTATAGATATTAATGGTTTATTCGATTAATTGTTTAAAATAAATAAACGTTATGATTTAGGATGAAAACAAACATTTCACGTTGCTATTTGAACTCTTTGCTGCAATTTTGTTGCTGCAAATGCAATTTTCCATTCTCCTTTAATTTATTGAGAAAGGATGCATTTATTACACGAAGTTGTAGCACTCAAAAGTTTACATGCAGGACAACTTTCTCGTTTGTGAATTTTTGAAACATCTCTCTTTAGTTTGGTGGTTCTAATTCAGTGTATGTGGTTCAGAAATGTGTGGTTCTAAATCAGTTTAATTGGGAATTATATATTTGATCCCGGTGAATAAGCCGATAAGTCATAAACCCTTAGGTTTGGATGGGAGCAAAAAAAACTTTCAACTGAAGTAATTCAAGGATTATCGATGTTCAATCGAAGGTGTTATTAAAACGAAACTATTGGTGTGTAGGTTCTGTCTGAATATCATTAATCCCTGATTTACAGCATTTGTTTAAAGTTGATTTTTGCTCTGCTGTTAAATTAAGTGTTTTTACTTATCAGATTTATTTTCCTGTAAATAAATAGAATTACGTTTTTTCAGGTGTTAAAAGTAATTTTATTTTCAGTGAAAGAAAATTTAAAATTCATTTATGTTGTTAATATTTAAAGTTATTGTAACTTATTAGTTATAAAAGTTGCGAAATAATCTATTAAACGAGTATCTTTCATACTTTGTTTAGAACATTCAGGATTGTTTTTTTGTTATGAAATTTGAAGATCACTTTTATTTTAAAATGTCAGACATAGATTTTTATTAATATTGTAATACAGCTTTCATGTTTTAAACATCGCTTTTTTCACGGATAAAATGTAATTATCTTTTACAGCATATAAACTTTCATATATAATACAGAAATAATTTGGGGAAGCATCAGCTTTAGTTAATCAGTTCGCAGAGCATCGTCATAGATAAATATTTTAATAATTATTATGAGATCTGCAGAAGTATCTTATAGGTAATTAATCTCAACTCCATCATCAAGTTCGTAATGAAACAGAACTTTACCTTTCTCTTCGTGGAAAACGGCAATTTACGCCACCGGGGATACAGAGAATTCTGAGAATGTAAACTCTGACATTAGAAGAAGATAGAGAGACTCGACGCCAGTTTCTCTTGGATGTTTTAAGATGGGGATAAATTGTTAAATTTCGAATAGTAATAATTGACTTCCAATTAGATTCGCCTCGTGGAACTTAAATGGAATAGAGTACATCCAAAAATTAAGGCATAAATCTTTTTTAAACTGCTTAAATTACTCTGAAAACACTATTTATTTCTTGTATATCAGTACTATTCTGCTGTGTAGGCTTAGTAACTTACATAATCTTCTAAAACACTGTTCAGTTCTTAAACATTTAAGCAATTGCAAGGATTCTTCCTGTTCTTGGCGAGATTTGCTAAATGAAGCACTGTTGTTCCCCTGACTAAGGAGCTTATAACTGTGCAAGCAGAACAGCGAGCGGTCATACCCTATAACACGCGTGGATGCTATGCAGTATTGCGTACTTCTCTGAATATTTCCGTTCTCAAAGTGGAGGTTGAGAAGGTTTGCAAAAAGGCTCTGCCCCTCGCGACGATTCCAAGTTTTTCGTAGCCACCTCACACGCCAACATTTGCGTCGGTGTGTCGTAACAAAAACGATATTTTTTTAAATGTATTATGAAATATTGATATTCAGTTATTTTTCGGCACATAGATGGATGAGATGTACCCATCTAACGAAATAAAAGTTTCCCGCCAACTTCCAGTTAGGTTCAATAATAATACTGCTTCCGGTGCCTTGTAGATCACATTTAATAGTGTTTTACTTATAGGAAAGAGAGAGGTTAGGGGGGTATTTTTTTCATACTCAATTATCGCAAAAGCAAATAAAAGCTTTTTTGTCAATATCTAGAATTATTCTTTGGCTACATTATGAAGATAATCTTTTGAAGTTAAAATGTTTCAATCTTGAATACATCACCTCTTATTGAACCGAAATTGGGAAAAACCAGGGGTGCAGAAATGCGACATCAATTTTCCCGACTTGAACTTGGCAAGTTTGCAATTTGTTGACAGATTTTTTAATTAATGAGCGATGATTTTGATTAGTAAATAATGTAATAGAATTTATTATGTTAAAATGATAGGTAATAGAATATTGATAAGCTTTAAATTTATTGCTAGTAATTTCTAGAATCTAAAGTAAATGATCGAAATTCGTGTTATTAATCTTATTACCATTACTCTCTGTGATAAGAGCTTGTTAAGGCATCGAAATAAGTCGATGCCTTGGCTGGGAATTAGCATTTGCTGAAAGGGGGGTTAGCTGGCTTGTCACCGGCGTATCCTATAGGGCGGTTGGTCACGGAATGCAATTCAGTTGCCGCCAAGGATTTTCGATAACACACTGACAGTCAATAATCACTAACAGCGTAACGGGGGCGGTGACTCAGTGCATCAACTGATGTCACTGCAGCGCCTCTGACCGGGAGGTCCTAGGTTCGTGTCCTAGCGGCGGCGGGATTTTCGACACTAGCTTTTCAGTCGAATTCAGTCACTGTCTGGAGAAGAATTCTACCGGCCGGCTGCTCAGATCGGTAGTTTTCCGGGGTTTCTCCTATCAACACCAGGCGAATGCCGGTGCAGTACCCTACAAAACGGGCCACGGACCGCGCACGATCTTTCCTTCCTCTTCCTTGTCCTACCCTCTCCCCTTACACACACACACACACACACATATTTACACTAACATGCACTACGCTACCACATATTCCGGTCGGGAGTTTAGAACTTGTCTGTAGCTGGGGCGGTGCCCCGCTGGTGGGAGAGTCCTGGTTAGGGGGAAACCCCACTAGCCGACGGTAGGTCGGCGCCAGCGGAGGAAGATCACGGCCATCTCCCGAGAAAAAACATGCACTATTCTTACGGTACTAATGACCAAAGCAGTTGACGCACCCGAAAACACGAAAAAATCAATTATTCAAAGACTATCAGCCAAGAGCTATGCGAAAATGTCTTCTTCTTCCTATACGGCGTGATCGGCGATCAGTTGCTTCTGCTGTCTATTTAAACAATTCGTGCACATGCGACTTTTGTGTTTTTATTAGAATTTGTATATTGCGGAAGAGGGGCAAAAATTTGTAAGTGACTGCTTGGACAGTACTGCGCAGTGTTAACTATGCTGCAAAGTAGTTTGAAATGCTATATTTTCTTGGTAGCTTTTTTTTACTCTCTGTGTTGGGGGGGGGGGGTGAGGGAAGGAAAGTTTGAAGGAAAGAGGAATTTTAATTGTTTATTCGAGGTTAACTGCCAATTTTAAATAAATTTTGTCGTAAATGTGGTAACTGAGCTCTTTTCTTCATAACTTCTGTCGCTAATTTGTTTATTGTTTTTTCTGACTCTAAAAATTCCAACGGCTTTTCTTCCTTTTAGACCTTTCATTCCTTGACAACATAAACTGAAAATTAGACAAGTTTGTTTTTCATTGCATTATCCTTATTGTTCTCCGTTTTCCTATTCATAATTTTTTAAATCATCCTTATTCCATATTAAATGCATTGAAAACTATCTTTACTCCACCATAAAACTGAATATTGTGAATTTAATTGCTTTACACGTTCGATGCACGAAAAATAGTATCACCGGCCTAAATACTCGTAGATGCTTATACGCATGAGATAATAATAGTTAAGTATAGTTAATTAATAGTTAAATATAGTTAGATAACTATAGTTGACATTTTACCAAAACACCATTTCCGATGTTTCGAGCATCTTAATATTAACTTTTCGCATGAACAAAGACGGAAATCATAGTGACCATTTTACTCCGGTCACTTTGAGGCCTCTTTGCGCGGCTTCTGCATTTCATGTTCATAGAATAAGAAAAATAGTAACAGTAGTAAGCCAATATTATTATAGTTTGTTTCATAATTCTTTAATATTTTGTTTACCTTAATTCTAATGGTACAAAAAAGATTTAGTCTTAACGATTTTTCAAGTAGTTAATTTTCACTTTCCCTCCATGCAACCACGTTTTCCAGTATGATTAGTACAAGGGATTAGGTACATGAATCGCAGTTCTTGCTATGGAAATGCAATGAAATCAGGAGGTATCATAATCTTTACATCGACCCGGGTTATGTTGCAAAACTGCATAGGAGCTGTGTACAGAGATGAGAGAGGGGTAGCAGTCTCATAAACGCTGGAAAAAACCGCGGTCGCCCGTGGAACCACTTTTCCCAGTGTGATTAGTACAAGTGATTAGGTACATGAATCGCAGTCCTTGCCATCAAAATGCTATGAAATCAGGAGGTATCATAATCTTTACATCGACCCGTGTTACGTTGCAGAACTGCTCAGGAGCTGTGTAAAGAGATTTGAGAGTGGTAGCAGTCTCATAAACGCTGGAAGGAACCGCGGTCACGGTCTCGCCGTTTCGGCAGCAGAGCGAAACACGCGGATCCCGAACAAAAGAACGCGGACGCGGTAATGTAACGCAAACAGAGGTCACGGCCGAGGCGGTAAGCGAAGGCAGCGCACGAAACAAGTGCATTTCGCGTGTGGCCCGCGACCTGCGCGCGGGTGGGGGAGGCGGGGCGTAGCTGGGCTGAGTGGGACGCGATGCCCGGCATGACCTTCCTGTCTGCTGTATTTAAACTTTCCACGGGGCAGGATTCAAAGGTAATTTTAGATGTCAGATACGAATGCGTCAGAAGCAGAAGCAGAAGAAGAAGAAGAAGAAGAAGATGATGATGATGATGATGATGATGATGATGAAGAAGAAGAAGAAGAAGAAGAAGAAGAAGAAGAAGAAGAATAGGAAGAACAACTAGTGGTGCTAAAACAGCACGTACTTTCTCGCTCGTACTTTCACGCGAAATTGCGCGAAAAGTAGTCAAAGCGTCTGTAAACGCAAGAGAAACTCATTGTGTCATTGCGGTCAACTCACTCGCTTTCTTTCGGCACCGAGGTGTATGTGCAGGTCACTCCGTGTGTAATGTATGAAGCGCTACAAACTTCCTCGGAATCATACTGTTTCTGTTGTTTCTCAGCCAACCATAATTTCAACATTTCCCCTGGTCTCATTATTATCTAAAAATATTCATTCAGCATCTTAAGTATTCTATTGAGGCTGAGCTACCTAACTCTTTAACAACGCTTTGTCATCATCAATAGTCCCATCAGTATTTTTCTTTCTGCGCCCGAATAATTAAAACAATTTTTCATCTTTGTTATTTAACCTGACTGCTCAGCTACCAGGCGATTGTACTAAGTTCCTTTTTTAATTTGTTGCGTCTTTCATAATGTCGCAACGCGTTTGGTATCCCTCATTGGGCGTCGAGCGCTTATTATTAAAAGTTGTCCTGCGTTACTATTAACACAGTCATTATCAATATGAGTAATCCTCCATTACGTTTTATATAGTCCATAAGTCGTCAAGAGGACCGGCAGGTAGCATCTCGGCGTACGCACCTCTCTCTTGTGCGTTCCTGCGTCACTACCCAGCGGCCAGAATTGGGACGAACTTCGGAAAGCGATAGGGCTTAGGACACTTCACAGGTGATAGAATCTTCTATATATTTAAAAAAATAAGGTATTCTGCCATGGCTTCGTTTAGAGCTTCTACTGAACCGATTGTTGTATTTTTTTCTTTTAAATGAAAGAATATGATCCCTAGATGTGTTATCAGATATTGTTTGTGTTGATTCACCAATATTTACGGTGTAAATTAATTCATTAAATCATTCTTTAATAATACGCTTATCAATAGTCAATTGTTTTCTTTCAAAGGGTGGCAGTTTCAAAATCGATATACATGAGTCCATAAATGTGAGTCCACGCTGCTTGATGTTTTGTTTTGATTGTTGAGATTTATTTACAATTCGTCAAGGTTTTGTTTCAGAGTAATAATTGCATTGTGGTGTTGACAGTTTGCCTGTATTTTCTTCTGTAGTGTATTTTGTAAAGAACATTCGCACAGTGGGTTTTGCTCGGTTGTACATTAGTGAAGTTGTTTACAGGTTATGTCGAATTCCGAATCGTTGTCCACGCGGCCCAAAAGACGCAAACATACATTAACTGGACGCAGGGAAAGAGAAAGTCGGCGTAGGTACCGTGATAGTGAGGTCATTTCGTTTTCCATTGGGTCATTGTCTATGAAATGTTAGTTTTGTTCTGCTTTGTACTTTCCATGTGAGAGAAATTCTGCAAACGATTTACTCTGTGTTGCTTAAATGGGAAAATAAGAATACCTTCGAGCAATATGCCAGAAGATATCAAACAGTTGTTTATAGGAGATGATAACACATCAAAAAACATTAGAAATAATAATATCCTTCAGTATAATAGTGCTATATCTTTTGTGCCGATATTGCATTGTCACCTGGTCATGGGCCATACGTGTTCAAAATTTTAGGAACTCATCACAGAATATCTTCGTTATATCCTCAAGATCCAAACAATGCAATATATTGTGAACATTAGTCTGAGTACAATATTTTACATTTATTTCAGATCTCACCGTCAAATTTTGACGGGTCCTCACTAGTCAAACGTTAAATTTGAAACTTTCTTGAGTCCACCATGTTGTGAAGGCAGGGAAAGTATTACGGGCGGGCCATCGCCTGTTGCGTGCCGACGGTGGCCCAGCACCCGGCGGCGGTCTTGTCCTATACGCAACAACCGGCCCTAGGCATATCGATTGTCGACAATCGACCAATAACCCGGCGGACGCAACGGCGCGAATCGTGACCATCGGAAGGGGTTTGTGGGTCGATGAATCGATTCCGCAGCGGAGAGGAGATGGGAGAGATAGGGGGTTCTGTAAGAGGCGCTTTGTGTTCGCGAGAATCCGATACGGTGTTAGGTATTGTTCTAGTACTACTTGCTGGGTTCAATGTGTCGATGTTTGCTATTGTGGAAAGGGAAGGAACATTTTGGTGAGAAATTACTACAACGGATACGGAAGAGTTGCTTACAAAAACGCAGTCGTGACAAATAAGCAATTTTAAAGTCCAAAATGAATAAGAAATAGTTTATTGAGGTCATAAATGCAGTTCTTTAAGTGTCTCTTGAAAGGAATGATACATTGTGTATCTTATTAAATATGTTTTGAATTTTTTGTAGAAATACACGTACATTTCGTCGTTTTTGAATTTCAATGTTTATATTGGTTAATGTATTTTAATTGATTAACGCATTTGATTGATAAATGTAACTTGTTAACGTGAATGTAATAGTAACAAGAGTAGTAGATTTTGAAATGTATTACTTTGCAAATTAAATTATATTATAGGAATCAATTGATGTCATTCAGAGACCCACAAATCATTTTATCAGTTACTTGTGTCGTTCTCTGAGCTAGTATTAAGGGATCTGCTTACGACGGTAAATGACTATAAAAATATATTCCTTTTTAATTCGTGGAGGAAGTGTTTCCAATATTGGCTATTTAAAACAAGACATACATGTCATTTCGACAATCGGAGATCACGATTTCATAGTAAAATTTTACACAATGCACACTGTGTTACACAATGATTTTTGTAAAATATTGTCATGGAAAAAATATTGAAAAAACTATTGAGTATTTCATTAATTTTACATAGGTAAGCTTGCATAGGTAATTCAATAAGAATATATTACTATACAGATTTACATTTCGAGCAGATGAGTCATAATTATCAACCACAGAAGATTATTATCATTGCATGTACTTTAACAATATAAAATGTCAATTATGGAGTAATTAAGTATATGTAATGACGAGTATTTATAAGTTGGATTACCATCCTAAGAAAATCTCTTTTAATTACCTCAGTCACAAAATGACCAAGTAACTGAAAAAATGATTAGATGGCTCCTGAACATGAGAACTAAAAACACTTGATACAGATATGCCCATATGATGCAAAATTTGAAAATGTAGATAGTGGGTCATTAACACATTTCTGAAGCTCGGGTGTGAGATAAAAACAACTGCAGGTGATGGACTTAATTAACGTCATACGAGTATGGTCGCGTACTTGAAAACTCTTTCATTTTGTTTTAGGAATTAAGTAACTATATTACAGGTTTTAGGCTTGATAACAAGCAAAACATGCCATCACAAAGTAATTCGTTTATATCTCGTTCCAAAGAGAGATTCATTTTAAAACAGCGAAAATTAGACTAAAAGAGAAATTTGTTTCCCATTTTATGACACTGAGTTAATTATCGGTTATTTTATTTCCATTGAACTCCATGAACCTAAATCAAGAGGAGCTTGTTATATTGTTCTACATCACACCAATTATTGTACCGTAATTCGTTTCTGGAAAATAACGCACTTTGTACGCCTCATTAAATAAACGCCAATTAAAAGGAAACATTTCGTTTTGGGAAGTTTGTGCCAGTAGAGCCGTTTTCGCAGATGCGATGTCCACATGTGGGGCGAGCTCATCAAGGGTAACGGCTGAACTCTTAATTAATTAGCTGGCTAACGAACGAACTGCGACCGAGACGCTCCGTCGAGGGGTGACGAGCGATGCGCCGCTGGGGGACCCGGGGGATGATGCACAGTGTCACCGAACGCATCAGAGGAGCAACGTTCACACTCATCTCTTGGATGGGACCGGTAGCGGTAGCTCAGTGCATCAACTGATGTCACTGCAGCGCCTCTAACCGGGAGGTCCTAGGTTCCCACTCCCCACGGCGGCAGGATTTTCGACACTAGCTTTACAGTTAGGTCGAATTCAGCTGCTGTCTGGAGGAGAATTCTAGCGGCCGGCTGCTCTGATCGGTAGTTTTCCGTGGTTTCTCCGATCAACACCAGGCGAATGCCGGAGCAGTACCCTACCAAAGGGGCCACGGACCGCGCGCGATCTGTCCTTCCTCTTCCTTGTCCTATCCTCTCCCCTTACACACACACACTTACACTAACATGCACTACACTACCACACATTTCGGGAGACCGGTCGGGAGCTTAGAGCTTGTTCCGGCTGGGGCGGTGCCTCGCTGGTGGGAGAGTCCAGGTTAGGGGGAAACCCCACTAGCCGACGGTAGGTCGGCGCCGGATCTCGCCATCCAGCGGAGGAAGATCACCGCCATCTCCCGGGGGGAAAACATACACTACACTAACGGGACTAATGACCGAAGTAGTTGACGCGCCCGGAAACACGAAAAAATCAATCAATCAATCTTGGATGGGCAGTAGCATACGAGAAGACAAACTGTCCTTCGGAAAGAGGCCACTACGTTGAATTATGTTTTAAGTTCTTGCAGGAAATTTAATGTGTGGTTGTATTTAAACAAAATATTAAAGGTTTTCTTTCCAAAACATCATTGTTATTACATATTGCATAATTTAGTTTTTTTTGTAATTTTGGTAACTTCTAGGCTCCTTTTTTTGTTTATGTTTATTTAATAATTCTAAAAAATTAAAAAACTATAATAAAATATCTTAATAGAGTATAATTTCAAACAATCATATTATTAAAATAATTAAATTTTCTTGCATTTGTATAAAATATATAATTTGAATTTTACTACTCATATGATTATTAATACATTTAAATATTTGTCTGATTTACTTCTAACCATAAATAGACCAAAATCCATATTTTCATTGTTTTTAAACAAGAACACACATAAACGCAAATCATGTGTAGATTCCAGACAAAGAAAAATGAATATTTTGTCGAATTCAAAAGCACGCCGTGCAAATTGATCTACTTTGATTTTGTGCTCGATATCCTGTGCAGTGTTGTAAATCATGAAAGAGACGTTCTATTCAGTAATACTACACAAAGATTAGTGGATATTACGTGCTGGTTCAAAAATTCTCAACACTCGCCAACGTTTGATAAAATCTTGGTTGGCAACACAAAGGAGATAATATCTGACGGTCTAGATTAAGACCAAGTCTAACTAGTTTATATTAAGAAAAAAATATATTATAGCATGAATTAATAATATTACCGTAGTTTCACGCGTTGTGTGCTTATACCGAGCTGCTTTAAGGTCTTGAATTGTTTTGAATATTTACTCAAAAAGTATATTTCATGTGCCTATGTCGATTTCATGATGCATACCCTGTACACTACAATAATTTGTGATGCATTCATTGCATGTAGAGTACATGAGTAATATCTACTAGTTAAAAATCATATCTTTCGTCTTACAAATATTTTTAATAAATAATGTAGTATTGGGATATCCCAAACATTAATGTTAAAGCCTGTGTAAAGGTTAGTAAATTATTTTTAGTACAACACAAATGTGTTAATTCCATTCTAGTTAAAATACGAAATAAACTTCCTCCATGGATGTATAACATGCCATATTTAAGGCAACATGCAACTTATCCTCTTGATATAAAGTTTAAAAAAGAAATAAACTTGTTTAAAACACCAAATAATAAATATTCACTCTCCATTCTGTCCATACCAGTACTTGCCCTCTCCAGTACATCTCTTCTCTGCCATTCTTCTGTCTCTGCCAATGTCATTTCTCTGTGTCACTTTCCATCTACAGTTTTTGTTAGATATAGTTTACAGAGTTGTGACTACTTTCTGTGCTCATTATATTCGATTATATCTATACTTAACGTACCATTATACGTTTGATTCATCGATATGATGCTGTCTGGGAGATAGTTTGACCATCAATACGTCTTTTAAGCGGTCATGATGATTTGCACATGCCATGCACGTGATATATTTTCTTTTTCTAATGTTAGTAATAGTACATATTAATTTATAATACGATATTTTAAATTATTATTTTTATTATTTTCTCAAGTAATTAAGAGTAAATGCTTCTCTCATAAACTCAAGAAAAAATCTCTGAGAAAATTTCAAGAGGGTCTCTAAGGTTTGGTCATACCTCACGACTTTGATTAATTCTTCCTAATGACGTTGTTTGAATCCGATCTTGTGATAGCGTTAACTTACAGCAGAAAACTACAAAACTCTAGCATAGCAAATTTTCATTAAGTTACTTAATTACTTTCTTTTCAAACCTTTACTTGTCTGTCAATATTATTAGTCTGGTAAGACGTTATATCGTCAATTCATTTACCGTTAGTCTTAATTAATATATTTCTAGCATAGTACTCGAAGACATTTCTTTTCTGCCATTTGACCTTTCTACCTTTAACTTGCGCGCAGCCTCCTTCGTACATCCATGTGGATTCTGTAGTATTTTCTCTTTTGTGCAGAATTAATTTTTTGCAAATTTGTCCTTATTTCTTCCAATATTCCATCTGTGGGGATCTGGTTATTTCAGATTTAAAAACACAGAATTTTCATCATAAATGAATTAATGTCTGTAATATTTTAAATCACTAATAATACATTCGTATTGAATTAGATGGTTAGTTGCATTATGTGATTTTTTTGTTGAAGTATATAAAAATATCTAGCATAGATATACATATTATTATTATTATTATTATTATTATTATTATTATTATTATTTTACGTTAACTTTATTGATTTATTGTAAGTAACTTAAGCCATTGAATGGATGTATGATGGAGGTAATCAGACCACAATATATGAGAAAATAGTGTATTGAACAAATTATACACTAAAATACGTGAACAAACTAATTTCGGGAAACTTTCCCTATCTTCAGTGGAATTTATTTACTACTTTTCGCCCCTCCCCATCTCACCTGCGACTAACTATAGACAAAATGGCTTCTCCATTTAATACGGTGAGTATTCTGGTACCTTTATCTCTGTAAATTTCACCACGTTACCTGAGAAAGTATTATCTTCATTGATATTAATTATTAATTTGTTGAATACATTGTATTAATTTTACGTTTGTAACAGTTTTAGACATGTTGTAGATAATATGTTGCTTTCAACACTGAAGATGGGAAAGTTCCCCGAAACTAGTTTGGTTATGTTTATTAGTGTATAATGTGTCAAATACACTCATACATTGTGGTCTGATTACCTGCATCGTACATGCATTGAATATGACTTACCACAAGATCTCGGCTGAAACCACGAAGACCTTAAGCAATTCATTCATGCTTTTACGTTTTTGAGTATGTCCACAACAATACCGAGAAAGGTTCACTCAGAAAAACCTCCGAAATCTCCGACTCCATCTCCTTTAATCGTCCAGGTTTGGAGGCCCCTCCGTGGACTTGTGGCCGGCGCCGCCGCCCGCCGTCCCACCGTGCGGAGGCCGAGGCCGCGGGCGGCGCGCGCCGGAGCAGCCGCGATGAGCGGCGCAGGGGCGGGGGCGGGGGCGGGCGGCCGGCGCGCGTTATGGGCGGGCCCCATTAGCGCGCCGCGTTAATAAAAACGCGCAACCCGAGCCCCCGCGCGGAGGACGGGGCGAAGCTGACGGCGACGCGGCGCCGCGCGCGGACGCGCCCGCTCGTTAGGCTGCGCGCGCTGGAGCTACCACCGCCGCAGCGGCGATCGCCTCCCCCCTCTCTCCCTGCGTTTCATCGGTCTTCACTCCGTGGCTGTAACCCCCACTCTCCATCATTTTCCTAGCTCTGGTTCCGCCATTCCGACTCACCCCGACCGTAGTCCTGTCTCTGTTACTCTACTTCTGCGCGTTGACGCTGCCTTCATCATCCTCGTCTGCCTCGCTGCCGCAGCTGCGATCGCGTTTCCTGCTGCAATTGCCACTCTGCTGTCATGGCGTTCCTCCCTCTCTTCCTAGGTTTCATCGGTCTTCCCTTCGTGGACTTCACCCCACTCCCCCTTTTCTCCCTGTTCTTTGACTCTCCATTCCAACTCGCCTCTTCCGTCCTCTTGCCTCCGTTACCTTCGATCTGTCACTGCCCTTGCCTGTGCGCTGACGCTGCCATCACTATCTCGTTTCCCTCGCTGCTCCAGCTGCAATTGCCTCTCCGCTGTCATGGCGTTCCTCCCTCTCTTCCTAGGTTTCATCGGTCTTCTCTCCGTGGTATTAACCCTCAAACCCCGCCATTCTCCCTGATTTCTATTCAAACTCACCTCCACCGTTGTCCTGCCCCGTTACCCTCAGTTACCTTCTTTACGTGTGCACGTTCATGCTGCCTTCGCAATCCTCGCCATTCCGCAGTTATGGTGTTTCTCTTTTCCAAACGGCTGCCTACACTGTCTCTCGAATGTCTTTCCTTCCGAGTTTTCCTCGCTGTTTTGCCTCCTTCTTCGTACGATTCATTCACCGCTTTCCCTCTTCGCAGTTCTCATCACCCATTCCCCGCCATTCTTTCCATGCCCCGAATTCGACCCTCTATTTCAACTCGCCTCTACCATCCTCCTGTCTCTGCAACACTCGTTCTATCATTGCCCTTTCCAGGGGGAAACCCCACTAGCCGACGGTAGGTCGGCGCCGGATCTCGCCATCCAGCGGGGGAAGATCACCGCCATCTCCCGAGAAAAAAAACATGCACTACACTAACGGGACTAATGACCACAGTAGTTGACGCGCCCGGAAAAACGAAAAAATCAATCAATCAATCAATCAAACTGCCCTTTCCCTGTGCGCGGTGACGTTGCTATCATCATCCCCACTGCTCCAGCTGTGATTGCGTTCCCTTTTGCGATTGCCTGTCATGGCGTTCCTCCGTTCGTGCCGGCCGCGATTGTTTTGATATACGTTGTTCTCGATTGTTTTGCCTTCCGGTATTTTCTTTTGCGTTCTCACCGTACGTCTCTTTCACAATTCTTCCTCTCCGCGGTCCTCATCACCCACTCGCTGCCGTTCTCCCCATTCCCCAGAACGGCTTATTCATTTCTAGCCATCACTTTTTCTGTTCTTTTCGTTACCCTCGTTCGTTAACAGACTCTCCCCGGATTGAAGTGATGCTGCCATTTCATCTTTTTTTCCCTCTTTTCTCCAGTTGTGATCGCTTTCCTTTCCGCGATCGCTTCTATGCGCTTTTGACGACGCTCCTTCCTCCGTGTTTGCTGCCTGCTCTGTCCTCACGTTTTCGTATTTTGTTTGGCTGTTTTCTACTTGCCTCACCGTGCGTGTGTTTCATCCTTCATCTACTCTGCCGCCCTTTTACCGCGCTGCACGCCGTTCTTCCTATTCCTCGTATTTTTACCAGCATTCCTACTCACTCCATTTCCGCCCTGCTGTCTGTCACCATTGTCCTGTCACTGTCCTTTCTGATTAATTTCACTGAATCATATCACCCTCTGTTCCAGTCTGTCATTTGAATCAGTGGTCACCCTTCAGTCTGTATATAAAGGCCGAGTCCGTTTATTTCGATTTATAAGGGAAATGGATATGAATAAATGAAAAGATACGATTGGAATAACGTTGAGCGTAAATGGTGTTGCCTTTACGGCTGTGAGAGGTGGAAGTCACAAGCGCAAGAGGGAATACCTGTTACGATCCCGTTCGTCCAGCACAAATTCCCCGTGGAGTATCAGCAATTTAAATATCTATAGTGTTGGAAAATATGTGCGCACAGGTCGCTGTTGTGACAGTATTACAGTAAAAGCAGCTACTGAAGTGTAGAGTCCATCTAATCATATACCTTCTCTGAGACTGTACACGTACATGAAATAGACATTCAGTTAACGCTCGTTCATCGAAAATCTTACGGCGACTTAAAGCATTCTTACGCTCCTGATTAACTGTAGTTTCCAAATAGTTATTACAAAGTAATGAACATGATTGTGAGGACATTTCTTTCTGGAGAAATGTACAAGTATTTCATTTTTTTCCCTTATAAAAATATATTGATTTTTGTGACTTAATTTTGTAATTCACTCTCCAATTGTGTCTTCAGTGTTACCAAAGACTTGCGTTTCTTATACCTTTCACCTCAGTCTCACTATTAACAACTTATTTTCATGTAACGACTTAATGACTTCACTTCAATCTCACTCATAGTTTTCACAGATGCAAAATGTTCCGGTATTTTTCTTGATAAATATTTTTTTCGTAAGTTTCAAACACTCTTCTTTTTTCGCAAGTATTCAAACAACATTTCAGATTAGTATTAGTAATTAATAAGACACGATGTAACATAACATAATACTTGATAAGAAAGGCGTTTGTAAAATCTATATTTTAACATCTTCAGAAACTTAAAACAGTGGACAAACAGCAACTAGGTTTCTTTTACATTAAATGGCATGTTCTAGCTAACGTTTCGAATAGTCTTTGATGTAAGCGTGAAATGTTAGGCTTTCAAATAAAAAAACTTTATGCGAAATAATTTTTTTCTTAAATCTGGTTACTTATTGATTTTAATTTATTTTTCCGATTTTATTTACCGTTCGTGTTTTCTTTAGTTTTACACAACATTGTATGTTTATTTCACTAATTTCGCCATGTCAGTGTGTTTTTTAAATTTTGTCTTTGGTAGAGAAGTGAAAGAAAAGCATGGTAATAATTTCCGTTCGGACTCCCAAAAAGTAAGTAAAGCTGTCTGATAAATAACATATGATCAATCATTCCCAGAGGTATGCGATAAGCTTCAAAATACTACTGCGTACAGGTTTTCCTCGTTCCAGGTATGGATTTGCAATATGCGTTCTCGTGTAATCTTCGCTTCGTTGGTGTGCAGAAGAGCTTCTCTTTCTTTTAGATAATGATTCTAATGCCATTGTGCCGATCAAACAACAAGAAATGAAACTTAGCTTTCCTGAGCTACTACGAATCAGGCATCTATCTTTAGTATGTGGGTATTTGCTTTTTACCACCAAAATACTATCTCAGAGCGAAAATGATCCTTTCTTAGTTTTCGAGTTGACAACTCCAGCAGGTGCCGGGAATCTCGTCCGCTATTGGTCCTGCGGGGGAGGGGTGGATTTGTGACACTAGATAGTTAGGTCGAAGGCTTTCGCTGTCTAGATGGGAATTCTAGTGGCCGGCTACTCTAATAGCTAGTTTTCCACGGTTTATCCGATCAATACCTAGCAAATTGCAGAGCAGTATCCTACAAACGAGTCACGGACCGCGCGTGATCGTTCCTTTCTCTTCCTTGTCCTATCGTCTTGTATTCTCACCCACCCTTTCATGCACTTCACTCCTACACATATCGGGAGATCAGTCGAGATCTTAGGGCTTGTCTCGGCTGGAAGGGGTGCCTCGAGGGAAGAAATAACAGGAGAGGAGGTTTCCGCCGTGTAAATTGGCAGCGGATCTCGCCATTCAGGGGGCAGAAATACTGCCACTAGGTGGCGAGATATCATTCACAACACTAACGGAACTGATAACCACAGAAGATGATGTGCCCGTAATCATCAGCCCGATTCCCCGACCCTTTCAATCAATCAACCCCATGAGAGATTTAATAAATCAAAAAAAATCTTATCTATTATCTTTGAATAGTTGTTTGTTCAACATCCATTGTAGTTGAATGTTTTTACTATTGTTTTTGGAGTAGATTAAATTGAACAGTATTATATTCAATACAATAAATAAATAATACTGCAGTAAATAAAATGATTCTTTATTTTCAATGGCATAAAGGCTACTGCCGAAGTCAATATAATATTAATACATACAGTTAGATAAAAAAATGCGATCCGGCAAAATTAAATGCGTATTGCACGTGGGCAAGGGGTTACGTGTAATACCGCTATACGTATATCGCGTAATAAACCGTAATATATTATAACATTGCGCCTCCGCCCTCGTGAATTAAGCACTAACTTGCATGTATTAGTCTCTTTTACGCACTAGTAAGTTAAATAACTATTACTACGAAGCATCTTCTTCGTACTTAAAAAGTTTTGGCGTGAATGTAAGTTTGTGCTGCGATTCCAACATGCACTGAAGCGTCTTTTTAGGGAATGAGCTGAACACCTTTGCGCACGTTCTCAACCGCTCTCAAGGAGCACGCGCCTCTTACACAGTCTCTGCATAGACCATTGCCCATCTGCAGTTTGCTTTTCCAAAACAAAATAACTGAGCAGCTTACGAGCTATCAGCTCTGAAGTTCATCCAGAAAGAAGATTCACAAAACCCGCTGGATACGGGAAAAGTGCCTTCTTAATTTGTCATAATTATGCGGTATCTGCCATGGAAAAACTGGAACATGGATAAATCCGGGAGGTCAGAGTTTCAATTCAGTTCAATGCAATTCAGTGTAGAAATATTTTACGTGGCAAGGCTCATGCCAACAAGCCTGGTCGTTTCCCTACCTGAACAGTTCGCTACGCTTCTTTCGACGTTTAGCAGCGAAATCGGGCACTCGGGTAGAGAAATAGTCAATCTAGAATTTAGTTCAGAGGTTTATTAGGTTTGAGGATAATTCATACGCAGTAAATCTACATGAGACAGCCTGTTTTACTTCTCTTCCAAAGGAATAAGTACGAAGGATTGTTTTCACCCTTAAAAATTCTATATTTAAATCGGAACCCAGGAACATTTTTGGTGTTCTACTAACCGAACATCACCCAGACCGACCGCCATGATTTGTCTACCGTGGACATTACCGAGAAACTCAGGAACTTCAGTAAGCGTTTCGAATACTCAACCAGGTGTGAAACAGAGGTTCCAGCCCCTTCCTTCACCACTGAACTCACTAATGAATCTTAATTCGAATTCGTAGACTTACAGCCGTATTAGAAGTGGACGAATGATTGATATGAGTTCGCGATTATGCCGTTACATCTGTAATAACGGAAAAAATGTGGAATAAGAGTCAGACAAAACGGGAGGATCCCAGAATCCACTAACCCGCTTCGTTTACCACAAATTTCACATGGATCGTCTGGCAATTGAACCCGGACACCGGAAGGCAAGCGGTTCGACCGCTATACCACATGTCGTCCTTGCTCGCTAATGTAGGAAACCGTCCGCCGGTGTGTGGAAGCGTAGGGGCGGGGGAGCGGCTCGATTGTGACGCGTTGGCAGCAGGTGGCGGACTCGATGGCCCTTGTCACCGCCACCCACCGGCCCTCGACCGCGCACCGCCCCCGGCGCTCGGAGGGCGGACACGCGGCGGCGCCTGTCGCCCCGCGGCGACGTCGCGTCGCGCCACCGACGCTCCCGCCCCCGCCCCCGCCCTCGGCCGCACGGCTCGAGCGCACCCGGCGTTTTAATCAGCGCAGTCTCCCCCAATTGCTCTGAATATCACGCGGTGCCTTGGAGGACTAACCCGCGCCGCTGGCCGAATTCGTTTATTACGCTCCGCGAAGTCACGGGGATTGAGCGAATTCGAGACTCGCGGGTTCCTGGTTGGGTGACCGGCTAGGAACCCCGGAATCTAACGGCGTTAAGCCCCTGGCCGAAGGGATAAAAGGCACTGACTGACTGTGACGTGACGACACTTGACAAATATAGTAATTACTCAGTAACGGAGGATTACTCCAGAGAATGCGCTCAACGCCCAACAAGAGGTAAAGAGACGCGTTGCGTCAACGATGCAATAAATTTAAAAAAACAACCGGCGAATGCCGGAGCAGTACCCTAACAAACGGGCCACGGACCATGCGTGATCTTTCCTTCCTCTTCCTTGTCCTATCTTCACCCCTTACGTACACTACCACACATGCTGCGAGACCGGGCTGGAGCTTAGAGCTGGTCCGTGCCTCGATGGTGGGAGAGTCCTGGTTAGGCTTGGTACTGCGAATTACAGAGGAAACTCGCGCGACCGTTCAACAGGGGGGATGCCAGTATGAAGTGTCAGCTGATGCGTCGTAACACGTGTCACACGAGACATTCGCACGACACAGGGAGCAGCACAATGAATATCAATATCAAAGAGACCGTGCAAGCAGCGGACAGACACGTATGTCCCGTACAACAGCGGGAGCCAGCCTGAATAAGTTCCGTTAGAACATTGTAAATAAATAACATTTAGAAAGCCGAAAGTTCACGCACGCACATATTAAATATCATGGTGAGAGCAGCACCCTGAAAAATAGAATGTTCGTACGCGCACACAACTAAATTATGGTGCGAGCAGCAGTGAGACACGTTCAAATCCGTACAACAGCGCGAGCCACTCTGAATAAGTTCCTTCAGAACGTTTGTAAATAAATAATACATTAGAAGGTAGAATATTCACACACGCACATGTTAAAAATGATGGTGCTAATAAGAAGAGCGACCTGGAGGCAGACATAGATGTGTCCTCATCTATAACAAGACTCCGGCTGGTCACTTCCGTATGAAAGATTGTAGAAACGGAGAAAATTAGCGGTTATCAGAGCTCTGAGCCATTCGGAGTTCTGATTTTAGCTATTGGAATTTACAATAATTGTAAATCAAACTTCTTTGTGATTAAGAAGGGTCTGTAATACTAATTATTTAATTTAGATATTTTGACAAGTTGTTGAAGTTACAATATTATCAAAGGAATAAGTTGCATGATGATGACGTAGAAATGTGACACGATTGCTGCGGATACTGGGAAGCGGCGTAGCCAGATCGCATCATGTCACTTGCATAAACGGTTAATTATGTGAATACACAAATTAAAATAAATGATTTGTACAGGTCTGTGATGGACTGTGTGACAAGAGTGTGCATTGCAGATTAAAAGGTGTAAATAAAAAAGTTGTGCCGACCTGGATGGCCGAGGTGGCTAAGAGCGAGTACCGACTCAGCGCTTCGGTCCGAAGGGTCGCGGGTTCGAGTCCCGCCTTGGGCATGGCTGTTTGTCCCTTGACTTTGTGTGTGTGTGTTGTCGCGGAGGGCCTCGCGTTCTGCTGACCCCAGATCAGAGGAGCCCGCAAGAGTGTTTGTCTGGTGTATAGTCGAATATGCGTCCCTTCGGGACGTAAAGGGCAACCGACTGTCGGCTGGATAAAAGCCCTAGGGAATAAAAAAATTGTACCGGCTCCTGGATTTATAATCTCGTCTCCATTACCCCGCTAGTCAAAGGATGCGAGAATGGGGTGTACTGCCAATTACATTATTGGCAGCATATGTTAAGCGCGTTATCTGTCAAACATGTCTCCATTGTTTTAAACACGTCACCGTAATTTTTCCCCGGCAATTACAAAAAATAGCACACTGTACATAATACTGCGTAGAAAACAATTTCAGCGGTGCAATCGTCATAGGGCATGTGCAAAGTGATGTGCGTCCTATAGAGTGCCTATTTTACGGCTAGTGGAGGCGGGTTCGTACAGACCACTCTTCTGTCGTGCTCTTTCAAACGCGACCAATGCGTATTTGCAAACGTACTACGGAGCCACCGAGCGTGGGGCAAATCAGTGGCTTTCTGCATTGCGTGACCCAGTGATTCGCGTCCTGCGACGCGTAATTACGGGCAATCTGAGCACACAATAGACGATTGAATAATATGTTATTTTCTCTACAAAACGATGTTAAAAGTAGAGGCGCGGAAAATATTGTTGCGATATTAGTGTTACATATTTTCGTTCTATGTAGTACGTCACTTAACGGTTAAACCAAACGACATGTCATGTGTAACCGCCGCACCCATAATATAGAACGATTTTCCTAAGGATGAGCCAAAGTGACAGTTCGCGAAAACAAGTGAACATCACATGTATTTGAGAGAAGTATCCCTCCGCCGCGACAGCTGTTCAGCCACAACCCTTCGTAAAGTGCTAATGGCTCCTGTGAAAACATCTCTATGCAGAAGTCTAAGAGTTTCGCTTAAATATATGCACGTACGCGAGTTCAGTAAATATTTACATTTAATTTCGTATGTGTAAAATATCTTAACATGCTCTCACAATCAGTAAGAGAAAACTACCACGAATGTAAATAGAAAGCTCTCAAACAGATCTCGCCACACAACAGCACAAAGGCCGGAACCACGTGCATCGGTACGCATCTCGCATTCAAGTATCGGTTTTAAAATGAACATAATATTTATCACACAAAAAGTAAATTCAATGTAATGTTAATAGAAAAAAGAATTTTTACAGAAGAGCACATAACACGACACTTCCTAATTTCAATTATTTCTCGTGGCGCACTGTATTTTTTTGCGGACGAGGACATCACAAAAGGAAGAGTCGTAGCCATTTACAACTTAGCCAACTGCAAACGAACGAATGCGGGAAGTGATTTTAATGGGCTCAAGGGCACGACGACCACAGAACCTTCAGTTATGTTGCCAGCACTACCTGTCATTTTGGCTCATGCTTAGGAAAATCGCTCTATAGAAAGATAGTGCATCCTCGAACGTTAAAGCACTATCGATATTCTGCGCATGCGCAGTTTTGCAGGGTTTTTTAGCATCCGCGCATGCGCAGAAGATCGATAGTCGGTCCGCTAAGGCGGGCACAAACTCTCTAATATCATTCCCACAACCTTGGCCCTGTAACGCAATTACCCGGCCACATCTTCCTGTTTCCATCATTCAGTCGCCACCAGTCGCCCGTGTGCCGTCCACATCCACTTCAACTCCGTCCCCCCTGTCCGCCCCGCCCACCCGCGGCCGCGCCGTGACAGCTGTTCATATCTCTGCGGCGCGACGCGCGTCCACTCGCCTCTCGCCGGTCGCTGTCGCCGCGCGCGCATCCGCGCCGTCCGTCGTCCCCAACTCGCCCCACCCCGCAACCCCATCTCTCGCTCCGGCCGGCGCCGCACCGCGACGCCCTGACACGCCCCGGTCCGGCCCGCCCTGCTCCACTGCGCTTCACCACGCTCCGGTATGACCTGCCAACACTCACCACCTCTCCTCATTCCTACATCTCCCCGCGCCACCCGCCTCCCCGCCTTCCCCACCCCTCCCCTACCCTCATGGCTCTCATCCCTCGCCACCATTGCCTCTTCTCAACCTTCTCCTCCCCGCTCCTCCCGGCCTCTCCCACCATTCTCGTCTCTACCTACCCCTCCTCCACTCTCACCGCTCCCGCCCCTCACCTCCTCTGCCTCTTCTTCCCCGCCTCTTCCCGCTTCTCACCGCCTCTCCCACCACTCTCGTCTCTACCTAGCCCTCCCCCACTCTCACCGCTCCCGCCCCTCGCCATCTCTGCCTCTACTCAACCCTCTCCGCTCCTCCCCGCTCCTCCCCGCCTCTCCCACCACTCTCGTCTCTACCTACCCCTCCCCCACTCTCACCGCTCCCGCCCCTCGCCTCCTCTGCCTCTTCTCCCCCGCCTCTTCCCGCTTCTCACCGCATCTTCCACCACTCTCATCCGGACTTACCCCTCCCCCACCCTCGCCGCTCCCGTCTCTCGCCACCTCTGCCTCTTCCTACCCCTCCCCGCATCTCCCCATTCCTCCACTCCCCGTCCCACTCCTTCCTGCCACTCTTCAACTCCCGCACTTTACCTCACACCTCCCGCCTCTCCCCACCCATCTCACACCTCTCAACCCCTACCCACCTCCCCTATTGCTATCCGCTCTATTCCATTCCTCCCTTTTCTCCTCTCCATGCCCCTTCCATCGCCTTTTGACGCCTCCCCAACCGAATCCGCCTCTCCTCTTTTCTTCATTGCCCTCTCCACCCGTCCACGCATCCCCACACCTCTCCACATTCAAACAACTCCCTCCACCTGTCCTCGCCCTGCCTCTCCTCGCCCCGCCCCGCTCCTATTCTCTCCAGCCCTCTGCGCCTATCCTCTCTTTGCCTCTCCTCTGGGCCGCGTCGCCCGCCCCGCCGTGCCCCGTGGCGCGCCCGCTGTCGGCACCTCGCCCGTCATGTCCGCCGGCCTCAGCGCTTCCCTTGTCCGGCGTGTCGGGCTCGTGCGTCAGCCGCCGGATTCTCTTGCGCGGCGGTGGCCAGTGCGTTCGTCATGCGGTTGTTCCCAGCGGACATCTTGAAAGCTTACACCGACTTTTCATGTCCTCCATCCCTTTCTCTTTTTCCCCTCGCTACGTTACATTTGTTATGACAAATCAGGATATTCTCGTGTGACTATTAAACCTGTATTAAACCTATTAGATTTTTGATTTCCTACAGTTGTTTTTGTTGGTGACTCCTAAACTTCTCAGAGAATTGTCGATTGATGCAATAGAGAAATGGATAATTCAATATTAATAAGTCACACTTTCACCGAACTGGTTCAATTAATTTACATGCACGACAATGTATTTGAAATAGATCGTCATAATACTCAAGTTTGTACCTCATTAATTTGTGCTGTGTTGATTTATGAGCTTAATTGCTCAGAAATCCATTACATGTAATCATAAACTACATATAATATTAATGCCTGAAAATTATTATCTATTATGTTGGACATGCTCGCTTACGTGGTGCTATTTTGGTATTTTAGATGTCAGTGATCACTTTAAATAGCGATATTTCTCAACTTAAATATAAGTTATTTTAATACAAATGTCTAAACGAACGATGTAAATCTGTAAAACGCACAGAAAAGGGAAACAAAATGACTTTAATTATTTCTGTATTTGCTATTGAATACGACGTAATATGTTCAACTTCCCAAATTCTTTAACTAGTATTTATTAAGTTCAAGCAAACAGTATCTGCCTCTCAGTATACATAACTTTTTCACCAGTAAACAAATGATTATTGTAGGATTAACTGTAATAATCGCAACGAAAGTAAAAGAAAATGATCGTGTAAGCAAGCATTTTCTCTAACTTCATCGAAGCGTCCTAATTTTTTTATTTATCATTATTACTGTTTCTCAAGAGTCTACACCATGAAACACTAATTACTTTATAATATACTCGATAATGGAATTCTTAAACACAGTATGCAATATTTTGGTAATATATCCAGCCATGTTACTGTAGATAGCTTACATGCAACTTAATGAGTTTAGATGTTTTATTACATTGATTATTACCTAAGCCAGAATATAATCAGAAAATTTTAAAACAGTTCTAAAGTTTTAGATTGAGACAATTTTAAATTTTCATGTTTGATCATCAGCCCTTCACTAGCAATGTCGATACGTCGATTTGCTGCACTCACTACTTCGAGTTCCAAGCCGTTTTCAAGTCACATTAGCGCTTGGCTATCATCACGACCTAATCTCCTCTGGACGCATGGACCTCGAGAATCAGGATTAATGCCAGAACAAGGCCTCACCGCCACCCATAAAAGATTTTCGAACCCTGGGAAAGTCGCCCCTGTCAACCAAAGGTTAAAACCAACTTTTGCGTTTGGTCTCATTTTACACTCTGAGATCGCAACGACTCTCTTCTCAATCATCTCTGAGTAGAATATTCACTTCTTACGACGAAAATTGGGACCTACCCACAAGAATCCGAGAAGGGATATCTGCCCGTCTTCCTACTGTGTCCGCCACACTATCGGTGATATTACCGATAAAATCAGCAACCCAGGATCCGTATGCCCAATCTTTTCCAGGTGCGGGACGACACGGGCGAAGCAAGATTTGGAACAACGAGTATGTAAACTATCTCTTGGTATTTGAACAATTTAATTACTGGACTTAACAATACATTTGTGCTTTCGGCTGCATAATCCAAATGTTGCTAGTAATGGATACAGCAACATTGTTCCTTTTCATTTCACTTCTAAGAAGCAATAAAAAGAAACCTTAATCCGCCACATCAATTTTCTGCTTTTCCTTTCCCTCAATTTTGTGTTTTCTGCTTTCGTCGTCTTGATTCTTATTAAGATTCTCTTCATTTGCTGATCCCTCCTGCCCCTGTTCGCTCGCATACGCCCCCTTCAACGCCCAGCCGCCCCTTCGTCTTCGTGAGGCGGCAACCGCCCCAAGCGTATCGTCTCGCGCGGGTGCGCTGCGGTGGGGGCGGAGGCGCGGGGGCGTTGGTGAGGGCGTGGGTGGGGTGGGGAGCGCTGCAGGCAGATCGGTTCGAGCACGTGTCGCCAGGGAACACGCACGTGTTCCATCGACCTCCGCGTTAGATTCGCTTGAATTATTCTGCAGTGCTGTGCTCCCGCCCCGCTCCGCCCCGGCCCGCCCCGCCCCCGCCGCTTTCCCGTCCCATCCCACCGGTTCTCACCCCATCACCGCTGCTCTCGTCCCGGTCCCACCCCCACGCCCCTTCTCACTCTACCCACGTTTCGGTTGTCGTTCGCTCTCACTCTTTACCCGCCCTCTTCTCGCACCAGCCGGCCTCTGTTGTCCTCTTCTTAGCACACCATGATCCGATTCTCATTTCACTGTCGCCTCTTTACCCACCCACCGTCTGTTTCGTCGTCTTCTCACCACACCCACGATCCGGTTCTTATTTTATTCTCGCCTCTTTATCCATCCCTCGCCTCGCCCCATCCCATTTGTTTTGTCCCTCCCCACTCTTCTTCTCATCCCTAGCACGTTCTATTTTTCGCCCAATCTCGTCCCTTTCCCCACCCCTCTTCTCGTCCCACACCGCCTTTATTTTGTCCTCTTCTCACCACACGTACGATCTTGATATCGTTCAACTCTCGCTCGACCCGTTCCCCTTTTCTCGCCCCCACTTTGCATCTGTTCTTTCCAGCCCCTCTCCTCATTCACACCCAAGATTCGGTTCTCGCCCAATCTCATCCCTCCCTCATTCCTTTTATTCCCGCGCCGCCTCTGTTTGTCCTCTTTTCACAACTCTCCCACTACCCGATCCTCGGTCTCACTTCGCCCCTCTTCTCACCCAACCCCCATCCCATTCTCACACTCCCTCCCGTCGTTCCTCACCATTCACCGCCTCCTCTTCTCCGCTTCACGATCCGCTCCCCCACACCCCTTTCCACCGTTCGATTCCCCTCAACGGTGTCGCCCTCACTCTCAACGTATTCCGTCTAAAATGTTTACTACATCATAAACTCTTAGAACAAAAGCCCGCTGATTGCGAATCTTCACTTCTAATCCCGGTTTCCGAAGGCGGGTTTCAAACTCATAAAGCTGTTGTCATTACCTTCATTGTTTCCGATACCTCTTCCCGACGCGTTTTTGTCGCCACTTTCGGCCGACGGCATTCATCCGGCTTTTTATTTCAGTAAAGTTTGCTCTTATCACATTGTTTATCATTTACGAGGAATAATTGCTCTGAGCACCCATTCACAGTTTTGAGGTAACGTAGGAATATTTGCAATGTGGAATAAATGAAACTGCTTGGTCTCACAAGAAGTTTTGAGAAAGCAACAACTGCTTTTCTAAATTTTTCTCAAATTCACTAACAGAAGTAAAAAATAATTCGTTACCGCTCATTAAATGTTTGAATGATTTTTTGAAATTATTTGAATTATGTTCTAATTAAAATTCCGAAGTATGAAAAATCAAACATAATTTTAACGTGCTCGTGTTGTTCAGAATAAATGGTACAAATATTGAGGTGTGTATGGTACATAAGATGTCAAAAATAATTGTGGAAATGCGGGAGGAAGTCTCATATAATGAAATTACTCGTATGCAATTTTGGACAGCGTGCTCCTGTTAGATAGTCAACTTGGTATTTGGTATTTGCACATTCTGCCACAGTCAAATGATTTCATTTCGTTTCCTCGCCTTCTTCTCTTTAGTTACTGTACTTTTCGTATTGTCTTTTATTTCTTCAAATTTGCTTTTCACGAGTATATTCGTACTATTTCCTTCATGAAGAGTAAAATTACCATCTACATTTTCTAATCTTAGCACAATCGTTCAATTGTCTCCACTTCGGTTAAAATCTCAGTTCTACCTTTACCTTTATTCGTTATTAAGCATACGTTATCACATACACTTGCTTTCATTGTATCCTTTATTATCATCTATATGTTCTGTGTCTGATGAAGTTTCTACTCCTCCCCATTCGTGCGTTTAATTTTCTCTTCCTTAACTGATAATTTCGTTTTCATTGCGTTTCCAATTAGTTGTATGAATTCTTCACATTTCACTTATTGTTTGCTTTAATATAATCTTATACATTATGCATTGATAGTAGTTTATCGATCTCCCTGCGAACTCACTTTAATCTCCTCGCTGTTCGTATCCCTCCTCAACACTCAAATTTTACCATCCTATCCCAGCCCTCTATCTCTCTAATGTTGCTCTATTATGTCTTATCTCTGTTTCTCATATTGTATATTTCTCCATCTCTATTTTCTCTTGCTTATTTTATTCCTCTATCTTATCATCCAATTTTTATTCCTCTGATCTTCACCAACATCCATCTCTCCCCTCGTCTAGAATCGCGAATGCCCTTTCTCCCGCGAGTCGTCGGGGCAAGCGTTCGTCATGCGGGGCAGGGGCTGATGGAGTTAAGGCACGAGGTGTTTTCGGTGCAGAGCGCGACGCCACGCGACGAGAGGGCCCTCGTTCGGTGCAGCGACGACGCGGGAGCAGGTGCGCTCGGTGTTTTTGCGTGGCGCGACGGCGAACTACGCGCACTATGTCCAAACGCTTCAAAACAGGGCGAAACAACAACAACAATAATAATAATAATAATAATAATAATAATAATAATAATAATAATAATTACTGGATTAAATTTTTAAGAGTATATTTTCGTCTTTGTGAACAATAATAGCTATCATATAAACGTGGTAACTCAAAGAGTTGCAAACAATAACTGAAGTATGGTAGTACTTTTACAGGTATTTTGTGGTGTTTCCTATTATGAGACAAAGAACATTTTATGGAACTTGGGATTAAAGATCAAGAACCACAACGTCACTGATACTTTCCACACCTGAAGATAATATTTTCAACGCGCCACTCGCTGTTGTCGCAACATATATGACGTGCAAACGGAGGTTTTTCGGTTTTTTATAACTATGTTTTCTAACCATTCGTGCTGGCATCGAACCATGCAGTAAGTGACGATGAAGCTAGTCGGTGATCATCAGTCGTAGTCAGTCATTGCCTTTTATTCCTTTGACCAAAGACGTGCATTTGACCGCGACTTTATGCACTTCGCGTCGTCAGCACGCAACTTTGAATTCTAAAGACAGATCAGTGATTGTTGCCCAACATTCCATTTCCCTATCCGCTGACTCTGAATCTGCGCCCTTTCCAAAAATTGAAAATACCTATCCTACCACCCTACTAAAACAACCCCCGCAGAGATAGTTTTGTCGATCCAAAACAATTGCCAATCCGTAACAAATCACCTCGACGAACCCATTTCCTCCCAAGAGCCCTTTTCACCCACTCGTTCCTCCAGATGATTTCCAATAGGAATCCTCTTACCAAAACTCGTATAACCCGTTTTAAGCTGACATGAGAAATCCCGAAAATTATGTTATAACTCAATAATCTTCTACAAAATCATAATTCTGTACCCAATCATCCTGTACCACTATAAACAGTCAACTATATAATCCTTCAGACTTCTCGATCTAGATTCGGAATAAACTTCATCTCAACTGCCGACATTCTTGATGGAAAAGAGCTAATTCGGGAACACCAGAAATCAATTTCGATGAAAATCGAATCAAGATACTCAATAGACAACCTGATCACCAGTCCCAAATTCATCATCGCACATCATAAACTTATCTTGAGACTCCTTGAGCCTAATTTTAGACCATGTTTCTTTTAAGTTCACCCAAATTTCGCCATCACATAGGTACAGTTGACACCCGTGAAAAACTAACCCTGAAAGATATTCCTCTCAAGAAAATTCAACAGAAAATTCAGCAACAAATTTTCACCTGTTTTCATTTTACAGAAATGATCCGATACAACCCTAACAATACCACCACAAACCAAGAAATTTGTCATATAAGTGTCAAAGCAAAAAATCCCTCTGACAAAAACAACCTCTACTACCTTTCCCTTTGCCCTGTTACCATCTAATCTCAATAGAACCCCACGATGAAACAATTGTCAACTCTTCAATCCCACCCAATCTTTTTGCCACATAACCCCTACTTGTTATGGCGCCCAACGTCATCCCACAGACAAATGTTCTAATCACTCTCAACCTACATTTATTCCTAAATGCATCAACTGCACCCAAACCCAACACCTAAAAAGCACTTAGTGGACTAGGATGGTCTGATGGTCGAAACAACAGCATCAGTGCTGTCAACGTGACGTTATCGGGACATCCGAGAACTTCCAAATCACAACCCGTGATTTCAATTTGAAACGGGATGCCAACACTGTCGTTCACTTGGCGTTATCGAGACATCCCAGAACTACATCACAACTCGCTGTTTCAGTTTGGAACGGGGCGGCATCACTGCCGTCACGTTGACGGCATCACTTCTGTCAACGCGGCGTTATCGAAACATCCGAGCACTTCAACATCGCTCAATTTGGAGCGGGAAAACATCACAGCCGTCATGTTGACGGCATCACTGGTGTCACCGCGGCGTTATCGGCATATCCGAGAAACTTCACATTACAACTCGTGGTTTCAAATTGGAACGGGACGGTATCCCTTCCGTCGTGGTGACGACATCACTGGTGTCAACGCGGCGTTATCGGGATATCCGAGAAATTCCACATCACAACTCGTGGTTTCAATTTGGAACGGGACGGTATCACTGCCGTCACGTTGACGGCACCACTGCTGCCAACTCGGCGTTATCGGTTCAACCGAAAACTTCCACATCACAGTTCGTGGTTTCAATTTGGAGCAGGAAAACATCACAGCCGTCATGTTGACGGCATCACTGGTGTCAACGCGGCGTTATCGGGTTATCCGATACCTTCCACATCACAACTCGTGGTTTCAATTTGGAATGGGACGGTATCACTTCCGTCGTGGTGACGACATCACTGGTGTCAACGCGGCGTTATCGGGATATCCGAGAAATTCCACATCACAACTCGTGGTTTCAATTTGGAACGGGACGGTATCACTGCCGTCACGTTGACGGCACCACTGCTGTCAACTCGGCGTTATCGGTTCAACCGAAAACTTCCACATCACAGTTCGTGGTTTCAATTTGGAGCAGGAAAACATCACAGCCGTCATGTTGACGGCATCACTGGTGTCAACGCGGCGTTATCGGGTTATCCGATACCTTCCACATCACAACTCGTGGTTTCAATTTGGAATGGGACGGTATCACTTCCGTCGTGGTGACGACATCACTGGTGTCAATGCGGCGTTATCGGGATATCCGAGAAATTCCACATCACAACTCGTGGTTTCAATTTGGAACGGGACGGTATCACTGCCGTCACGTTGACGGCACCACTGCTGTCAACTCGGCGTTATCGGTTCAACCGAAAACTTCCACATCACAGTTCGTGGTTTCAATTTGGAGCAGGAAAACATCACAGCCGTCATGTTGACGGCATCACTGGTGTCAACGCGGCGTTATCGGGTTATCCGATACATTCCACATCACAACTCGTGGTTTCAATTTGGAATGGGACGGTATCATTTCCGTCGTGGTGATGACATCACTGGTGTCAACGCGGCGTTATCGGGATATCTGAGAATCTCCACATTACAACTCGTGGTTTCAAATTGGAACGGGACGGTATCACTGCCGTCACGTTGACGGCATCACTGGTGTCAACGCGGCGTTATCGGGATATCCGAAAACTTCGTCACAGCTCGTGGTTTGAATTTGCAGCGGGAAAGGGGGCATCCCACTGTGCGTTCCGGTGCGCGGCGTCGCGCGCTCTCGCGGACGCTGAGCGACGGAGCTGCTGCGCAAGCGCTTGTTGTCCTCTGTCGCCTGATCCGCGCAATTGAGTTAAAGCACCTTTTCAAAACTGCCAGAGCCGCTCTGGCTTTGAAAGGGTTTCATTTTCAGAACCCTCGTGTTCGTTTTTTGGTTGTGTCATTTTGTAAAAGCTTTTCTCTAGCCTGCGGGGTTGTCTTCCTCTGACATGAGGAAATGCTATTTCGTAGAAAATGGATAGGTGTTTTCGATGTCACTGAATACAATTATTGTAATAAAATTCCATGTATATTCAGAATTACTAGCGACAATTGAAAAACATACATAATATGAAATTATTCATTGTATATGGATTTTCTCCGTTATTTTTATATAAGGTAAGTAACTTGTTTTTGTACTATCGAGATTGCTTGAAATGTAGACAATTTGAAATAACTGTTTTTTAAAAAATGATTTCAATTTTTTTCTAAAAATTTTCTCCCCCTATATGTCAAAGAACGGTAAATAATCAGCGCTAATCCAATTTCCGCCAAAGTCTGAATTTTTGAAAATTGCAAAAAGATAACATTTCAAAGCTATAAAAAGAAGATAATTTTCGGCTTAATCTCTAAATTAACAAAATCTATCTAAAAAATCTGATCTTTAAAAAAGGTCGTAAACAATTTTTTTGAAAAATAAAACTTGTTTTCGTGGAATTTTTGCTTGAAATTAATGCAAATTTTAAAAAGTAAAAAATGGATAAAACAAGGGCTGCTTAAAATAATGGCATAGTTTCATTTCGTTGAACTCTATAAATTGTCGACAATTTCAAATTAAGGAACAATGCTAGAAAGTATGTGCTTTTCTAGAAACACACTTTGAGATAAGGTTGCATACAAAACAGCCATCTTGTGACGCACATACTTAGCCTACATCTTTAATTTATTGTGGCATGACACGTTATATCAATAACTGTAACTTAATTTAAATTATACTGTGAATGGCAGTCGGCAAGCGTGCGTCAACAGCATGCAGTCCATTGTCACCCAATTTGTCTGCGGCCACCGCGGGAAAGGCGTCTATTAGAAACGGCCTGGCAACGCTCCGCTGCAGACCTGCCACAAAGGAAACCCTCCGTTCCTTCATTGTTCCCGAGCGCCCCTGCTCTTCACCCCTTCTGCCCATTGGCCACTGACCAGCGCCTGGACGTCCCTCCTCTCCCTCTGAGGCCTCTTCGCCCCGCTTCTGACCACCCCACTTCCCCTCCCCGCTTCGCCTCGTTCAATCCGTCCCTCCCCGCTCCGTCTCGCCTCGCCTCGCCACAGGGACGGATCCAGCCCATCATTTAAAGGGGGCCATTATAGATGTTTGTTAAATAATAAACGTATTTGTTATATTGCATATTATTTTTGTAGTGTATATATGATACTATACAATATTAATTATTAAAGAATTACATAACTATGACAAACAAATATTATAATCTATTTTGCCAAATACAAGAAGGTAACAAACGAAAACTCTAGGCCATATTGAGGGGGAGCAATCCCCCCCTGGATCCGCAATTGCCTGTCACCGCCCCTTCTCCGCGTCGCCTCACCCCTCCCCCCCACCTCCCCGCATCACTCCTTCCGGTACTACACCTTAATGTTTCAATCAATGGCAGTGGTTTCGTGTGCTTACTATATTCATGTATTGTGCGTATATTGGTACAATATTTCAAATAAAAAATGTGTAGCCATTTTCTTTAATATCTCACTTGCTATTTTGTGAAAAATTGACCAGTTTAGAATCAAAATTACACAAAAAACATTAATATCTAAACAAAACAAATGGATGACCGCGTTAAAGGTATCAATATTGAGGAATTGAGTGCATTAAGAAGAAAATCTTTAGTTTTAATAATGTATGTTTGAGATATGTGTGAAAAAATCTGACTTTTTGAAAAGAAACTTAATCGATTTTTTAAACTGTGTTTTATGTAAAATCGAGCTTATATTATATTTATAAGCATTCATTGTTCTACTCAAGCCAAAAATTACATTAAAAAATTGATGTTTTTGAGAAAAAATCGAAAATGCTCTTTGAGGTTTGAAGTACGAGAAGAACACTGCGAGGATGGAAGGTAATCATGTTTCGACAATAAACTTGACGTGAGAAATGTCATAAAAAGTGTCACAATGCTAGACTACTGATCATGCACTATTGTTTGACATGACGCACACGTTGTGATGCAAAGACATTTCACTTAATATCTATTTTTTTTATATTTGTGTCATATTAAAAATAATTTTCTTCGTTTGTTGCAGGTGAGTCCCAAAAACAATATGCCTTCAAATTCTTTTCAAGAAAATGGTAAGTCCGCCCTTATCAATTTCTCTTAAGAGAAAATGTTTGCTTTTAAAGAATATTTTTAAAAACCACATATCTTCTGAAGAAACCTGAGTAGAAGTCATTCCCAGTAGTAATATTTTATGATAAATTTGGTTACGAAGAGAGAATAATAACGCAAATTATAGTAATCTTCTGATTACCTGTGCTAAATGTGAAAAAAATCCTTATAATAATATTATTCATGTTAGTGAGTTACGTAATTAGCTACATTTTTATTTTTGACTCGGCCGTGAATTGAACCCGAGACCGCCTCACAGAAAGCTAGCGCACAGTTCATGAGCCACCCGAGGGGCTATTACAGAAAGTAATGAGCCTTCTGTAATTTAATTTGAATATATTTCATGTATGATAAACTCAAAAATGGCTACAAAAAGAATGCATTTATGTAATTTTTTAAAAACGAACGAATACAGCAAAATGGCGTTTATGTCATCATATATAGTACGTTCAACACCAACTATACGGAAAGTTTAAAGAAAAAAAATTGATCCGTTTTGGAGAAATTCTGATTTTTAAAATATTTTATATAGCAAATAGTACGCTCAATATTGTTCAGAAACTCCTAAATTTCCAAAATAATATACAGAAACTTAATTAAAGAACCAATTATGGACAAAAAATTTCGTTTCAAGGAAACCCATCTATCTTCTTGTAGAAAACATCGAAAAAAATTGAAACTTTGGCGATTTGCAAAAATTCAAAGTTAACAGTGAAAAGCGTATCCATACCATGTTTATAAGCGTACTTCTATTCGTACAAAAAATTTTCAAAAAATATTTGGAGCAAAATTTTGAGAATAATTTTAAAATGTCGCATCGGCTTTATGTAAAGTACGCCCAAAAGTTAATAAATGTTATTCAAAATCGGAGACCTTTGAATGAGTCCAGATCCGTCGGGCAGTATTCAGCTTGGAAACAATCCTATGCGTATTTACGGCGCTAAAAATGTTCACACACGGACGGACGGACGTTTAAAAAAAACTCTTTTTCGGCATCAGGAGATCCCAAAACGTATGTTTCCGTTGAAATCTCGAAATCGATTTTCCGCAGCATTACATAACTTTCACTACACTACGTATATTACTACATGTATACCTACGTATACGAGAAAGTAAAACGATTTCTTGAAAAGCATGCAGTACCTTAGTATTTACAAATTTTCTCACGAGAAAACATTATGAGAACGAATGGTGTTCCTCTTTAAACAGCCCAAAAATGAATATTTTATATTTTCATTTCATGCCGCCTTATGAAGAAATGATGAGAAGCGGACTGAATCGTGTGTCTTACATCTAAAGTCTTATTAAAGAAAGTGAAGTTGGTTCATCTTCTCTGGAGATCCCTTTGAGAAATATTATTTGTGTTCTTCCGTTTCCGTAGCTTATTCGCATTTTTGTAATATGCATGAAGAGTTCGAGTCTTCTCTTATATCATTGAAAAAAACAGGTTTTGAAGTTTGTGATGATGTTACTCTGCATTTAGGAGTAGGTAAAACAATATTTTTTATTTGTTGTAAAACATATTATTTTGGGGTTGATTATACGAATGTCCCGAGCTATCCGAAGAATGACTGTGTTGTCTACGTTTCTACCATCATACCCTGGCCTTCATCGGAAATTTTAATTTTCTCGGCGTTACCCAGATAAACGCAAGCATTCATATGATTCTGAAAGTGGAAGACAGCAACATAACTTAAAGTTGATTATACAGACCAGTCATATTAGTGTGATCACCCGTCAAAATCATGAATAACTCCCTGTTACAGTGCTGACCGCTGCAAGACGTGCAGTAACAGTCAATTAGGTATTTTTATGGTACCGACAGAGATGTGGAGCCCTGTCGACTTCAGGTCCGTGGCCATCTGCTTTAGGTTCCTCGGTTGCGGATCCATGGTGCGAGCACCCCGTTCAAGGTAGTCACCTAGATTCTTGATTGGGTTTAAATCCGGTGAGTTCGGTGGCCAAGGGAGTACTATAAAATCGTCCAGGTGTTCTTCGAACTACGCATGTACACTACGAGATGTATGACACGTTGCATTGTCCTTCCGGTAGATGCAGTCTTGCTGAGGAAGAACGATCTGCATATCATAGAGGTGGACGTAGTACTCAAGGATGGCATGCTGAATTCTTTTGTTGGTCCATAGTACGTTCTAGAATGACAAGATCACCATGGGAATGCCGGAGCAGTACCCTAACAAACGGGCCACGGACCGCGCGCGATCTGTCCTTCCTCTTCCTTATCCTATCCTCTCCCATTACACACACACTTACACTAGTATGCAGTACACTACCACATACTCCGAGAGACCGGTCTGGAGCTTAGAGCTAGTACCGGCTGGAGCGGTGCCCTGGTGGGAGAGTCCTGGTTTGGGGGAAACCCCACTAGCCGATGGTAGGTCGGCGCCGGATCTCGCCATCCAGCGGGGGAAGATCATTGCCAGCTCCCGCGAATAAAACATGCACTACACTAACGGGACTAATGACCAAAGCCGTTGACGCGCCCGGAAACACGAAAAAATCAATCAATCAAAAACCATGGGAATGGCATGAAAACATTCCCCACATCATCACGCTCCCTTGTCTGGCCTGGACGCTTCCGAGGATTGTTTCAGGGTGTTCGCGTTCAGTTGTTTCACGCCGTATACGCCCAAGACCTTCTGTATGATGAAGCAGAAAACGGGATTCATTTAAAGAGGCCGCTTCTTGCCTCTCAGCGGACGTCCAGTTGCGGTTTTGGCGTGCACATTCCAGCCTTCATCGCCGATGAACAGTAGTCAGCACGGCAGAATGAACCAGGCGCTGGCGGCGGAGGGCCATTGTCAGCATTGTTATTTGCTGTTTGTTGTCAGCATCGTTGTTTGCTGAACGGTTGTCGGGGAGACCCTGTTTGGCAGTCCCGTGGTTTTCTGGGCGGTCGGTTCTTCTACAGTTGTCTATTCACCCGTACACATCTCCGCAGTCATTATCCCTGCCATCTATGGCCCGTGGTGCGCCACAGTTGCCTCGCCGCTGGTTTTCGATATCGCCATTTTGCCATGCATGGAATGTTTTAACCAGAGTGGCTCTCGAACACTTTGCAAATTTAGCCGTTTGGGAAAAGCTTCTGTCCGTTGGCCTGAAAGCCAAAGATCATGCCCTTTTGGACGTCCGATAAATCACTCCGTGTCTGCATTGCGACAACTACTGCACTGTTTCTCGCTGCCAGCCGACATCCTTTGTATTCTCTCCTCTGTTAGTGCTGCCATCTGCTGTCATGTGTTATTGCATGTTTACGTCAAATAGAGACGGTGGTCACATTAATGTGACTGGACTGTGTACAGTTTATAACTGTATACCCCATATATAAATTATTCTCAATACTATTTCAATACTTTCGTTATATTCACGCAAAGAATCAGTTTCTGTATAACCCAGATTCCGTGACAATTTGAAAGAAATGTTTCATACTTTTCTCTGAAAATGGCATCTTCTATTCAATCGCACGATCATCTATCATGTTATGTCACAGACATTTTACAAGGAAAAGTGTTCTGTGAATCGAAGATCGGTAAAGAAATGAAGCGTATAATCCCAAATGAAGGTACCAAAAGCTGATTCGTATTAATGAATAAAAAAGTCATCTTCAACGAATAAAAATGAGACAAAATTTTCTTTAAGTTGCAAAATCCAAAACTACAATAAAAGTGCAATTTACATGTAAAATTTCTAAGTTGTTGACCATTACCCACTCAGTCTGAGGTGGCAGGATAGCTGGATGTAGAATAGATGTAGTTTTACTGTCGAAAAATGTTTACGTTTTATTTTAGAGTTTATTTTGTTCGAAGTGTCGTTATCGGGATATTTCTTAAATAATTCTATGTGAATCGGGGTTGTAGTTCCTGTACCGCGAATATTTGAGCTGTTTTTATTTTGAAGAGAAGTTCAAATCCATTGAGTATAGTTATATTTTTAATTATACTAGTATAATTATATTTTTAGAAAATCTTTTGAATAGAGTCAGAACGTTTGAAAATTAAATATTTATTAATTAACTAGAAGCTTCAAGTCAGTCTCCTCTCACATGCACATTTAATGAAACTGGTGCTTTTCCACCAGACAATTTAGAACGCTCCAGAAATAGAAGCTCATCTGAGTAATATTTGAAGAAACAGCAGATAGAAAATTTATTTACTTTAGCTGTCACTTTGTGACCAAATGTAATCAGTTAACATTATAGTGCCTACACAGATCATTTACTTCGACCACTCTAAAGTAACATTGAAAATTAATAAGCTTTAATGTTTGTCTTATGGACAGTAAAATTAATTACCTCACAGTTTTTGCTGACCCATTTCGAATATTTTTCTTTGCGTGGTACTCTTTTAGGATTTTTTTACTCAATAATAAATCTGCTTTTAAGCGAAAACAAACATTAAATTAAATGTGAAGATAATGTTTTCTTAAAGAAATTTAATTTGAAGTTGAATGTTTACATTATAGAAATTTTAGGATCGTGTCATCAAAATCTACAAATTTTGGGCTATCAAAATCTCACAGAAATATGAGGTAATACTTAATCTCTAGATTTATATTCCCACGTAAAAAAGCCTGCAAAGACTGTTTTCAAATATTTGCTTTAAGAACAGTTAAACACAATTACATGACTTCTTTTTCATTTTTAATTATTTTTCTCTTTCGTTTTTTAGCTCTTTTTAAAACATTTCCTCATTCTTTCTGAAGTGGAGTCATACTTTTGGAGTTCGACTCGTGTCATATCAACGTACTTCCTTTTGTAATGGAGACAAGTTTAAAATGATCAACTTTTCGAAGTCAAAATTTAAATTTCCAAAGTGTTTCAGATCATCATTAGTATCATTTGCAAAATCATCTTCTATGAACCATCTTGCAATGATTCCTTGAATTATTTCCAATTCACCAGGCGATTTATTTATTTATTTGAAGTAGCCCCGACATGCTGGTTCTACCAAGTTATCAATACTAGTACTAACTACCCGCCCCCGTCGGCCGGTATTCCTTCAAATCAACCTCCCCGCCCTGTCATCGCCCTCGCCCCTACCGACGTCGGGCCTCCCCCCCCCAACATCCCTGCATTCCTCCGCCCCGCCACCCCACAACCCCGATTGCTGTCACTTCCCGCCTCGCTACTCGTTTCATCCTTTCCACTCTTTCACCGGGAGCGGTAACTCAGTGCATCACTGCAGCGCCTCTCACCGGGAGGTCCTAGGTTCGAGTCCTGACGGCGGCAGGATTTTCGACAATAGCTTTTCACCTAGGTCGAATTCACCTGCTGTCAGGAGGAGAATTCTAGCGGCCGGCTGCTCTGATCGGTAGTTTTCCGTGGTTTCTCCGATTAACACCAGGAGAATGCCGGAGCAGTACCCTACCAAACGGGCCACGGACCGCGCGCAATCTGTCCTTCCTCTTCCTCGTCCTATCTTCTCCCCTTACACACACACTTACGCTAATATGCACTACACTACCACATATTCCGGGAGCTTAGAGCTTGTCCCGGCTGAGGCGGTGCTCCGCTGGTGGAAGAGTCCTGGTTAAGGGGAAACTCCACTAGCCGACGGTAGGTAGGTCGGCGCCGGATCTCGCCATCCAGCGGGGGAAGATCACCGCCATCTCCGTAGAAAAAACACTTACAGGACTAATGACCAGAGCAGTTGACGTGCCCGGAAACACGACAAAATCACTCTTTCCATCCTTTCCTCCTTTAGATACTTTTTCTCCTTTCTCCCTCCTCTTTTTCTCCCATCTGCATTTTCTCTCTCTTCTCGCACCTTTTCCCTATTCTCCCTTCTTTCCGTTTCTCCCTATTCTCTCTTTCTCACACTGACGCGCTCCCAGTCCCCCCTCCCGGCGGTCGGCGGCGCAGAGCGGTGCTCGGCATCGCGGGGCCCGGAGGCCGCAAGTTCTACGGCAGAACTTCGCCCCCTCCCCTGTAGGCCACGCCCCTCCCTCGCGCGGCCGAAACAAAAGAGTCGTGCGCGCCTAAGAAATTCTGGCGCCGAGTTTCCCGTCGCTCGGGGCGCCGCGGTCGACTGCTTCCTCCACCCGCAACCCGCTGTCCACAACGCTACGTCCTGGTTCACCTCTTCCCTCCTCTTGCGCCGCCTCCTCTCAGCTGGAAACTAGCAGGAAAGGAAGCGGCTGGAGGGGTCAAATGAATAAGAAGACGGAGAGAAAATTAAAGGTTAGCAAAGGGAAGTTTAAGGAAAGTAATGGTTTCAAGAGTTCAATATTGAACAAAGGAGATGTGATAGAAATAAAATGAGAGTGGATGATAAAGAGTGAACACAATCGCTAAGTGTTAATGATTGTAGCTAATTTTGTTGGTGAATGTAATGCGTCCACACACCGCTCACTATTTATGGGAGAACCTCCCTTGAAAGATGAGTGGAAAAACTCACCTGTCTCACAGTTGTAGTTTTACATAGTTGTGTTCCTTTGAGTTTTTATGTAATTGCAGTCTCTTGTAAAATAGGCAATAACTTGAATAATGTATATCGCTGGAAAATATGCTGTAGATTCTTCGCCTCCGATTCTCGACCAATCAGATATGAAAGCTGCCGAGTAATAATTCAACAGAAAAAATACGTAAACGTTTTGTTCTTTTGTAATTTAGTAATGGATGAAGCAGACTTTCTATTAAGGGAAATGGACAATCGAAACAGGTCATGCAGTGTATATTCGTGTTACTGTTTTGTGCACTCTACATTACAGTAATTTTCATGGAACGTATACCACTAGCCGACGTAATTCCATCAAGGCAAATGAATTGTGATCGTTTTTAGCACCAACTTAGTAAATTAAACGTATTTAAGTATTCAGAAAATTTCATATAAGTTTCAATGAATAGATAAATGTTTCTTCCGAAATAGAAGTCTCGAGAAATGACTATCACATGTTTGCAAATTTTCTTAGTCAAAGCAATATTTCAATGTGTGTTTCGTCAAAATTACTTCAAATAAGTTAAACATAAAATGTAAAATCTCTTTAGACCGTGCGTTGTAGGAAGTAATTGTAAACTGTAAAATGCATTTAATTATTGCGAAAAGCGCGGGGTAATACGGAGTTTAGTTGATGGCCGGTTAGGCAAGAACAAGGTCAAGTAAGAACAGGATTTCGATGAGATGCATAGTACATGGATAGAATGACACTGAATATATAAGCTAATGAAGAGGGAAATTATATCCAACACAGGTAGTGCTGCCTTGCACCGAGACGTCCCGAAGTCATTACGGAGACTAGAAGAGCCTTTCGTACACACAACGTACTTTAGTAATGGATGGTAGAAAGAGCCCACAGTGCTCGACAGAACACTAGGGTAACACGAACAATGAGGTGCATGTTATCCAGAAAAAAATGCACGTTGGTGTGCGTGAAGTTCACGGGTGATCACGGGGACGCAAGCGGCAAGGTTTAATTTTTGTTCATTAGTTAAACAAAGTTAAAAGATACGACGAAAACTGACAATGCGTTAGTGCTCAGTGCGTGACTTTCCGATTACACCCGAGTGCAAATAAAATTTAAGAGGTACTGGAGGTAATGGAGACAAGTATCAAAACAAAACACATTATTTCTTGCTACAAGACGCCAGTATGAAAACTTAGAGCGCCAGTGAACAATGCACTTTGAAATTATAATTATTGTGATCCTCAGTTATATCAATTATTGAGGTATGTCAGAATTGCAAAACTCCGTGTTCTGATGGGCGTTATAAGCCGTGCTTTCTAAGAAGGCCACTTTCAAGAATTATCATTGGAAATATTTTTTTCAAAATTCTTTGTCTTCTTCTTCTTCTTCTTCTCCCCTTTCTCTGCTCTCCAGTATATCAACGTTTTTTTCTCGTTTCTGCTTCTATGCAATACAAATGATCTACGAGATTAGTACATGTTATTTACCTAATGTTTTTTTTCATATCTCTCATTCTACCTCACGTCCATATCTTCTCTTATTTCAAGCCTCGGGCTCATTGCTAGAAACGCTCGCCTGTAAGGTATTTTTGATGCACGATTCTTTTAATATATTTTGTCATCCATTTATCTCTTTTTCTTCCTTTACTCACGCCTTCAATATGCCCCATTAATTTTAGCTAGGATCATATTACTGTCAATGTCTTTGAGGCCTCTCCTACTTTTAAAAAAAAATTACTTTAACAATCTCTTTTTTTCTTACATATTTCCTTTCCTGCACATTGTTACCAATATTCCGCAGTGATCGTGAGATTTTTTCACATCAGTTTAGTTCGATCTTTTTTAATTTCTTTTTCCTTCTCTTCATCACATTCTCTGTTATCTTTACATCTCATTTCCTTTCCATACTTTCTCTTAACATAAGTCATCGCCGACTGAAATACATGCCTACACGTTATTTGCAACTAATCAAAATACATGACTTCTGTTCACTCCCTCTTCTTTCGTACTTCTTATCTCAATGTTTATCTGTTCGTTGGGTTAAATGCTGTCTAGAGATTTAAACCAGCGAAAGCCTTCCCAATTTATTTTCTCTTTGCTTCCTCCCGATTCTTTGTTTACCTCCTCACTTTATTCATTCCGTTTTTCTTCACACTCACCATCTTCAATGTTGCTTGAAACACTTCTCGACAATGACTCAGCGACTTGCCTTTCCAACATTTTATTCCGAAGTTGTGGCTAGGAATGTACTTAGGAGAGATCTCTCTCGTTCACTTGTGATTTCCTCTCTCTTCAAATTTCATTCTTTTTTCTTTCACACACTCCGTTTTTACTTCCTGTTTTCCTCATCGCGCTGGCTCTCCTCTAGGAAAGCGTGCAGGCGAGGCTTCCAGAACATGAGGTTGTCGCTCTCTTCTCTCCCAGTTTTCTCAAATCCTGTCTCTCCTCCGCTCCTTCCTCCCCGCGGCTCCTCCACCGTCGCCGCCCCAGCAAGGCGAGACGACGCGAGGCGACGCAAGGCGAGGGAGAGGCGATTGATTCCTGGCGTGCGTCCCGGCGGACGAGTTGCAAAGGTCGTCGGCGCTCGCAGCAACTCCTCCGCCGCTTTTTCGGGCGAGAGCGGGGCAAACGCGCTTTTTATTCTCATCCGAAGAAATGGCCTGTTTCAGACTCTGCTGATTTTTCCTTCGTGTTTGTCTCCTATCAATTTTTCACTTCCTCCGGCAGACTTAAGACCGATACTTGCAAGATGTTTGGTGTGTAGAGGGAAAATCGCAGGGAATTTGTCAGAAAAAAGGAAATGGATTTGAGTTGGAAAAAAGCAAAAAAAGTTTTACGGTATTGTTGCGTTCCTGATGGGGTTGTTATTCAAGAAGTTCAATATTAAAGTGGATGGCCCTCTTACCTTAGTTTGATCTATATTATCATTTTTCTAAACTAATATGAAGGGCAGGTAAAATAGATATTGACTGTTTTGATAATATATACTAACTTCGAGAAACAAAAATCTTAACAAATTTTTAAGCAACCCAAAGTAACGTCAAGTTTCTTTGTCAACACAAAGTAAATCACCTAAACACAATATCGTAAAATTTGAAGAAAAATTCAAATAAATTCTTGGACGATAGGTAAAGTAAATCACATTCAAGAAAGGAAATAAAAATTTTGATTAAATGACGAACTGGCTGTGTACAGATTAAAACAAGAAATCTACTGAAAGGTACAAAATAAGAAATAACTGAGCCTATAAACCTGAAAACATTACATGTGCTGTTTTGAACACGTAAATATTGCACAATCGAGTTGAAATATATTTCTGCCTCCTTTGAAAATTTCAGCTTTGTGATACTAAGGTCATTTATGGAGCTTTTTGTTCTTTTTGTTCGGAAATATCGTTTCTCAAATTACGTCTTTTACGAGAACATTCTTTTATCCACTTCCATCCCTTTGTGGTTTTCATCGAAATGACCACGAACTCAATAGCCCCGTTCGGAGGCCTTGTGTTACGCCACCAACGGCGTCATCACCACCATCCGCAAATCCTAATCCGCGACCGAGCCCAGTCACAAGAAGGAGTGAAAAGAAGCCTTTGGCGTATTCAACAAGGGAAGTCTAAACCTGCGCGCAAATGAATCAGAGCCCTTTTCCTTTTACCGCTGTCATTCCGCCTCCCTCGCGCCTCCGCACCTCCGCGCAATTGATTCCTGGCGCGCGCCCAATCCGACTCGGTCGTAAAGGTCGCGCCGCCGCCGCGACGGGCGACGCCTCCCGCGAGGGCGCTTCCGCGGGGGGTGGGCGGAGGGAGGGGGTGGGGCGGAGTACCCGGCGGAATGCGCCTTTGACTTCCGCTCCGCCTGCAAAATGAATACACATAAAAGTGGCTCGGAATTAAGCGCGCGAGGCGCTCTGAAGCGGCCGGCGCGGCGTCTTCGCCTGCGGAGGGGATGGGGGACCCAGGGCGGGGGAGAGGATGGAGGAGGTAGGAGTGATGGAAACACTGGAGGTGGTGAAGGGAGTGTAGGACGGCGGGAATGGTGAGCGTAGAGGCGATGAAGTGAATGGGGTGAGGGACAGTGGAAGATTTCGTGGTGGTGGGTCGTTGGAAACTGTGGATGCAATGAGGACGAAGGGGGATGGCAATAGAGGGTAGGTTGAGGATGGCGGTTACCGAGACGGCAGTATCGTTGTAGGGAGTGGACGTGGAGAAGATAGTGGAAGCGGAAGAGATAGTGGAGATCGCGGAGGTGAGTTCTAGAGACCGAAAGAGGGGGCGTGACCGTGACTTGGCCGAGAAAGGGGGCGTGACCGTGAGGAAAGATCGCCGTGGCGACGGTGGAACAAAGATAGGAGGGCACTGGAAAGAAGAGATGACGAGCACAACGGAAAGAGATAGCAGTGCTGACAGTAGTGACAATGACCGAAACGACACTAGCGACGGCAGAGAGCCTGAGTACGCGACAACGCTGACCAGGGAGACTTCCCAGAGTGTTTGGTAAGACAGTGAAGACTGTGATAGCGATGCGTGAACCAGGGTGGTGAATAGGGTTAGGACAACGCGGTGGAGACGGTGGGGACAGCGGGGTTGGAGAGGCGACAGAGGCCCAGGCGGCGAAGTAGCATAGGAGAGTTTGATTGATTGATTTTTTCGTGTTTCCGGGCGCGTCAACTGCTTCGGTCATTAGTCCCGTTAGTGTAGTGCATGTTTTTTCTCGGGAGATGGCGGTGATTTTCCCCCGCGGGATGGCGAGATCCGGCGGCGACCTACCGTCGGCTAGTGGGGTTTCCCCCTAACCAGGACTCTCCCACGAACGGGGCACCGCCCCAGTCGGGATAAGCTCTAAGCTCCCAACCGGTCTCCCGGAATGTGATAGTGTAGTGTGTGTGTGTGTGTGTGTGTAAGGGGAGAGGATAGGACAAAGAGAGGAAGGAAAGATCGCGCGCGGTCCGTGGCCCGTTTAGTAGGGTACTGCTCCTGCATTCGCCTGGTGTTGATCGGAGATACCTCGGAAAACTACCGATGAGAGCAGCCGACCGCTAGAATTCTCCTCCAGGCAGCGACTGAATTCGACCTAGCTGAAAATCTAGTGTCGAAAATCCTGGAACCTAGGACCTCCCGGTCAGAGGCGCTGCAGTGGCATCAGTTGATGCGCTGAGCTACCGCTCCCGGTAGCATAGGAGAGGTTAGTGTAGGCAGGGGCGGTGGCGGAAGCAGCGAGGATCTGTGCGGACGTTTGAGGTGGCAAGAGGGACCGGGGGGTGGGGCCGGGGGGGCGGGGCCGGCAGCTGCGTGTTGCAAAGACGCCTAAGGCGCGTGTTATCCTCTCGCTCTCCCCGGGAAATGTGCGTTCTCGCGCGCGCACTCGGGAGGAGGATTTATTAAATAATTTTGAGTGGCGTCGCAGGCGGCGCGGCCGTCCCGGCTCCGCAGGGCCTCGGCTTCCTCTCTGTCTGTGCGTAGGGTTGGTCTCCCTCGTTCATTCACTTTTGCACCTTTTCTTTCCTCTCTGATGTACTATGTGCTCTGTTTTTAAATTTAATTGTTCTTTCAGGACTTTTTTTTACTGACTTCCGTTGGTTCACTTTTTGGTTCTAAGATTTGGTTTAGGGTTTTTTTTTTCGTCTTTTCTTTCATTCTAACTTCTTGACCTCCCGACGTTCTGCCTCTTATCTTATTTGTTTATGTCTTTTGTTTTATATCTCGTATTAGCTTAATGATTGTTATTTGCTATAATATTGGTATTTATTATTCTTTATATACTCTATGCCTATTTATGATAATATATTTTTAAGGAGTATCTTCTCTTCTTTAGATTGTATCAATTTTGGAATTCACAACCTTTTCATTTCAGATTTTGAAACTAAAAGTTGTAATAAATTTAAAAGCTTACACTACGTTTTCTCTTTCAGTATTTTAATATCGTAATTACCATTCTTTTGATGTAATATTTGCTGCTGACAGTATCTGTGCTAGATACAACTTTTTATCTCACTTTCATTAATATTTATTTGCATGAAATGTTTGTTTTGCTCATACGCGAGTACTAATAGTTTTGTTTGCTTTCATCTTCCAAATCTTTCTATTTGTGGATTTTTTGTTTATTCATGTTCACTTTTAATGGAACAACCCGTCCTTACGATGTTAATTATTATTATTATTATTATTATTATTATTATTATTATTATTATTATTATTATTATTATTATTATTATTATTATTATTAATAATAATAATAATAATTTATCATTAATTTCTTGAGTACGGATTATCTGCACTTGCTCTTTTATATTAAAATGATTATCGAACGTGAATATGTTCCTTCTGGTCTGTCGCTATTTGTATAATGCTAAATAAATCATAAATTGTCATTACACTAACTGGGTACGGATACTAAGTAAACTTCTAGTATTTCTGAAAGACTTGGAAGTAGATGTAGATGTATTTTAACAAGTTTGTTTCTGTGAGTAACCAAGTTGTCTGTTAACTATATTTATACTAAGTTAACTATAATCCAAAGCATACAATATAGCTTCTAACTTAAATTAACAGCTACACGTTTACAATGGTAGGATTCAAGAGTCCACGCAGAACTACACTTAAAGTTCTCAATTTCCCTTTTACTTCAATATTTATTCTAGAAACTTCATTAGATATTAAACTGATTATTAAATGCGTACTCATCGGGCATCATTGAAGCGCTTGCACCTTCCTAATGATAAACTTTGCTTGTAGTACTTACTAAAGTAAAATCATGTATAAATTTCAGTATTCTAGATTTTTTTAAGCTTGCAATATCCAATTATCCATTGCAGTTAATAATATTCAGAAGCAATTTTACAAAACAACAACAATAATCTTTGGAAATGGTATTATACAGTATGTAATTAAAAGAGGTACAATATATTGGATTTAAAACACTATTGTTCAAAAATATTAAAAAATTGGTGTCTTAACTTCATTAGTTTATTAAATAAAGTAATCTATGACCATAAATAGCATGCTTATTTCCTCTAAACCACGATGTGCTAAATAAGTAATTCGATGAAGCTACAATGTAGAAGTAAAATATGACATAAATCTTAACAATGTTTAGAGATAATACATTTTATGTAAATTGTTTTAATTTTTTAGATAAAACCCATTTAAAGATGTTTGGACAATAGCGCCAAGAGAAAATATTTGTAATCTAAGCCATAATAGATAATGTTTCTAAAATCCTTGAATGAGTAGATTACAGACGATTGAACACTTGGTAATGAGGGAATCACTTCTTATCTTCCTCTTACATAACAGAAGCATACAAAAATCCTAAAGGGCGATTTACACATTGTTATGGAAGTATGTTTTTCTCTGAGACTCATATTAATGGAACAAAAATAGTTATTAATGATTTATTTTATTTATTTACTTAAAATTCTTTTATATTTCTTCCTGATTTCATCCGTTCTTCTGCCAAAACATTATTTGCAAAGCATACTAAAATTTACTTAAAGAATTCAATACAATTTATATCTGTTTATTTGTTATGTTCATTTATGTTTACATTAATTATTAAGTTTACATTTTTTTAGTTTTAGAAAAACGAACGAGTGTCTTTTTCTTCTGAACTGTTATGTCAACAATATAGGAAAATCCAATGGATGATTTAAGTCTCATTTTTAATTTTATAGGTACAAAAATCTTTTTAACAGTCGCAAATATAAAACCTTTCATTTTGGAACAGGTACGTCTGAGTATTTTGCGTTTCAAATGGAGACTTAAATTTAATCTAACCTTAACGTTTCATCCATACAATTTCACACACAAAAACGTTGCACACAACAGCGGTCATCACCTCTACCGCGCCCTCTGTCATGTTCCCCAGCCCGGGGGCGGCGGCCCGGGACTGCGCGAACCCTGCAGGCCCCGCCCCGCCCCGCCCCGTTCCCGCCCCGCCCCCGCGCAGCCCCGCGCAGCCCCGCGCCACCCGCGCCGCCCCGCGCCGCCCCGCCCTGCCCCGCCCCGCCTGCCTCGCCCCTCGCCCCCGCCCCGCCCCCGCGGCGCCCCGCGCAACCCCTTGCCGCCTTGCGCCGCCCCGCACCGCCGCGGCCTCCCCGCCCCTCCCCTCCCGCCGCCCACGGCAGCGCAGCGGCGCGTGGGGGCGGCCGACTTAATCGCGGGGATCGCAGCAACCGCGGAGCGGGCGCGCTCCATTTATCACTCGGCGCTGAATGGCGGCGCGCGGCGATAAGGGCCACACGCCCACAGCCCCGCCCCCGCGCTGCCCTGCCTCGCCGCCGCCTTGGCGCTCGTGTTCCCTTGAGCGCCCGGACACACAGAGACACGCCCTCCACCCCGCCCCTCCCGCAACGCTGGACCTGCTCCTGTTCACCTCGCTGACGGCGGCACCGCTGCTTACACCGCCACTACCTCCTCTGATGTCATCGCCAGCGCCACTTACTCAAACTAACACGGTGTTTCTGTTACTTTGTATGGTCTTTTCAGCTCCTCGAGGAAAGCCCTCATCTTAGCTATCCTTCCAAATTTTAACTTCATCCCTCAGCGCTTGCATTTCTCCTCTGACAACCAGCCACGCCTCCGACCTTGACATCCCTTCATGTGTGGGTTGCCCCGCGTTACCTACGTTGACGGCATCACCGTCTTTGGTATCCTTGCCGGCACAGACTCCTGACAAGCCATGAAAACTGCTGCTTTCTCATCAGGTCTCACCGTTCTTGCCGCAGTTTATGTGACCTCAGCTCCTCACGAAACACCTTCATTTTCGGCTTTGCTTCCAGCCTTTCTCTCGCCACTACCTTTACCTGTAGCCACCTCAATCAAGTACTCACAACCCCGATCTCTCTCTTGCACTCTTGACTCTGGCCCTGCATAGAACGTAACTGCCATCTCCTTTCTCTACACGCACACCAACATCGTCTCGGACTATGTATGCTTCCCGCCTGTGCTTCCGACATTATTAACCATTGGCCAACGATGTTAATGTCTTTCACGACTCCATTGCTATCCAGCCATTTCTGTAAACTCGCTCCAACTCTCGATCCCATTCGTGTCATTTTCTTATGATATGCTTAATGATATACATCCACACTGCCAAACTTTGCTTGTGCTTGCAACACTGATAATACTGTTCGGCTCCAACGCTCTTTTTCTACCATCTCTACACATCATTTATCTTCATTACAACATTAATTCATTACATCAATTACAACATTTGGGTTGCCTTGCATACTATGAATTTTACCTCGGATTGTAGCCCACTATCTCTTCCAAATGTGTTGTGCTTCACCTATTACAGTCTCAATTAATAGTGACGCTGTTGTTGTCTCCGCATTTTGAGGAACCCTGTTGAGTTTTCATTCCATTCTTTTACGCACTTCCACTTAACCAACCGCACTTTATCTTTGCATAGGTGAACTAAAACCAGGCCGCGGCCGTTAGCAGAAAACCCATATCATGACAGCTTCTTTGATACTACCGATGCCAATGTTGCTACTTAAGGTATCAGAGACAATTTTGAAGCTTCTACACGTTCTTGGACAAACAAATGATCAAATGACTTTTCTAAGTTCTTGGACAAACAAATGATCGTATTCCGAATTCCTTATTTCTACGTACAGAGTTGTCGTACATCCATTTTTTCTGTCTAATTGTTGGCATCACTGCTTTTACTCTCCAACGGCACCATCAACATGGTCCCCTGCAACACTTCCAGCACAGATGCTCACCACGACAAAATTATTGTTGTTGTCTGTCATCCAGTAGCCTTTACGCCATCCAGTTCCGGTTTAAATTTTACTCTCTCTCGTTCTAACCCCAGAATTCACACGAAATTCTTCATTTCCTACACCTTGTGAACTCTCAGAGCATAAGCAGTGACAGTGCAACCATCTCCGCGTCTGCCTTCCCCTTTTCCTCTCCCACTCGCGTGATCTCGTCCATGGCAGTTTTTGCCCTGTTTGACTATTACAAATTATTAACAAATAAAGAACATTGAAAACTTTCTCAGTGTATTGACGGAATAATTAACCATCTGAAGTACATCTCAAGTGACTCAGACAGCCACCTAAATTACATGCTCTCTTCTACTAATGGCCATTTTTTCGTGGAAATAATTGATTTTTCCGTAAGTCACCTAAATATTCCCTCTTTTTGTAGGCCATCTGGTTAAATGGCCAGCTGCTAGGCCCATTTCGTAGATTGACTTTTATTAAGCGGTCACCTCAAGATATTTCGAACTGTTTCACAACAAAAAGCGGAAAAATCATGGAGATTTTTGTTGATTTAATATCTTTCTACAGCGGGACGCATTGCCATATTACTTCAAATAATGAGAGTTCACATTCACAATCTCTTATCTTCCAGAGGAATTACTTTCTGTTTCAGGTTAAAACATTATTTTAATTAATATCTCTTAATAAAATACAACCCATTTGTTTCTTCCATTTCCCAGTTCCTGTGGCTTGCTAACCCACACATTCCTTAGGAATGCGAAGCATCTCGCGTGCGCGAAACCGAACTGAGGGCCTTCACTAACTCCTTCGTCAAATGGTACAGCTGAGAAGTTTCTACAGGGTGTGAATTGCGCCTTCATCTTATCGTGTGTTTGTTTGATTCGGCGAGAAAGATGTGGGTTTCTTGACTAAGAACATGACAAATCAAGGGTGAGTTTTGATGTTAGACGAGAGGAGGTGAATTATCCTCAGTACGTTCTTTAAATTATATTTTGTCTCTTATGGCAATTACAAATGTTAAAGATAACATCTTCATTTCATAACAATTAAACTAAGTAAATTTCCAATTATACTTCCAGTAATCTCATAAATTTGATTAAGTGACCACTTTTGAGTGGCGGATTTTCAGAGGAGGCAACGGAGGCCGGGTCTCCCCACAAAATTTATTAACAACACTAAAGATCATTGTTTTGAACTTAAAAATAGTTAGAATTCTCTTTGTCTAAAATTCACATAAATGTTTACGACTGGCGAGAAAACATTTCAAAGACGTCCTCTTGCTGTAAACATGTTACTATTCAATATGGAGTCAAGCATATGCGTTACACATAGATAGCATCACCCATATGGAGTCAAGCAGTTCTATGCGTTACACATAGATAGCATCACCCAGTGCTTGATTCTGCAGGATCCCGGTGGCCCAATCTGACGCGCCCCTCCCCTCTTGCTATGACAACGTCCCTCAACCAATAAGAATAGAGTAGTTCCGTTTTGTCCAGCTTTGGAGTTGGTTTGGTACGGAGGTTCTCGCGTGTCTGGCTTCCTCCTTTGATGGCGGTCATAGACAGTGGGTGCTTGGCGGTTGCGAAGGAGGTTGTGTGGCAGACCCAGTATTTCAGTGGACACAATAAAATCTTTATTGGAAGAACCGTTTTGGCGGAGAAGTAATCCTAAAAAAAGAGAAATATTAAATCTAATTCTCTTATTTGGAATATCGACAATTAACAGTTTACTAGTTAAACAAAGGTGATTGACTTTCAGCTTCACAATATGATTGCGTGCCTGAATTTGTCTGGGCCTCCCCAAGTTTTAAACCTACCATCCGCCAGTGCCACTTATATTAACGACCATTTTTTTGCCGGAATCATTGGTGACCGGTTAAGTCAGGTTTCTCTGTAACTGTTTTGTTGAAATTAGGATACATACAAGTAGAGTAGGAGAGGCGCGAGTATCTTAAAATAATCTCGATATATTTTCAATATTATCAAAAAATAAGTTTTGAATGATTATTCAAATTGAATGAATTTTGTTCACATGGATCAATGAAGATCGAACCTGATATTTTAGTATAGTAACTAAAAATGTCACATTTTTCAGATTTTTTGAGATGTTGAAATTTCTAATAAATTTATGAGAAGTTTCTTTTTAATAGTCTAAAACTGGAGAAAACAAAATTATTAAAATAGTTGACAAATAAAAAATTCAAATTTATTTAAATATATATTTAGGGATATTATATTAGCTAGACATAAAACCTTCTAAGTGTGGAAAACAACGCCTTAACAATAAAATTCTACTAAAAAATAGCGTCAAGTAAGTTTTTATTAGTCATACTTTTTAATATATTAGATTTAAACTATAAGGCTAATAAAACTGAAGTAGGTTTATATATATTTTAAAAGGAATAAATTGTCTTTCTTCGTGTGTGTTATTTTAGGCTCTCATTCAACAAGTTTCTGAGATATCATACTTTAGAATCACCACTAGACATATTCTCAGTTGGCAACACCCGGTTGCTCCCTTCTCTCCACGCGCGTCCTAACTCGTCGCCCCACTTTCCCAGCAAATCTTCACCGCCCCCTCCCCTCCGGCTCCCCTCCCACCCCTCTCACCCTTTCACCCCTTCCCCATTGCTCCCCCGGTTACACACTCGCCTTTCCTCCTCATTCCCTTATCTCCGGCTGAGGGATTCCGCGGCCCCCCTTTTCGGCATCTCGCGTCCCATTTCTCTCCCGCACGCTAACTCCCGTCTGGCGCGCCCGGCCCCTCCAATGCCTGTCTCTCTCAACCCTCTCCCTCTCCCTCCCCCTCCCTCACCCCTGCGCTGGCCCCTTGCGCGCGCCATCATTCCGCAACCCGCCACACTCCGCTACCCCTCATTACCCGCCAGGACCTCTTTGCACTCTCGCGAAATCCATCTCTTTTTGCCGCCCTAGAACTCCGCCTCGCTCCCTTTGCAACGCCGCCATCTTCCTCGTTCTTTCTTGGGAGGGATGAATAAATTGCGGAGATAAAACGTCTTCCAGAAGCCTCGTCGTTTTGCTATTGTCCGGGATAATTTAGCCAGTAATTTTAGCATTATGCTAATTAATTCTCATGAGGATTTTTTCCGGACGGATTATTCACTTCTGTTACGTTCAGTTACGATTTTGTAGTAATTTATTAACACACTCTTTTGTTGATATCGTTCTATATTTCTCAATGATCATGTAAAATGGAAGGTTTAATACTAACAGCTTTTATTTTCAAATAGCAAAGGTTAAAAATCAGCTGTTGAAGATTCGATGCTGTACTGTATCGTAAATTCTAGTAATTATTTTAATGAGCAACCGAACATCGCGCTATCGCTTTCAAGCCCTTTCAATAAGGTGCTTTGAGTATTATGTTGCTCCGAGACGCGCTCTCGAGCAAAGGCAAGCTGTTTGGAAGCTGCCTACGACTCCCCCGGGTTTCCTAAGGGCTCGCAAGAGGCCAGGTAAATTTTGCCTTTATTGCCCACTCACTCCCAAACTAATCAATGGGAATGGCTCTTTCTAAATATTATAGCCGACAATCATTGACCTATCATGTGCTTCTTAAGACGCTAATAATTAATTCATAGATGTGTGATACTATTGCATGTCCTTCATATGAAACAGCAAAATATTACGAAAAAATGTTATTTTATATTTCATCACATATCATGTTGATTGTCTATTGATAGGTATTATTATTTTTTCGGAATTTTTAAATTTGAGACAACGATAGGAATAACTAAAAAAGATAATATGAAAATGTATAACTAATAATATTTTATATTTCTCATTTAATTTGTGTAACGTTTTATTCATTAATATGAGGAATGATATGTTTTATTTGAAGTATAATTCTTCCGCTCCCATTCAAATCATTGAATTCGATGTATTCCATTAAAAATTAAAATGCGTACATGCAAAATGATTCACTGTTTCATAATCGCTACTGCGCTCTCAATAACTTCATGATCTCACGGGAGGATTAATTACTTTATTTATTATTAATTCTGAAAATTTGACATTGTAGTGCCATTTTGTTCCTAGAACATTCCGACAATAGAGAAAAAAATATGATACTTTTAACGGAATTTCATGAGAATGAAATTAATTGTTGTAGCACAATACTTTGTCGGTTACACGTTAGAGAACAACCAGTAGTTCCCTCCATTAGAATCATTATCATTTCCCGAAATATCTGTGTTGTATTCCAACGAGGAGGCTGTGACACAAATCCTGCTGCATATTACCGTTCCCGCTATTCCACCGTACCATCCGTCCTCGCCGCCGCTGGAAAAACGCCGCGACCGCTGCGCTGGCTCGTTGAGCGACGCAATCTCTAATGGCTGCATTTAAAGGGGGAGCGAGCGGGCGATGCGGCGCGGCGCTCGCGCTGCTTAGCCAAACGTTGCAGCGCGCCCAGTGCTCCCGCACAATGGGCCGGCGCCGTCCCCTGGGAAGGACCCGGCCGCCCCCGCACCTGTGTATCGGCTGCGGCCAATCCGGTTACCCGGCGAGGGGGACAAAGGGAACGGCCAGGGCTCGCGGTTGACCGTCGGTGGGCCCGGGATCGAACCTCGTAAACAAACTCATACATTATACAATGGGGCAATAATAACTGTAAACACGTGGAGCGCTGTTGTTGATTCTAAGAGGAGGCAAACGGACGCGTTTTTGGAGTAATGCTTATTGTTTGGTCTGGAAAGGATTGTAGTGAAATATTGATCGAATTAGTTCCTGTTTGCGGGTTTGTTCTATGACACCTGTGTTGATTATATTTTGCTTAATATGAATTAATTATTTTGTTTTATTTAGAAATTTTGCAATTTTTTTCATTTGAAACTATTCAGTTTAGTTGGGACTTCACAGAGAAAAATATAACAAAATAAGAATAATTTTTGCATTTTCTTCTCTGCATTGTTTAAGCTATTTACATTAAGCTCGAAATCGTTATAATTAGTTAAATTGTCATTTTTTACATAATAAATTACTTTACTCATTAGCACCCGAAAAGTATAACATTAACAATGAAATATAACTTTAAAAATAATGTCATTTCTTTTTAATATTAACACTAAATCGTATAATTTGTTATTAGAATTTCTTCGATTAAAATGTCACTTTCACACAGCTATGAAACTTTTACTGTATTTGCTATGTAATTCTCTTAAAATATATCGACTAAGGAGTCATGTATACTCATCATTGTCCGAGAAGTATAATTTTGTAAAACTGCCTCCTCGATTGCGATGCTGTTTACAAGATTATGTTTAGGAAAAACAATTTTGCAAATAAATTAATACAAGATGTATGGCAATAGTTTTATCAAGCGGACAAAAAACACTCGAGCAAAAAGAATAAGACCAACAAATCGTAACAATAAAACCAATAAAGTATAAAAACCTTTTTGTGAATTGAAGGCCAACGTATGTACTTGTCTAAAATTGTCAGCTTCTTTTGTCGTACGTGAGGAATAAGAAGAGATATAAGAGGATTGTTTTGTTATATTAGAATATTATGTCGTGAAATATGCCAAACATTTTACTTTAAACAATGTCTCTTCCATATTTCATGTTACAATGCTGTGCTGTTACGTTTATTGTCGTGCTCTTTGAGCCACTAATATCTCTTTTGACATGAAACTCAATTAACAGCGTCCTAAAGTATCACAGAAAATCTTATTTCTGTCAATTGTGAGTTAGTATCAAACAGATACTAACTCACAAATGACAACCAATTACTGTTTCGCAGTTGTTACATTACTCTCGTGAACCGTCATCAAACGATGCAAGCAAAGCTCTAGGGTATTATTTATTCTGTACGGTACATATTGTCCCGATGATGAACTGAGATTGGGGATGAAACACACGGAGATAAAACAGCGGTTGGTAAACTGACAGGTCCCACGAGCACTCATCTGATTTGTTTACTTCATATTTCGATAACATTTTTCCAAGTTTGAAATTCGTTACCCAGTGGATGATACAGTGTTTCATTAACTGCGAGGGAATTGTAACTAACCTGCATGGACATAGGAACGAATTGGAAATTCAAAGGTTATCTAAAAATCTCCATAATCAAGCGAGAACAAAGGCATTTGTAAAGGCGATTTATTGGGATATGTATAATAATAGTAATAGTAATAATAATAATAATAATAATAATAATAATAATTTACACTTAATAACCTTTTTAATTTAAAATATTTTTTGTTATTAATTTGTCAAAACAAATTTTCATTCGAAGATAAATATTTAATTGTGAAAAAAATAGATTGAAAAAGTTCTAAAACACATCTATGCACATTAATATCTTCTCCATAGGCGCCTATACTATTTTTAAATGAGTTTTTATTGAGCGTTGAAATGGTTCAGAAAATGATTTCATGACATAATAGTCGACATTCTACTCTAAAAAAATTTCAAAGCTGTTTAAATGAATCTATTAAGTTCTCACAGCCAAGTCATCATTCTCGCAATTTTCTTCCAGCAACGAATTGGAATAATCGGAAGAGATTAGGGGAATTGCTTCTACAAACAACTACCCCATTAAATCGGGTATGCAGCTGACACTCAACATCTGCGATAACTCAGCAGCAACATCCTCGCCTATACAGAATTGTTGCCGGGGAGTTTCTAAGAGTTCGATTCCCGGCTTTGCCGGGTTTTCGATTCAAGCTGTTTAGCTGGATGAAAATCAACCACCATCATACGGATAATTCTAGCACTCAAATCATTCTAGTACTCTGATTCGCAATTTTTTGTGGTTTCACCAAACAATACTAGGAGTATACTGGAGTAGTATCCTAACAAACGGGATCTTTCTTTCTGCACCACTGTCCAATCACCACTGCAACTTTGTCTCTCTGTTTCTGTCTGTCTGTCTGTCTGTATCTCTCTCTCTCTCTCTCTCACTTTCAATCTCTCTCACGAAAACCCTTACCCTTAAATGCTACTGCAATACCACGCGTATTGGGGGACCTGCAGGGAACCTCGTTTGTTCCGGCTGGAGCACCGCTCCGCCGCGGCGCGCCGAGTTGGACGGGGACCTGTAGAGCCGGACCCCGCCAACCAACCGCACCAAAGCGGGCGAGTAACACCGCTCCTTCTCGAGATGTAACATTTACTACACTTATCGGATGTATTAGAACATTAACAAATTACGAATTCTGTGAATTGCTACACAAAAATGCATGCATTATGCCTTTAATAAAATATACGCGAGTAGATATTTGATTTTGGAAATTCTTGTGCTCTATATGTGTTGTGCATTTGTTACAGTTTGTATTACGATTATTAAATAATGCAGTTTGACAAAATTGTTTAAACATTTGAAGCCTCTATTCTGAATGTGTTTCAATGTCAACATCAGATAAATATCTCACAGATTTTCTAAATGTGGCACACCCACTGGACACAATTTTCGCAGTACTGTCGAGTGCTCTTGTTTCGCTGACGTCCACAGGAGATAACAACATCCCACGTTGTCATTTCGTGACTCCGCTGAACCCACGGCCCCTTTGGGATTCCTAGTAGAAGTCTTTATGTAGAAGTGTTCTTATTGCTGTCGGCACAGATTTTCTCTGGATCTTCCGTTTCATTTCTGGTTTCGTGAATAACAAAGTACGATCCTTTCGAAAACCCCTACTGGTCAACATTTCACCACTGTTGTACATTGCGTAAAGGTACAGAGCATCGATTACAGCGATATTCATGGGAGTCAGCTTATGTCAGAAACTGAACCGCGAGTGGTCGCGCGGATTACTATTGGAATCCAAGCAGTTTCCGGCGCTTATTGCTAGTGCAGCAGTTATCACTAGAGTCATATTTTGCTATAATTCGAAAAGTGAGGCCTTCGACGAAGGGTAATAAAAAATTATTGCTAAATGTTTGTCAACTCTCCCTGTAAACAGCGAATGAATACGACTGAATGACAATAGTAATCCACGCGACCACTGAAGGGTTAGATACAGTTGTGGAAAAATATCGGCCTACATTGCTTCTAGTAGATGACATACTACGTTATCGCGTAGTACAGTACGTATAGAGTATTGAGAAAGTATTGTAATGCTGTGGGAAAAAAATTGACAGAAAAACTCGTATTATGAGACTGATCGCTTCCTCCAATATGTTGTGTTGTCGGAATTTACGTTTTGTGGGTCCTTGATACAGAACAATTGGATGGCAAAACGTCTGTGTGTCCGTCGATCAGTCAGTCTGTAAACAACGCTAGCGTCTAAATCGTTGGTAGATATTTCAACAAAATTTAATATCTCTAATTGATTTAGCTGATGTCGCGGCCCCTTGAATTTGAAACGAATATTTTAATTTTGAGAGATACTCAACGAAAGTCACAAAATGTTCTTAAAAATCGCTCCAAAGTTTTGTTTTAACCTGGAATCTAACGAAGTACATTTAGAAATGTTTGCGCAGGTGTAATTTTTCATTTGAAATCTAAATTTTCGACAATTGAAAAGTTTGAACAATGCGAGAAATGTATGTACTGTTCTAGCGCCATTAAATTATTTTCTGTAACTGTAGCGCTTTCATCATCGAAAAGTGCGCATATAAATATTTCTTCTTCTATGTTTTAAAATGCGCAGTTTTTCTTGTGTACTCAACAATACTGATATGTCGCTGAATCCCTGGATCTTTGAGTGCAACACATCAAGACGGTCGGGAGCTTCAAGAAGAAAGTACAATTATAATTCTAAATGTGTATAATAAAAGAAAATAGAGCTTAAACAATACTTGGACAATTAGTGTAGTGTTCAGTTAACCTGTAGGTCGTATACGACGTCGATAAAGAGTAAACGTATTATCCTTTAACACTACATTATATACACATTATTATTCCTTGCATTAATACGTGTTAAGTTTAATGTAAGAATAATTCCTTTTTCGAATAACTCAACGAAGCATATACAAATGAATAATAACGTCATATACACGCAATGCTAACTTTAGAAGCATTCATAGTGTTATAGAGCGATTTTCCTATGGATGAACCAATGTGACAGCTGGTGCTGGCAACATAACTGAAGGTTCTGTGGTCGTTGTGCACTTGAGCCCATAATACTCCTTTCCCGCATTCGTTCGTTTGCAGATGGCTAACTTGTAAATGGTTTCGACGCTTCCTTTTGTGATGTCCTCTTCCGACAAAAATATAGTGCGCCGCGAGAAATAAAAGAAATTAGGAAGTACAGTGTTATGTGCTCTCCCGTAAGAAATATTTTGTTCTATAAACATTACATTAAATTTACTTTTTGTGTGATAAATATTATTTTTATTTCAAAACCGTGACTTGAATGCGAGATGCGTACCGGTGCACGTGTTTCAGGCTTAAAATCATTTTTCTTTCTATTTACATTCGTGGTAGTTTTCTTTTATTGTTTGTGAGAGCATGTTAAGAGATTTTCCACTTACGTAATTAAATTTAAATATTTCCCGGACTCACGTACTACGTGCATATACCTCAGCATAACTCTAAGACTTCTTTTCAGGGATGTTTTCACCGGAGTCATTAGTACTTTATGAAGGGGCGTGACTGAATAGCTGTCGCGGCGGATGGATACTTCTCTGAAATATATGTGATGTTGATTTGTTTTCACGAACTGTCACTTTGGCTCATCCTTAGGAAAATCGTTCTATATCTTATTTCCCTCACAAGTCCACGCTACGTCGTCATGCCCAATGTATTACACTCCGGGAGATGTGACGAATGCAATCGGGTGAAGCCCCCAGCGCAAAGTCGTAAGTGGTCAATCAGTGTGAGAGTGACTGCTGTATTAACCGGGTGAACTTCTTTCGGTGGCCGCTGCCGGAAGTAAGGCCGTCGCACAGCTGGAGCCCTCCCCGCCCTGGCTGATCGCTGAACAGCGGCGCGAGGACGTCGCGTGAGCGGGGGAGCGGGCGGTGACGCGGGAGGGCGGGGGCGGGGGAAGGGGAGGGTGGCAGCTGCTCGTTAGCTCGCTCGCGCGCGCGCCTGTCCGCCCGCAGCAGGCGCAGCGCTGTCGAGGGCTGGAGGTGGGGAGAGGGGTTGAAGCGGTGGAGCAGAGGGAAGAGGTGGTGGCGGTGATGGAGGCGGTGGAGGCGGCGGCGGCAGACAGAGTGCGGGCGGAGGGGGTAGCGACGGAGTGGGCGGCGGCGGAGGAGTGGGTGGGGTCGGAGGGGGCAGAGTCAGAGGCGGAGGCGGGGTGGCGGTGGGAGAGAGGTTGAAGCGGTGGAGCAGGAGACTGAGATGGGGTTGTGATGGAGGTGGCGGAGGTTAAGGTGAGCATAGAGGCGGCGGCGGCGGCAGACTGAGTGCGGGCGGATGGGGTAGCGAAGGAGTGGGCGGCGGCGAAGGGGGCAGCGTCAGAGGCGGAGGCGGGGTGGAGGTGGGGAGTGGGTTTGAAGAGGTGGAGCAGGAGACTGAGATGGTGGCTGTGATGGAAGTGAAAGTGAGCATAGAGGCGGCGGCGGCAGAGTGCGGGCGGAGGGGGTAGCGACGGAGTGGGCGGATGTGGTATCGGAGGGGCCAGCGTCAGAGGTTGAGCGAAGCGCAGAGGTGGAGGCAGGGGAAAGTTGGTGATGAGGACAGAGGGTGAAGGCGGAGGCGGAGGTGCAGTGGGGTGGGGAAAGGGCGGAAGCGCTGAGGACGTGCCAAGACGCCGGTCTCCCGGCTCCCGGCGCCGCAAGACGCTTCTCGCCGTGCCACTCTTCGCGCCTCTGTGCGACTGTTATTGCCGACGCTGCACCCTACTGGAGAGGGCATGCGAAGACTCTCCACAGTGTGCAGATCCTGCGGACCTTGAACAAATTACGCATGCTTCAGAAGTTGTTGTTATTATTATTATTATTATTATTATTATTATTATTATTATTATTATTATTATTATTATTATTGTTATTATTATTATGATTATATTACTAGTATTACTGAAAATATTTTCCATTTTCTCTAAGAATGCATTTGTTAAATTCAAAACTTTGTTTGAATCAAAGATCAAAATAGGAGTGAAGATCTAAAGGAAAAATACAAAAATAAAACTTTATTGAAATGTTATTTGTATTCCTTCTTCATCCAGAAGATATTTTTTAATCCCTGTGCGTGTGTGAGGTTTCTGTTCAATCCAATGACGTCCAGACTACAGAAAGTCTAAAAATTTTGTTAGGGAAGGAAAAACCCGCAAGCGAAAAAATATTGCGTCCTATGACAACACGTAATATTGAAGAATTTTCCTTTTTGAGATTGATGAACACATATGCAATTTTTCGTTGGCGTCATTGATGCTTTCGTTGCGCGGTGTGTGTATGTTGTTTTGCCCGGAACTTTGATCATCATCCAATGGCTCTTCCCTGATTCCGGCTACATTGTTAAATATTTTCGACGTGGAATCCAATCGTCTCCCAGCGTTAATAGTCAATTTTGACTTCCGAAGTAGCACAAGGCAGCGTCACGTCTAGAGATTCAATAATATTTATCCATTACTTGACTCATTCTTCAGGTAAGTGATTATGGGATCTCATTGTGGTGGAAATTTATGGAGAATTTCATTTTCTAGAAATTCAAGCAAGATTCGTTTACAAATCGCAAATATGACGTGGCATCTGTGTATTTTCTCCCTGTGGAAAATTCACGCACCTCTGTCAGGATCTGCGGGGTTCAGAGGCCAGTAAGCTAATCTATTCTATGCTGTAATAATAGTGCATAATAGTTAATAATATTCTAAAATACGATGATTATTAATAAATTAGGCAAACTACGCATTAAATACGCCATAGAATCTTGTTAATGAGATAGAAAATTTTGTGCTTTTTGAACATTTCCAGGGAGAGCACACTTTCTACTAACATTTGCATTGAAATTCAGTCTCTGCAAGTTACCTACTCAGCGAGGTAGAGAAGAATGTATTATAGCTGTCTTTGTCGTAACAAAGAAATATAAATCTGAATTAATTACGTCTTAGAGGTTAAATGAACACTAATTACTCTAAGTCAAAATATAACGAAAGAAATTGCCTCCAACCTTTCTAAAAAATTACTGTCTCTAGTTAAATGATTGTTATCGGTTTTTCTCGTGACTATGATTTTATATTTTGCCTGTTCATCCTGTTTTAATTGAACGATCTGCCTAAGGAAACATTCGGTTTTGAGACTGTCTTATATAAATGGAAATAAATCGCACATTTTTATTTGTACAGACCCCTTGTTTACCCAGAGACGAATTAATTACTTCGTTTTCTGATTGACAGTTCTAATTCATTTGAACATTCGCTTTTTATTAATATAACTCTGAAAAGGAATAAAATCAAAGTAGTTTGTTTTTGTTTGAAACGATTCTTACATGGAACGTCTCTTTAATTACGAAATAATTATAGGAATAAGGTGTACTGTTTATTGATGGGGGACGAACAATATTACACATAATATACCCTATATTAACGACATGCCGTTTACAGCAATTGCGAACATTTTAATAACATAACATTTTAATAACATTAATATTTGTAAGAATTATATTTTTAATATTAAAGAGGAAGTAACGTTTAAAGCTTCCAATGGCTTCACTATTGTAAAGAAGATAAGAGAGAAATACACTTAGATGAACCTCATTGTGTTCGGTTTCATTTCTGTTGCTCTTTGTCGTTACCTCATTGCTGAAAGTGTTTGTCTGCCATCCCCTTCGCGAAGGCGCCGCTGGCGTCTTTGCCGTTGCTGCTCACGCCTGCGGCCCGGCGCGCGGGCGCCAGCACGCCCTCCCCGCCGCGCGGGGCGCTCATTACGCGATCCGTAATCAAGTCGGCGACGACCTACGACGGCTGAGCGGCGGCGGCCATGGTGGCAGCAGCGACGGCGGCGGAGGGGGCGGTTTTTGGTGGCGGAGGCGGTGGAAAGGCAGTGTGACTGACGGGGGGGATGGTGAGGGTTGCATGGGCGGTGTGGGTGACGGGGTGAAATGGGTGACGAAAGTAACGTGGGAACGTGAGCGCTGTGAATGGCAGTGGCGGTTTTGGTGGCGCGGATAGAGTGGATAGCGGGGATAATATGTGTGGCGAGAGCAGTGTGGATGACGAGGACAGTAGGGTGGTGAGGGCGGTGGGATGTATGGATGGAGGGGTGGTGTGGGATGCTGTGGCAGGTGCGGGAGTGACGGCGGGACGTGGTGGTTGGGGGAGGTAGCGTTAGCCTCAGCAGTGGGACGGGGGCGTTGGCACTGGTATCGGTGGTGAATGCGGAGACGGTGACTAGGGCAATGCGACGGAGGGGGCGGTTTCGGTGCCGGAGGCGGTGGAGGGGCAGTGTGGGTGACGGGGGTGGTGGGGATGGTGTGGGTGGCATGGGTGTTATGGGTGACGGGGTGAAATGGGTGACGAAAGTGACGTGGGAGCGTGAGCGCTGTGAATGGCAGTGGCGGTTTTGGTGGCGGGGATAGTGTGGCTGATGAGGATAGAACCGATTGCGGGGATAATTTAGGTGGTGGGGATAATATGGGTGGCCAGAGGAGTGTGGGTGACGGGGATGGTGGAGGTAGGTGGGTGGAGGCGGTGGACTGTGTGGATGGCGGGGCGATGTAGGAGGCTGTGGCAGGCTGCAGGTCGTGGAGGTGGGGGTGGTAGCGTTAGCGTCAGCAGCGGGGTGGGGGCGTTGGCACTGGTGTCGGTGGCGAGTGCGGGGGCGGTGGGAGAAGCGGCGATAAAGCCGGTTTCAGCGGTGGGGTTAATAGAGAAGGCAGGCAATGGCCACGGAGGAGATGGCGGAGAAGGTGGACGATGGTGATGGCAGCGGCTGAGGCACGACGGCTTGAACGGCGAAGTAATACGTCACGTTCTACGCCTCAACCTCTTACGCCTCAGCTGAGGTGGAAGATCTTGTATTTAGAGCAAAACGTCGAGCCGTATTCGAAGGAATTCCTAAAAACAATATCGATCTGTAATTCTAGACGGTGTCAGAATAATAATTTAAGTCATTGCATGATTAGTTTAAAAAATGTCGGTGTCTGTAAAATAAAATATGAAGAATCTGCTAGTGATTTTCAAATTAAGTGTTATTTATATTTATTGAGATCTTTTGAAGCTTAAGTGCACACTATTACATTACATCTATAGATATTAAAGTTTATATATGTGCATATTAATGTTATAAGAATAGGGATCAACAAATCTCAGTGAATGAATTTTGAATGTTTAGTAGAAACGGAGCAACAGACTGTATAGGGTTTATTGTGGTGAGGCCTTACCGAGTTTATTGTGGTAAGACGTAACATATTCCACTTCATAAGCTACCCAAGAGTTTGACGAATATTATGTAGTATACCAGCAGTTTGGCATTCACTTATATATTTTTAATTAGGTTTTCATTCTTTACTCTACTTGAAAAAGGGCAAATGCGCTGTCCAAAAGGTTATGCTGTTTTGCTAAATAAATGACTCACTTTTAATCTGCCATCATTTCAATCCCTAAAGTCACCTCTCAAAATACATTTTTGTATTGAAGTGTATAGGAATAGGTAAAATGAGTTAATTTCACGTGAGACAATGGAAAATACACTTACCTATTGTGCCTATTGTTCAGTATTTCGTTTACACTCTTTATTGTTAATAAAATCGTGGCTGGAAGATAAAAGAAAAATTTCTAAAAGTATTATTAAAATAATTAAACAACTATTGTTAAAATTATAGAAATGTATGATTTCTTTGTATTCAGTAGTTTATACATTCGCAGAATATGCACTTTACTTATTACTACTTCTACAACTACTATTGATTGGTATTTGTTTTTTATCATGTCGGTTATATTTTAATTCTGTTGTGGATTGGCCAGTTACTTTGAAAAGTCAGTGTTCTTTAATACCAGCTTGTGAGACCCAATTGTAGATCACCGAAATACTTTATACTTATTTAATGCATTTTTGTTTTGGTTTCTCAGAATAGTGCAATGAGCATTTTCAATCAGTACACCTATTTGAATATTGAAAGAAAAACGGAGCAGGTAGTGTGAATTACACGAGAAAATTGGATATTTTTTTCTGACTGACAACTGGCTTTAGCCGAAATTGGAATGACTTCTGTCTCAACATTGGACATTCAGCTCGTGAGTGAAAGAGTCATCAAAATAATCTTACTCATTTAACGTAAATAAGATCTAAAGTTATCTCAAAATTTAATGGTTGACACACAATGCATTATTTATTTCCCTACATCTCAGTAATCTATAAATTTCCCAACGTTTGCTTCTAAATATTTTAAATCAACCTATATACTACACTTACCGATTCTGATATACGAACATCGTCGTGGCAATCTTGATCTCTTCTAGTAAATATTTTTCCCCTTATTTTTTTTCTAGTGGTGACCCCGGTAATGTGATACTCCTATGAATTTTGTGTTTGTGTAAAAAATCGTTTTGATATCCACATACTACGTACCTGAAGAAGAACAAATTATAACGGAAAATAAGCAACAAATTACTTGACCTGAAAACAAAGATGTTTTCTCAATATAAAAATATCTATATTACAAAAGTTAGATTAAAACACATACAAATACTAATATTTAAATATTGCTTGCCGAATGATATTCCACTGAATTAAATATACCAAGCAACAAAGGCTTTTCAGGTTGTATTACAAACTTGTGGAAATGTCATATTCCGAGAAATATTAATTTTCCATTTTTATCTGGAGCAGATTTTTAAATACAGAACTCATATCTATGGCATGATATCTTTTATATTCATTTCCGCAGTTCTGAGCCCAATTTGATTTAATCGTCGTTCGTTTCAGTGCACCAGAAATGATTTCACAAATGGCCATCGAACAGCTTCTCTGCGAATATTCGTTTGGGAAATTGCGACCTTTTTTTGCCTCCCCCCTCTCTCTCTCTCTCTTTCTCTCTCTCTTATTATGTTTCTGTCTCGGTCGCGTTCAAAAAAAGAAGGCATAGGTTCGCGAAAAAGAGTGGCTGGCGGCGACGCGTTCTCGAAACCGCAGCTGCGACGCTCTTGCGGTCGCTGGTGCAGCGATGGTGCAAGGAACCAACCGTCCAGCGGGGCCGAGGGTGGTGGCGAGGATGGCGGCGAGGGCTGGACAGAGGGCGGGTGGCAAGGGCGGCGGCGAGGGCTGGGACGAAGGCGGCGGTGAGTGGGGAGAGGGCGGCGGCTAGGGGGGGAGAGGGCGGCGGCGAGGACCGGGCCGAGGGTTGTGTCGAAGGCTGGGCTGAGGGCGGCGGTGAGGGCGGGGCCGAGAGCGACGGTGAGGGTGGCGGCGAGGAAGGCGGCGAAGGCGGTGGCGAGGGAGGCGGCGAGAGTGGGGCCGAGTGACGGAGAGGGCGGATTCGAGGGTGGTGGCGAGGGCGGCGGGGGGGGGCGAGAGTGGAGGCGAGGGCGGGGGAGGCGGGGAGGGCGGCGCCTGCGGCGGCACACGCCCGCAATGAAATTAATATCCAATTAATGTGCCCAGCGCCGCCAGCTGCACTGAAGCGGCGTTGGTGCGAGGGGAGTGATGGTGGAGATGGTGGAAATGATGGCGGTTAAAGAGAAGGACGGTAATAAGAACGAAGATTGGTGACTAAATTGACTAAAAGTGCTGAGTTCAAATGATTTAGAGGCAGTATTGAGTAGATGCTAGTATTATCGTCGTGATGTTATAATTAAGCTCGTGTCGGTGACAATGTCTCTTAACACGATTTGTTTCAGTTTCAGTTATAGCTATATGCGAAATAATTATGCGCGCTTAATAAAGTCAGTTTTTTATTAGTCGCAATTTAATGCAAGAGTATTAAGTAAACAAGTAGTTATTTTGTCGGAGTCCAGATTTTTGACGAGATACTCAACGTTTTAAAACTCAATAATCCGATTCTCGTTAAGTAAATTACTGTGATTGGTTTCGGTTTTCGACACTTTCCACGCAGCTTCTTTTCCGAATACCTGCCATTGTAGTAAATGTTAACATTGAAATACAATATTTTTTCACCTTTAGAGAATTTGCTTGAATTTGTAGTCCACGTCCTCGAGGGTATCCGTTTCTTTTCTTACGAAGAAAGTCTTACAGACTACTGACTAAATTATCAGGAATAACTTGATAACTTTGCTTGCGGTGGAAACGATGGCACTTGTCTGAAGGGCTGCTTTGCTACTACTGAACCAGTCCCCGAAAACTCCTTGAAAAATAATTCACATTCATTAAATAAATGCACTCGCAGTGCCTTAATTTAGTTATATATTTTATAGGTGTTCCTTAGAATTAATTAAGATTATCATTAAGAACCAAATCGAAAAAGGATGCTGAAGGAACCACATACTGTGTTGTAATAATATTCACGAGTTGAAATACATGTGATTAAATCGCATAGAGAATTTAAAGTCGAATTACTAGCCCGAGTATTTATTTATCTGATACATTTGCTTATACGGGAATAGTATAGAATTCTGTCTACTATGTGTCAACGCCCTGCCTTAGCAGAATTACCTAAGTCCACCCTCCTTTCCCTCCCTCGCCTGACTCCACTCTTGCCTGTCTGACCCTGTCATGTTCGCTACAATAACTAGACCGCGGATTTTTAGGTTTTAAAATACGTGTTTTAGGTGCCTAAAATATTATTTCGGTATCTTACGCTTTTTGAATGGTAGTATAGGTATTTTAAATGGAAGTAGTGTAGTACAAATAAAACAAGAAACTTACAAAGAACTCATATTTTTACAATTTATTATCTATATTTCTCAAAGATAAAATCATAAATCAATATTATATTGAATCATTATTGTATATTTTTCAGTAATGCTATTTATGAACAAGTTTAATTGTTTGTCCTATAGTTACGATGATTCGTACCGTATTTTGCATCACAATAAATTACTAATACTTTCTTCAAGTTTTTCAGAGAAAATGAATATCATAGTCAAGATCATTTTTCTTTCGCGGATATTCAATCGCTTTATCTTATAAGCGGAGACAGGATTTTCCACGAAGTCAGGAGGTAGTGGAAGTCACAAGCAAATGAAATTAGACAAATTAGCCTGATTGTAGGTTTTAAAAGTAAAATAGGCACAAATAGGCATTAATGCATTAATTAAGCTCTTTTATGCGCTATAAAATTGACGGGTTTTAGTTCAAATAATCATAAAATGTATATATAAAACTTGATTTAGTGCAAGGTACCCAGGAAAAAAATAGGAATTTTACCTTAATATCCGCGGTCTTACAATCACCGTAGCTGCAATCCTGAAGATTACATAGTGTAGTGGAAATAAACATTGGAAAACATCAATGCCACTTCAAACATCACTGAACTACTCACAAACGTTCCATGATACTGCCAGAGCTGGTTGCTTACGTCTCCTCTAGAGTGTGTTTCATGTGGACATTAAAAAATATATTCTTAATAATTTAATAGTAGGTCCAACATGTACGTTACACCTGCAGTCATTGGTAACTCTCACCTTTCAACCAACACCTTATTTACTGAGATAGATTGAGTATTTCATCAGTAAAAGGGATGTTACATAAAACGTTTTAGAAATAGAATATACTCGTATGATAGGATGTTCTTTCAGAAACGGACATATCGTCGTCTGCCAGCGAAAATGTAATATTTTATGACAATTTTACATAATCTTCGACTTACAAATTTTTTAGAGATATTTATGACTTCGTGATCAAACCTTTCTGAGAAAATTATTTTTAACTTCAAGTCAACATTTCATGAGAGATCGGTAAAAAAGTTGCTTCACATCGGACTGTTTCATGTTCAGTACATTTTCCACAGTTTTTCCTAAATTATGGATACTCCAAATGGAGTATGAAACTTTTTAAAACTCATTTGCATTCAGCGCCTGTATAAAATGTTTGAAATCCGCAAATTCAGTCTGTAAGTATAAATTTTAACATTTAAATGTCATAATTAAAATCAGCAACCTCAACATCATAACACTAATGGAAATCACATCGCATTGATAAGTGGGTACTCGTATCATAGTACGTAATACATTCGTTTGTAATATGGGTAACCCTTTTCAAACTCAGTCACTTCATACGAAGATTGCAGAAAAAATGTTGTTATGAGGAATGTTTCCTTTCGTTGTTGTTTTCTATAACTCGTTCTATTAATATTTAATAACTATTATCAACTTCTAACTTAATAATAATAATAATAATAATAATAATAATAATAATAATAATAATAATAATAATAATAATAATAATAATAATAGTTTATGCCAAAGTCGAGCATACACTCAGTGGTAGTACGCAAAAATAAATAAGTAAAACCTTTATGCATAGTCATAAATAAATGAGCAAAGTATATACAAGTATAATAGAGCTTATGAGGTATGACCGATTTCCTTTGGCGCTCAACCACTGTGCGTCGTGGCAGCGATCGTCGCCCGGTTGCGCGTAGCTGGCGGATATGTGGGCGCCGTTTTTAATTAGCAAACGGCGGCGGCGGTAGCGGCGGCTTCCACGCCCCAGCGGGGCAGGGGCGGGGCCGGAGGCTCGCCCCTGGAGCTCTTGATTTAAGCGCCTGGGAGCGGGGAGAGGGTGCGGGGGCGAGGGCGGGGCGAGGGCGGGACGAGGGTGGGGCGACGGCGGAGCGAGGACGGGGTGAGGGTGGGGCGAGGGCGGGGCGAGGGCGAGGGCGGAGGGCGGAGGAGGGCGGGGCGAGGGCGGGTGTGAGGGCGGGGCGAGGGCGGGGCGAGGGCGGGGTGAGGGCAGGGCGAGGACGGGGCGAGCGGGGCGTCCGACGGGCTGACAGAGCTGTGCTCTGCACTGCGCCCACGCAATTGCCAATGGAAGGCGCAGCATCCGCGCGCTGAACATGAGTTACTTGCCAGACTCAATGAAAGGGTTCGTCTGCGGCTTCAAGTTGTTGTTGGTTGAGCGTGGTCGCATTTGTACGTGACACTGCAATTACAGATAAAAGGTGAATCCAATATGAAGAGTACGTGGTGCGAAACAGAAGTCATAATTAGAAGAAGAAAGATGATGTTAGCAAGGGAAATGAATCTGTTCTACCAAGTTTATTATTGACACTTCGTGTCATTGTTTGTGTACAGTAATAAACACATTGTAGTCAAATTATTTTTGAAGTGGTAAAATGAATTGCTGTCCCAGTGCCTTTGAAACAATTCTTAGAACATTATTTAAATGACACTGGAAAACACAGATTATTTATATACTTAGATGACGTACTTAAAAACAATTTGACCTACAAAAGTAGTAAAATATTCTCTTATCATAAATTTGTGGGGCAGTTCAAAAATAAGTTCAGCATTTTTTCTATTCGGAAATGTGTACGACACAAGATTTCAAGTGGATAACCAGGAAAGACGTAATAATTAACACATCATTTTACTAGGTATTTTACGAGATATATAAAAAAATATTGGCCATCCTACTTGAATAAATGTAAAAAAAATTATTGTATATCTGAATTTGACATTTTTTTCTTCATTGTTATTCTGTTCGTAAATGTTATATAAAAGGGTCTTTTGTAGAAAAGATGAATCACGTAATTGTACTTAATTGTCGAAATATGTCGAGAAAAAAGACATTCAACACTCCCAATTGCACTGTTTCCTAATATTTGACAATCAGGATTACCAATAAAGCAGAAAGATTTACAAGACAATTGGAATAAAATTGAAAGCTAAGAAACAGTGAAGCTAAGAGAGAAAGATTGAGCGTTCGCGCCGACGTCAAATTGTGACAGATGAAAGCAGTGGGCTCGTAGCGGCTTTGGGGAAAAATGCCGACACCAAAATTCTACTAGCACCGCGTGAGACAGCTGCGGGCATTTCGGTCCACGGCTCAGAGATGTGAGCAAAGCACCCCCCCCCCCATCCGCTCGGATGCGCAGCAGGCGCGAACAGCGCCGGCAGCCGTGACATTGACAGGTGTGACGAAGCGGTGAGCACGAGGAAGAAGTCAGAGAGAAGCATGGCATCGGTAGTTGGTCCGAAAAGCAGCGGAGAGTGGGTGAAGAGAAGGGAAAGTGAAGTGGCGAAATGAGACACAACGGTGAACACTACGATTCAGGAATGACAGAGAGGTGAAATTAAAGAATGTAGGTAGGTTTACTCGGGAGCAGACTTGTTTGCTTGCGGGGGGTACGCGGGGAGTTGGGGGTCTGTCTCCTTATCTCGTGCATACGTCACCGTTACTATGACAACTGAACATATACAATACTCGCACTGCTGACATTGGCCGGGTTTCGCCACGCTTGCTTTGTGAATCACTCATGTGAACGCAGTCCAGGCTCAGTCCACGGTTCTACTCCATGTGTTTTCTGTTGTGCGAGTTTGTTTACATTGTTCTTATAACAGGTGTATAGCGTATTAATTTGAATTTTGTTTGTGATTTTTGATGGAACGGTATGTCTTCTGTTTATAGAAAAGGCCAAACAATATACAGTGAAGCTAGGGAAATTATGTCTGGTTATTAAGAAATGTGACGAAGAAAAGAATTCGGGCGTTCTTCAACACACGCTGCGTAACAGCAATTTTTGGGCAGCAAAATATACTGGAGTACCTGATCAAACTGTGACATCAATTAGAAAAGAAGGATTTTAAGCTGGTGGGGAAGCCTTGAAGGTAGAAAAGGCCGTATTGTGAAGAAAAAAATTCCACAAATATGACTTTGATAAGAGAGCGATTCGTGATTTGATTTATGATTTATATACTCTTAGAAAACAAGTACCAACCGCACAAAAACTGCTGACGGCAATCCAAGGGAAAATTAATTTTCCTTGAGATGTGTACACATCGCGACGCTTGCTCCATGCCATGGGTTTTAAGTGGAAAACATGTGTGTTTTAAGTGGAAAACCTCAGACAAGTTTTGATTGGCCTGATATTGTCAACTGGCGCGAAAGGTAGTTTGTGAGCATTTCAAAATTGTAGAAATGATGAGAAACATAATTTTTCTTGACGAGACATGGGTTGACAATAATCTTATATTCGGAAAATGTTGGAGTAGCGAGGATGTTCCCGGAATTTTCACAAATACAAGTTCCTCAAATAGACTTATAATTGTTAGTGCCCGTTCAAAAGAAGGCGTTATCCACAATGCCACTTTAATTTTTAAGGCTGAAGTAGCTACCAGTGATTATCATGGCCAGGTGAACGTGGTTACTTTTGAAAAATGGATAAACGAAAAGCTGCTGCCAAATCTCCATAAAGAAAGTGTGATTGGGCTTAACATTCCACCATATCACTGCCTCCAAGAGAACAAGCCTCTTTCTAAGTATGCTGTGAAACAGAAGATGTCTGGCTGGCTCAGTAATAAAAATATTGCTTGTTCTATCACTATGAAAAATTTGAACTTTTCTACTTTTCGTGCAGCACAATCCTCCACAAAAAGTGTATCATATAGGCACCATGTTAAAAGGACATGGTCACACAGTAATTCGTTTGCCGCCTTATATGTGTGATCTAAATCAAGCCGGGGTCAAAATCAAGAAAATAATCAATGAACTTAACGTTTCTGAAGATTTATCCTTTTCAAAGTTGCAAAAAGTGACTTCAGATGCGTTGAGATCTATATCTACAGTTGAGAGGGAGGGATTCGCCAACCAAACACTTAAGATGGAACAAGGATACTAAGAGGCGGATGGGATAGTTGAAGACGTCATTGACAGATTTATAATTGACCTTGGAGGTTTGGATTCCAGCGTCACTGATGACAGCAGCATTGACGACTGTTCATTTTTAAATGTAGATCTTGCTCTCTCACTTGGCTGAAGTAAGAAAGAAAGATAATTACTTGTTTTTGTATATTTTCGTAATGTCATCTTTCAATGTAGTGTTCTTAATTTTATTGGTAGCTAGACTTATTGGCTTATTTGTCTCTCTTATTCTCGGACACCGTTTTAATTGTTGCCTATGGACACTTGGAGCAATATATTTGGGATAGTTAATAGTTGCGGACTGGGCGGGAAGTGGCGTGAGAACAGCTTCCAAGAACACCTAGCATTCCTCAGCCTCGCCATCAAGTCAGCTCCCAACCGTAGATATGAAGTAGAGGAGAAGAAGCAGGAGGAGAGAAAGTGTAATGCGGAGAGCTGTGGCTTGATAAAGATGTCACGAAAGCTAAATTTTTCGAGTGACAAGGCAAAGGAGGGGACATAAACGGAGCGGGAAAATGAGGGAGATGGCGAACTGCAGTGATGAGGAAAGAGAAATGGTAGCGGTAACCAGATGACGCAGGGGGCAGCAGGTGCCAGAAATGGCCTGGGGGGGGGGGCATCGGAGGGGGTGAAAGCTACAGAAGAATCGAATCAGCGTAGGCGGTGGAAGAGGCAGGTAATGCGGAAGAAAATGTTTGGAGATTGCTGAAGAAGACTGGAGGCAGGAGCGACTGTGGTAACGGCGTGGGCTCGGAGGCGGCGACGAGGGCAGCTGAAGTGACAAGAACGCGGCAGGCGGCGAGGCAGCCGGCGGAGTGCGCTGCGCGGACGACAAAGGCGGAAATGTTTGGGGGAGGGGAAGAGTGGCGCCGACGCCGCTGCCAGAGATCGAACAATATTGAAATAAAATCCCAGCAATCCGCCGCCGCCGGCGTCCGGGAAATGGAGCCGATGGGGGCTTCGCGTGGAAATACGCCCGCCGCCGAACTGCCCCAGCCGGAGAAGCCCTCTATACGCCCCGCCTCTCCTCTTCCCTCCCCGCCCAGCCTTCACATCCTTTCCTCCTTGCCTCGCACCGCACCTCCTTTCTTCACCCCGCCTCAAATCGGTCTCCCCGCCCCCAGCACACCGGCCCCATCCCACCCCGCCTCGCACCGCCACGACCTATCCCGACCTACTCCGCCCCGCCCTGCCCCACCCCTCCCCCTCCCTCCCCACGCCTCCCCACCCCTCCCCGCCTCACCCCACCCCACACCGTCCCACCCACCACACACTGCCTTCCCCTACCCTACCCCATCCCGCTCCACTCCGCCCACCTTGCCCCGCAACGTCCTACCCCGCCCCGCTCCGACCCGCCGGCCCCACCCGCCTGACCCCAAACCGCCCGCCACGCCCCTCTCCCCCGCCTCACTCCACGCCCCTTCCCGCCTCACCCTACCTCCATCCCCGCCTCACCCTGCCACATCGCGCCCCACACCGCCCCGCCATCAACTCACCCCGCCCGACACCCCCCCCCACCTTATCCCCACCCCCAACCCCCGCCCCACCCTGGTCCATCCCACTCCACTCCGCCCCACCCATCCCACCCACTCAGCCGCGCGACTGACTCGCGCCCTCTTTGTCGACGGCTGCGCGCAATACGTCGCGGCGCGGGGGGGGGGTGGCAAGGCGCTGCTCGCCAAGGTTCGTATTTCCGTCTCTGCGCGTTCCGCAAAATGTTCCTTCCGGAATTCTACGCCCTTTCGGAAAATGTGAACAGTTGGATTTTATATACTTGCTGACGTCTCGATGTTCGATTTTTATCCATCTAGTTTTACAGTTTTGTTTTACATTTTCAAAGCCATCTTTTTGAACGATTTTAAAGGCTAACTTTATTTTGAATATTCTTGTTGGTCAACCGTATAAAAATGGTAAATATGCCAGAGTGATTGCCAGTTTTTTATATTTTGTATCAATCATAGTATTGAAAACCAATAGCTACAGCTTAAGTGTATCGTATGTTTATCCGTATATCGTCGTTGGAATGAAAACTGTTATGGTAGGTCATTTAAACCATTTGCATCTTTCCGTGACTTACGAGTATACTTTCAATTACATTCTCATTACTAATATCGCATTACTCTCTAATATCGTATTGTTTATGAAAAAACTTAACTCTGGGTGAATTGTATGGCATTTACAAAAATATCCACAATTCACCAAACCCAACTGAAACTGGACACCGCATTTCTCTTCGTTTTACGTTTCACTCTCTCATTCGCTCGCCATATAAGCAAAAACGGCAGACCTCTCCATTTCCTCCCTTCTGGCATATCACAGGCCACATGTCTACAGATCTTCCCTCGCGTTCAAAACTCCAAGCGGATTCTCCCAAAGCGGACTCTTCAAAGCGCCATCCGGTCGCGCCGCCTCGCTCCTGGCCTGCGCGGTCACAACCCATTCCCGCGACCTACTTTCGCATCCCGGGATTGGGATCGGTTTCTGGGGGAGATGTCTCGACACTCGTGTGGGAACTGTTTATGAATGTCGAAAAGAATGATGCCATTGGGTAGGAAACTATCATTTGCTAATTCTTTCAGTCACTATAAAACTATTACTTTTTTCTGAATTTCAAATTCTTGACCGCTTAAATGATTTTGGAAAAGTTGATATTCAGTCTGAAATGAGAGATCAAGATTTTATCACTAGTGCTTTGGTTCACATTGGTAAGGACAGTGATGTATCTCGCTGATGATATTGCACACTTTCTCATAGTAGGATAGTAACTGTAAATGTGGTGTAAAATATCGCACACAAGATAGTAGTGTGCAATATTGTCTTGCACTAAAAAAATATGATGTCTTATTTCGCACATCATGTCAAGAAGTATTGATAACATATTTTCCTATACACAAGTCCACATGTTGACACTACCTGAGATACGGGTATTACTGGAATTGTCCTGTCATAACCTTTAACATGACATACGAAATTTCGTGAAATACTCATTTGCAAACGATTATCTGGAATGATAATAATCGAAACATCTCAGGAGTGTTAACCTTTTTGAATATATTATTCTTGTTTATCCTGCAAAATACCACCCCTATCTATCCAACAATAGAGATTTTATTAGAGTGTGTTGAAAGAAGAAACATGATACTGTATACATTCTCAACAATTGAGCGATATATAGGAGAAGATACCGAGTAATTTACATTATTCATGTCGATCAAACCGACTTTATCGATTAAAAAACTTTCCTTGTAAAAGTGAAAGACCCTGTTACATCGTCGAAAATTAAGAAAAATGGATAGTAACTTCATTCAGTATGGCAGTAATGATGATGTCTCGAGTGAACTATACGTAGAGACACTTTAAGCAGTTCAGTTTGAAGATAACAGCGTTTGTAATTTTACAATATTCAAGAAACCATACGACAAGGAAATCAGTTCGAGTTTGAGAAAAGTTCGACACTAGCTGGATAGGTAGGTGAAATTCAGCTGTTCTCTGGAGGAGAATTCTGATTGGTAATTCTTCATGGTTTCTCTGATGCGAATGCTAGTGTAGTACTCTGACAAAAACCCTCTTTCCTACACACACACAAACACACTCACACACATGCACTCCACTACCACACATATCGTAAGAACAATCTGGAGCTTGAGCTTCCCGGGGGATATTGTCCCGGATGGAGCGGTGCCCCGCTTGGGGGAATACCTAGAAGAGGGAATTCCCCACAAGTCATCGTGTAGGTCGACGCCAGATCTCACTATTCAGTGGAGAAGGATTCATTGACACCTACCGAGATAAAAATACTACACATACGGAACTAATGACCATAGCAGTTGACATGCCCGGAATCGTCAATCACTAAAAGAATTCGTTTAGATAGTGTTTCAAGCATTCTACTCAAACAAAGTTCGTAATTTTTCTTTACATGAAAGATAATAGGCCGTACAACTTTTTTAACTTTCTTTTATTAATCAGTTTTATAGTTTAAACACTAAATATTAATAATATTTAGTAGACAATTAGTAAAATGAAGGCCAATTTTAATGGTAGTCAATTCTTTATTTTGTTTTGTTGTGCGAGTTGGAAACGATCTAGGGAAATAACTCGTATTTCATCGTCTCGTGCGATCAAGCATGTGCGTTGTTAGCAAAGCGAAGATAGCGTGATTTTTTAAGCTCAAAGATCAGTTAGCGGTGTTCTAGACTACTTAATTCTAATCAGTAAGTCATCAGAGGTGTTCTAGACTACTTAATTCGAGATTGCTGATGATCGCGCTAGTCACTTTTAGTATCTGTTACATTCACTTTTAGAGAGGAACCGAAAAGTCAGTTGATGTCTTTATGAAAAAGCATTATTCTTCACGCGTAGAAACACGTTCAAAATAAAATCCATATTTTTATTACATTTCGTGCAAGGTATTGAGAGCTACTGTGCAGTACGTATTCTGCAAGCCTACTTAATTAGAGATCGATAAAGAAACGGGACGCAGGTTTTGGGTCTTCAAAGACTAAATTCGTAGATCTTCCTTTCTTTTATGATCTTTTATATTTATTGGTCCCTTTAAATAAATGAATACAATGAAAAAGTGAACATTATTTTTAGAAAACATAAATAATCACAGCAATCACTATCTTAGCATCCTCCTAATACGTTAGACCAACGTCATCGCATGTTTTAATTTCTTGACAGACTTAAATTCTCAATCAAATTATTTTCCTCTTTCTTTACTTTAGAGAAAATGGTGTTTAGAAAAGTAATTCTCATATTTACTACGCCAAAATATCGCTGGATAAGTTGCAATAGTACATTGTTTAACTTTATGATTTTTGTAAATATATTATTTTAAAAAATAATCACATACTAGTGTTTAGATTTTGATAAGTACGATACCATTCGTCCAACGATATCATCCGTTGATGAATAAGGACAAATTTATGACATTTATTGTAATTTAACATTAGGAACTAATACTGCGCTTTTCTTCGTTAAGACATGTAAACAACTGGTGGCGAGGTAATGGTTATTCACTGAATGAACTGAGGCTATAAATATTTATTGTTATACTGAACATGAATAGTTTCTGTCTCAATACTTGCAAAACAATTATAGAAAGTGTCTGGTCGGAATATCGGTGTTGATATTAACAATAATTGTTATTGCTTGTATAATAAATGTGATACACATTAAAGTGTACCACATTATAGTGAATATACATAAAAATATGAGACACTAACGACCTCAATCTTGAAATTTTTCATTTATTAAAATTGAGAATATTTTTTGGATAGTTAAGATATTGTATTACTTTTGAAAGTTAGTTCTTGGGAGACCGTGAAGAATGCATATAGAGTAGAGTGAATAAAAGAAGAATTGTTGATTCCCATTATCATCGTGAACTGAAATAGAACGGGCTGCGTTTTGACATCGTAAATGTTTTTCTTTGAAGCTCTAAGTCATTATTGTAGTTTATGAAACGCCCATCTGAAAGTATACGATTATGAACGTATTTCTTGTGTTTGTGACTGTACCACAGAGAATGCATACTTCGAACGTACTTTGTTGATAGAGCGTTTACTCACATTTTGTCATGTATTCTCGTGTATATTTTCCAGGCTCACCCCATCCCACCCCACGCATTTGTTTACGTTTCAAGTGTTCTTCCTCTGTCGTACGACCAGTTCTTCTGTCTTTTAGAGTCTCCACTAGACCGGGGATATTGCGTCGTTGTCGGAAATGTTTTAAATTTTCACGAAAGAGTATTCTTTTACGCTCCCCCTACAACGCGATAGCGACTTCTACGCGCCTTTATGCCTCGCGCCACCCCGTCGCCAGGGGGTGAGACGGGCGAACGAAGTGCTAACCGCCGCCGTCACCGCCCACACCGCCTTCACTTCTCACCCTCTCTCAGACGCTTTGTGTTTCATTTATTTAAAGTGTCGTCTGGGATTTCAAAGTTTGGCCACTATAGAGAGCCCGCCCACCCCGTCGTGGCAGCGGGGCGGGAGGGGGCGGGGCAGGTGAAGGGGTTGGGAGGGGGCAGGGTGGCTCGAGACGAAGGTGGGAGTGGCGGGGTGAGGCGGGGTGTACGGCCGCTTTTTCTGCATTCCCTTTGTAAGACGAGCCCGCCCGACATCCCCCGCTGCTTGTGCTTAGAGCAGCGAGCGCCGGAGACGTCGACGTGGGGGTGGTGTCTCGCTTGCAAAAAGCTAATGGACGGGGTGCGTCGGTGGATTTGCGGGTGGGTAGGCGGTGTCCTGTTCCTTCCGCGGCGTCGCTCGGCGTCGGGCGCCCTCCTGGTTGGAGCTGCGTGGTTTGTTCTTGCGGTTGTCGTCGCTCGAATCGCGTTTGAGCTTTTTTAAGCTATTCTCTGCAGGGTAAGAGTTAGCATTTGCATTTACGGAGCACTGAATATCGTGTAAATATTTTCAAGCTTTAAGACTGGCATTAAGTTTCGTTCGAGGGCATTTCAGTGTGACAGCCAATCATGTTCTGAATTGAGAAAAGGGGTGAATTCACGGCTTTCGTCTATAAAATAACTCGTTTGTACTCAGGGTCACATCAAATTTTGGAATAGAATACAAATTATATACGTTCAAAGTATTGTAACATATGCATTTAATTATATAAACTAATGGTGCTACAACATGGATCAGAATTTCTCGTTTATATGAGTTTATGTTAAAATGTTATAATTATATTTCAACTTGTATACTACTATTATTTCAGCCATCTCTTGCAAAACTCTTTTCACCTCATTTCCAGAAAGGCATCACTCTGTATATTTTCTAACATCAAAAAATCACATTCGAAGGAAAACTGATCTTACTGCTTAATCTTTGGACAACAATTCATTTATCAAATCTGAGAGATTAGTCGTGGTTCGTGATACAATGTTTAGGTGATTGAATAAGTGAATTTAATTGACTGCTTTAACTGCAAAGACAAACCTCCACGAATGTACAGAATATTTTACAATAAATGTTAGTAACTTCAAGGGCTCGTAGGAAGACACAAGATTTTTTCAATGGATATGTCCTGGGACGTTTGAACATATCGACGTTGCATGGGTTATGGAACATTTGCCCCACGTTGTTGGGAAACACATCATTCATCTGTGTTTGGCAGTTACTCGAAATCTGAGTCCGACCGTAGCCTTGGAATTTGAGTAAGAATTGCCTTCCAATTAGGAGTAAATATCTCAAGTGGAACTTTCGTACATGAAATTTCATACCCCATGTTCTTTGAGAAAATGTATTAACTTTGTTTCCACTACGTGCCTAGAAGTATGTAACATTTATTCTAAAACATAAAATGACATCATTAAAAAATCAGAATTATTGTTTTTTTCTTACAATAAAATAAGATTTACATAAAAAGAAGTTACGAGCTTCCGTCGAAATGTGTATATCTGTGAAAATCTCGACATATTTGTTTAGCACAAAGTTTTTTTTGTAGAAAGGGCTGACTGGGGCTGATGACAGTTTGGTTGCACACAGTTTCCTGCACCAAACTTTCAAAAGCATTTGCTTTTGCCACGTGCCCTCCAAGACCTAACGAACTTCCCAAAGAAGTTGGGTATGGTCATGGATGGTGGAACTATAATCTCTAATGTGTTTTAGAGCTTGGAGAGTATTTTTATGTTAATTGAATATCGTCGGCAGTACTGGAAAGGAAAGAATTTGCCACTATCTCTTTTTAGAACTGAATTATAGAATGAAAGGAAATAAATAAATAACCTATTCGTATTACCTATTCTATTCACACCCACTGCAAAGTATATGCTTCACATTCTACAAGTTTAAAACTAGTGACAAGGCTTGATTTCATATTTTTATTTTTTTTTCTTGGAGTGGCTACTAATTGCGTCGTTATCCTATTACTTACCATTTTGATTAATTAAAATTTAATTTAAAATCTGACATTACCAAAGCAAATACAAGTCTTTTCAATAAGTTCCAACCATTTCATTGTATTAATTTTACGATGTGTGCTGGGGGTCCGTGTTTCCGCTCCCTGCACAGCAACGTACTGTGTGGACTGTCACCGCTCGTGAGCTGGCTCGAGCAAGCGGCACAAGAGGCTAACTACACATTGCTGGTAGTACAGATGGATTTTCCTAAGATTGAGCCTAAGTGACAGTTCTCTAAACAAGTAACATCACATGTAATTCAGAGAAGTATCCCTCCGCCGCAACAGTTGTTCAGCCACGCCTCTTCGTGAAGTGTTTGGTTATGGCTCCGGTCAAGACATCTCTATGCAGAAATCTAAGTTTCCCTGAGGTATACGCTCGTACGCGAGTCCGGGAAATATTTAAATTTAATTACGTAACTGTAAAATCTTTTAACATGCTCTCACAATCAGTAAAAGAAAACTGCCACGAATGTAAAAAGAAAGCTCTCAATCACGTCTCGCCTCACAACACAGCCAGTAGCCAGAAGCACGTGCACCAGTACGCATCTCACATTCAAGTCTCGGTTTTAAAATAAACAGAATATTTATCACACAAAAAGTAAATTCAATTATATTGTTAATAGAAAAATATTTTTTACGAAGGAGCACATAACATTACACTTCCTAATTTCAGTTATTTCTCGTGGCGCACTATATTTTCGTCGGACGAGAACATCACAAAAGGAAGAGTCGAAGCTATTTACAAGTTAGCCAACTGCAAACGAACGATTGGAGCAAGGGAAGTCTAATGGGCTCAAGGACACAACAACCTCAGACCTTTCAATTAATGTTGCCAGCACTAGCTCTCACTATGGCTCATTCTTAGGGAAATCTTTCTATAGCTACAACTGTGCGTAGCGACCGTCTACAACTATAGCGTCCGCCGGGGCAGTAGCGCGATGAGGAACCTGACTCAGGTCCTTGAAAGGTTTCTCTCCTATCTTGTCTCTGACCGTAAGAGCCACTTACACTTGCTGAACATGAAAGTGCACCACATCTTTGTTATTAAGCGGTGATGTTTTGTTTTCTAAAAAGGTATTGCCCATTTATTTTTTAAAGATTTATTTTTGTTTCTTTGAAAATTAAACCTGCAACTTTGCCTCGCACGTTAATCGCAAGTGTAAAAAGGCAAAAGTAATATTAAAACTTACTTAAAAAATTAAGTATTTAAAACAATGAAATCTCACCTGATCACTCTCAAAGCTCCTTCCTGGCTCTCCTTGCAATCGTACTGGTGATTGAACTAATTGAAACTGCCAGTAAATATTGGTTGATATCTTTTCCAATAACGTGTTCTTCATCAAAATTAAAAGGTTCGCGAGCCAAAAACCTTTAATGTGTTCGCCAAATGAAATTATTTCTTTTACGTACTTTTATTTGTTTGTGATTAAAAAGTCACATATCTTTTGGGTTCATATTTTTACTTAGTAATTCAGTGACTAACAACTGGAACACGTTCTAATTTGAATTTCCTTCAAAACGGAGAAAGATGGCAGCACTATCATTTCCAGAAAGGACGCTGTAATTTCCTGAATCTACGGTTGCCGTGTTGGCCTTCGGCTTCCTGTCTGCGCAAACGGTGGAATAATCGCTTTTTAAAAGCCACGTCATAGTTTCGTGATGCCTGCAGCCCGAGATTGGGAAAAGATCGTGTTCCCCGATACCGTGCTGAGGTGCCTGAGAACATTCGCATCGCGCAGTCTGCTGGCACGGGTTAGTTACAGCTCGCCCACTAAATCAGGGTTCGTGAGAAGAATTTAAGTGTCAAACTACAAAACTGTATTTTTTTTTTATTTTTTGCGTCCTTAATTTTATCATTATTCATCATGTCTTCGCCTCGTGTCGAGCACTGAGCAATCTCCATTAATATCACTTATAAGCATCTCTCATATATATATATATATATATATATATATATATATATATATATATATAAAAGTTTCGTCTTGTCTGTCGGTTGTTAAGAGGACCACCAGGTAGAATATCTGCGTATGCGCCTCCTGCGTCACTACCCAGCGGCTACAAATGGGAAGGAATTAGGAAAGGGGTTGGGTTTAGGACACTTCGCAGGGGTTGGACTAGCCCTTGTGAAGCAGCTCAACTTGTTTTGTTGAAACAAATTTCACATGAGATTCGACGGGAATCGAACCCGGACCTCAGTGGTGAAAGACTAGTGACCTCGCTATGAGCCACGAGTTCATATAATAGAAATTTAAAAATACGTACGAATATAGTGAATACGTTCGAATATATGGTGCAATGTTTTTATTGATATAAATAATTGTCCATTGATTTTTTTATACTGAGTATTTTATAAACTGCCTTTGGTTTGCCTTTTAGTACATTTCTTCTGTTATTGAAAGTGCCGCGAAGTGGGATATCGCAACTCCATGTGCATTGTTTTGGTCGATTTTTTAAAGTTTTTATTTCATTGCTGAGAAGGTGACACTGTCTTTTCATATATATTTTTATTTACATAGCATTCAAAATGTTTTGCATGGAGACGTACATTTGCCCGCGTTACGCCCCTCATTTTCGAAAATAATTCCTAATATTGGTCTGCAGCAGACAAGTCAAGATCGCGCACAAGCTCTCTAGCTTTCTAGATTTCGCGGGAACTCCGATTACAGCAAGTGGAAAATGATTTAAAAGTAAGGGTTGTACGTCGCGGAGTGTCACTGGATATCTAGCCAATGACGGTGTTTTGGAAAAGTGTTTGGAAAAGTCAGTCGATAGTTAGTGCACCAAAACCGCATTAATTATTATTTCTTTACTAAAGCAAATAAGAAGAGAATTGCATCTGTGATATTTAAAATTGTCAATTGAGAGTAAAAGTAAACAGTATGAATAAAACATAACTTGCTGTCGTAATCGTATTTACTTAAGAGTGCAATAAATGCATTAACTTCCTACGTACGGGTTAGGAGGCTTAGCAGACAAACATCCTTGTCTGTTGAGAGAGCTGCCCGCCGTAAGAGTGTCTTGTTCATTTTCCACATTACAGAGGGGGTGCCAAAAAATGTATGCACACTTCAAGCAAATAAAAAAACTGTCTTAACATACAAAGCTGAATTCACACAAACAGAAAGTGACGAGCACTTATAATATTAAACTTTTACAGGTACAACAGAATGCTTCAAATGCCCACTATCGGCGTCGATACACTTATGAGAGGTTGAACTACTGTTCGAGCAACATTTGCGAAAGTATCTTCAGCTATTGCAGCACACACCGATAAATTTTTTCCTGTGTGCTGTCAATGTAGCTGGTTTTCTACGACTTACATCGTTCTTAAGACTTTCTCATAGGTAGAATTTCAACCGAGTTAGAACTGGAAATCGCGATGATGGTGGCGGCTTGAGGTCAAACTTGAACTCCGTGTATTAAAGATGCAAATTTAAATGGTGGTTGGGCTGACCGCTCAAGAGGTCCGTGAAGGCCGTAGAATGTGTAGCGAGTTTCATATTTAAAACTTGTCGCGAGAAAGGTCACATGGTGGTAGAAATAACAAGATGCCGTGTGAAAGCTGCAATTAGACACTGACAGAGACAAACGCACAAAGAAGAAATGTTTGCCACGTTTTTAATGATTTATGTCTCTAAATTAGTATTTTTGCAATGCAAATTTTATATTTTACATTGTAACTCTCAGAGTGAACAAAAACCTACTGAAATAAAACCCAAAATGTTTCTTTCTTTCGTTATTTTCAGGCTTCTTGGTTACTTTCAATGTGATTTGGAAAAAAATGATACTATGATGTTATATTATTTTCCAAACATTTTACGGAAAACATGCAATTTTCCATCACCTAAAGGCAAATTTTAAAACTATTGTAATACGACGTGATACATTGTTAAAAATATTCAATCAACAATAAACTCAAAAAAAAGTACTTTGAAAATAGGCAAAAAATGACGTTTGAGATAGCCAAAGTAATTTTATTAGAAAATTTTATAATCGTTTGTATCACACAATAACTATCGAAACAGATGTTCTCGAAACCTCACACATGCAATTCCACCTCTATTGTTAAAATATCTCAATTTCAAGTCCGCCCATAAAAATGTCCTTGTTAAAAATACAAAAAAATGTGGTTCTCCCTTAGATTTTAACGCCTGCACTTGTTGGGGATATTTGAGGGATACGAGACCACCATCACAAAGGGCGTTTCCGGGCGACTGGCGAAATGGAGCCCAGAGAGCGAGCACCGCACGTTATGCAAGGGCGGAAATTTCCTCTGTGGTAGATGCGGACGTGTAGCACTTACAAGGCTGCAGGACGGCGAAGGCAGAAAGGAAAGCTTTCGAGAGCTTTGGCTAAGCGAGGCGACGCAAGACGATGTAGATCGAGTGGAGAAGGAAGGCATGTAATGTAACTGGGCGATATAAAATGAGAAATGTAAACGAAATGAAGTGTAACAAAGGTAGTTGAATAAGCTCGAGATACCATGAATTGAAACTGGGAGAGCAGTTTCGAAACGAGATAATGTTGGCTCTGACAGAGGAAAGAAATGTAAAGCTGAGCAGGGTTATTCCGAAATGAACATCGGAGCTCTCCCGACGTAGAGGAAATGGATTGAGAGTACGAAGCGTTCTGTCTTTTATTGTTCTGAAATTGGAAATATATTGCGCTGCTCGACCTCGCAAATTACCATGTTTTAGTAGATGCAAGTCTTATGCTGTATGTTCCGTGTTATACGCCTCACGGAGGAAACTATTTGCCCAAAGATGACGTTATACCCGTTCCGTTCAATTACCTTTCTAGTGGTGTTTCTAGAAAATTTAGTCAGTTTTTCATCGCAATTTCGCTGCTTTATCGGCAATTTTATCGCACTATCTTAAGCACTGTTATCGACAATAAAATAAAAAATAGGTTTATTTATTCAAAAATAGGTATTTTTATTGTGATCGGTGACTAAGGCCCTGCCAAGGCAGAGGCGTTCGGTGTACTAAAAAGGGAAATTTGATTTGAAATAAAACCATACGGCGCTGGCTGAGAGAAAAAAATTGAAAAATTACAAGTGACAACTACGATAGCGAAATGTTTCTCATTGAATGAAAGAACAAGGAATGAGAAACCAAGAACTGGAATGAGTAGAGCAAAGTAGAAGTGAACGCAGACTGACGGAGGCGAACCGCGCACGAGGCGAAGCGAGGCGAGGGGAGATCTGCACACCCGCGGAGGCCACCTACGCTTATCAGGTCTGCTTAACGCGAGGATCGCGTGTCCAGGGGCTCTCGACCCTTATGCGCCCCCCTCCCGCGCCCGGGTTCGCCTCATTTTACGCCCACGACCGCCCTCGGTTACATCGCCTGCCCCCTCCACCACCGCTCGCTTCCCCGCCTTCCCTCCCCGCCTGCGCTGCATTCGCTCGCCCGCCTGCTCCACTCTGCCCTCGCGCCAACTCTACACCAGCCCGTGCCTGTCGGGTGCCAGGTGTCTGATTGCGCGGCCCTAGAGTTCAAGACTCGGCGGTGGAAGATTGTCGACACTAGATGTTTACGTGGGTCGAATCCAGGTACCGTATGGAGGAGAATTTTAGCGGCCGGCTGCTCTGGCCGGTAGGTATCCGTAGTTTCACGGGTCAATACTAGGCAAATAGGCCCTCGGTGGCTCGTTGGTTAGCGTGCTTGCTTTCCTTGCAATGTGCCAGTGTCCGTTGCTGTGTGACGATGAGAAAGCTCACTTCACAAGCTGAGGAGATCAGAGATACGGCGTTGGAATCGCTATGCGCTAACTACACGCACCCCTCAACTCATGGCCGCAAGACCAGGACGCCGCTGGTAGATATTAGCTCGTGAAGACTTGTTGTGCCAAAGAACATACATACATACATACATACATACGACACTAGGTAAATGCCAGAGAAGTACCCTAACAAATGGGACACGGACGATGCGCAATGTTTTAATTTTTATAAGTACTATCCCCTGCCCTCCATTTGGCATTCACAATTACACTTACATGAACTACAGTTCCACCCATGCCGGGAGCTTAGAATTTGTCCCGGGTGGGGCGGTGCGTTGCTAGGAGAGGTACCTGGAAGGGGACAACTCCTCGAACCGATTTGTAGGTCTGTGCCGGACCTCTCGGGTTACAATATTCGATTCACTCACAGGTCTAATGACCAAAGTAGGTGTGTGCTCAGATACATGAAATACTCATTCAATTCGTGTTTTTTGATGACTCAGGTTTTCCTCGAAGCTTTCAAACATCGATCACCATAAAATTCCCACGTCCATTTAACAACCGGATATTGCTAGATATAAGGAATAAAATCATAAATCAAAATAGTTACATTTCAAAAAACACTTAAAAATTGACAAAATTGAAAAAGAAAACAAAAAAACATGTAGGTAAGAAATTTATGTATCATCTTCAACACCAATAGCAACGTTACTATCAAGTTTTTTGTAAAAAAAAAAACACTGTTAAGTGAAGTGTTCCATTTCATCATTAAAAATAAGTAAACATTTTTTCTTTCACAACAAGAGTTACAATATTGAAATAAAAGTAAACTTCTTCTCTTCAAATACGGCTCATACCTAACATTTTCTTCTTGGTTTCTATTACATTCGTGGTTGATATACTACTTCAAGGTAGAACTGGGTACAACAATACCAGTATGAAAGTGGCATTTAACTCTCTTGGAATAAACTTTCAAGAAAGAAACCAAACGTGATTACTGAGACCAACTCCTCCTCGAGATCTATGTGGGAATTTCACTTTAAACGCTCATCTGAGAAAGTCTGCGTAGTTACTATACTGAGTTAGGGGATGCAAAAGTCAAAACGACCTTTTGAGATAAAACTTCGTTGCTCCACACAAGCATCTGGCCATGACTTTCTATCCCCGCAATATTCTCTTATCTACTCTCGGTGGAAATGCATGCGGGCTCGGTACCTCGGTCACGGGGTGGCGTGTTCGAAGCTCGCTCTGAATGGTTGTTGTCCCCATGTACGCGCGTTTTTGCTGAGGGCCGCGCTTTTTGCTGAACCCAGATCCGAGAATCTGGCAAATGCTTTTAGCGTGTAGTTGAACTGTAGAAGATTCAATAATATTTCTTCTACAATTTTACCATATGTTATCGTTCTTCGTATTTATCTATTCTATCGCTACATCTTGCAGCCCTACACCGCAAAAAATAATAACTGGCACCCATTAGTTTTCTGTGAGCTAGTTACAGGGAATTAGATGATTGATTGATTGATTTTTCCTTGTTTCCGGGCGCGTTAACTGCTTTGGTCATTAGTCCCGTTAGTGTAGTGCATTTTTTTCTCGGGAGATGGCTGTGGTCTTCCCCAGCTGGATGGCGAGATCCGGCGCCAACCTACCGTCGGCTAGTGGGGTTTCCCTCTAACCAGGACTCTCCCACCAGCGGGGCACCGCCCCAGCCAGGCTCTAAACTCCCGACCAGTCTCCCGGAATATGTGGTAGTGTAGTGCACGTTAGTGTAAGTGTGTGTGTGGAAGGGGATAGGATAGGACAGGGAGAGGAAGGAAAGATCACGCGCGGTCCGTGGCCCATTTGGTAGGGTACTGCTCCGGCACTCGCCCGTGGTGATCGGAGAAACCACGGAAAACTACCGATCAGAGCAGCCGGCCGCTAGAATTCTCCTCCAGACAGCGACTGAATTCGATCTAGCTGAAAAGCTAGTGTCGAAAATCCCGCCGCCGTCAGGACTCGAACCTAGGACCTCCCGGTCAGAGGCGCTGCAAGGGAATTAGTAAAAAAAAACTAACCAAACAGATATGGAGTTTGATGTAACAACGTGAACATTTGTTACACAACTGCACACACACACAGGTCACTTAATGAGGCATCAGTCTAAAATTTTTTTTTCCTTTTTTCATATAGATAACTTCATTCCTAAAATGCTGATTGTTGTGAGTAATAGTTATTCTTCTCAGTGTTCTCTGTTGAATTCTCTGCGCCATCACTTCATCCCTACCGTTTCTCTCTCCCCTCGGCTTTCCGCCTTCGCTACAAATACCATCACCGCCCCTCAGCCCTCCTCCGACCTCTTCAACCCTCCCCCTCGCAGCTCCACTGGCCGCCACTTACCCTCCCGGACGCTCTACGCTTGCGGGCGTCGCCGGGGGTATTTTTAATCCCGGGCAGCAAATTGGTGCAAAATTAGCGGCGAGAGGGTGCGCTCGTGCCGGCCGAAGAGGCGGGCGAGGGGGGGGATGGGGGAGCAGGCACCTGCTCGGCGGAGGGGGGGGGCAATCTGGGGTCACGCATCGGCGCCCCTAACCGAGTTACGGCGTCCATACGAGGCCCTCCCCATCCCCACCCCCGCCACGCCCCTGCCGCCCTCGGGCTCCGCTGCTGCCGTGAGCATGGCGAGTCTGTTGCTCCCCGGGGGCCCTCCCTTCAAGCAGTGTTTGGACTAGGATAATTACTACGTATCCACAAAAATGCGCATTTATAATCGGTTTTTCTATGCTACCTTACGAGATGTGGCGTGTAACCTGGTCTTAACCCGGTTGTTGCGCTGGGGGAGTTTCAACGTAATGTCATTAATTTTGGGGCTGCGGTATTTATAGCTGTTTTTCGTTAGCACGTGCCAGTAGGGTGTGTTATTAGCTTCATATTTTGATGGTATTTTTTGGTGTGTCTCAAGTGAATATTTTCTGAAGCATATATTGTATTGATCTGAAAGTTTTACTGAGAAATTTGGAACCTTTTTACTTAGCAAGTACTCACTTCAATGTCCTTGGTTTATTACTTGTGTTTTTACTTACGATGGAAGTGAATGATATTCTGACATCCGTATATAGTGTTTGAAAGCCATTTTTTTCTTTGTAAAATAGAAATATGAAATTACAAAAATCGAATAAGTAATACAACGTCGGTAACGCGTATTATCCAAAATAATGATCATGGAACTTACGCTTTTCAAAGTTGTAGCTACTTTACCTTACCTCGCATTTGAATATGAAACGCGATGATACCTAGCCACTTTTTGTTTTGACAATCGGTTGACTAGAGGAAAGTTATATAAATAAGAGGAAAATTGATCAAGAAAGAGGACCGAACTATTTTTACGTTCAAGCCTTTCTCAGCTGCAATAGGCAATAGTATTGATATTTTATACGTTTATCTGTTGAATTCATCTTTTATATCCCATGAAGTCAATATAATTGTACCTGATATTAAACATTATATTTAATATATTTAAGAGGCATTTTTGAAACCCTACGAAACTTCACTTCAACATTGGACAACATTGTTCTTAACTTAAGATTCTATAGAATATGAATCTAACACAAAGGTACCTATTATATCTGCATATACACACATAATTCCACCAATTTATTACTTTTAGTATTTTCAAATTCTGTTCGTCATTTGACTTAACATCCCTACATCATTAAATGTAGAAAATCTCTCCATCCACAATGATCAACCGCATATTTCCTGTTTGCTTTGCTAATTGCCTCCTCGTTTGTCGCTCCTGAGGTTCGGTGAGGTCCGTGGGCCGTAAAACGAGGAATCATCATAACTTCCGCCAGAGTGCGCATGAACTATCGAGGGCGCTGATCGAGCTGGTTGTGCGTCGATTGCGTTGGCAGCCTTGCCACGCAGAGTGACCGAAGCGTCCTACAGTGCGTGCGAATTAAAGCGAGTGATAAATTGTTCTGACAAGTGTATAATACGCACTACACGAACGCCTGGCGATGATGCCACTCGTGCGAGCATAAACATTCAAACATTCACGTGGCCGGTGCACCCGTTCACCACAATATCGCCCGTTAACAAGACACTTTATCACGGCCACTTTGTAGTCGGCGAGGAAAAAAACAAAAAACAATGTCAGCAGGTGGGTGAAATATCGAACGCCATCATCTTCCTCATGCATTTAAAAAACGATTTGCTTCTCTAACCGACGTTTAATGAAGTTCGTTCAATATACACCTGGGCGTTTTAATGCAAAAAAAATCTATTCGCGTTCTATTCGCTTTTAACAAAATTGGATTCGTTTCAGGGTTTTTTTAAAAGGGCGAGCAATTTCTTTTCGTACGAACGTTAAATGGTTCTCGGCAAGGAATTGCGGAATAACAAAAGTAACTTTAATGGGCGTCCAGAGCGAATCAGAACACGGTATATGTGAAGGGATGAGAAGGAGGCAGATGGGTAAATGGGTATGAAAGCTGGTCGAGGTTTTAACAGAAGAGCAACCTAAATGCAGATTCACGCATGGGGAGATTTTAGAATTTGTAACACTGAATGAAAGGTGGATTTGGTTGCTGTGAATAGGCACACCCGAAAAAATCTCTACAATGCTTACTGTAAATATATAAATGATATATTAAGAAGAATATAATGCTATATTAAGAAGAATGTAATGAGTGAACTGACAAACAACAATATTGTAACTAGTGGTGGAAATAAAAAAATAGAGTAAATAAAAACTAAATTACAGGTAAATGAACCCAAACATAATTGGATAAACAGAGTAACGAAATGAATAATGAAAATGGAAGTACAGGAAATTGGGTTCAAGCTTGTCAGATGTACTGAGATCTTCAAACGTGAAGACAAATGGACCAGCAAGTGTGTCAAACACTGATAAGAAGATACATATTAGCCATAAACACTGTGCGGATATAGTTTGAAGTGAAAAATAGACGAGACGGGATTGGGTTCGTTGAAGTGAGAACTTGTGTGAAAATGACTCGGAGTCGCTGGCATAGACTGGCTCCGAGGACTTGGTTTGCATGGAAGGTGAGAATAAATGTGAATCAGAGCAGTTGTCATATGAAAATCATCTCTTAAACCGAATCATATAACCTGCTAATTTTAGATTTGAACTTCATATATCTCAATCTTCAGCTGAGAATTCGCAATTTCGCAAACTCAGCGAGTTGCTATTAATTTACATAAAATTTCACATTTCCAGATCAAACGATATAGAAGAGAACTTTTTAATGCTACGACTAGCAGAAAAAGTTTGAACGTCTAAAACCGTTAATTCGAACCACCGCCCACAGTGGGGACAGCAACGTAACTCCTACAAAACAGGCGGAGACTTTGCCAAGTGGGGACGCGGAGGATACAAAACAGGTAGGTCCTGCGAAAGTGGAAGCCAAGCAGAAGCCAAGCGGCTTCGGCGACTGGGCGAAGCAGGCTTTTTGCTCGCTCAGCCTCTGGAGGAGGCGTGGCGGCGGGAAGCCGGACTCAGCCGCCCAGAATAGTCGGTGACCAGGCGCGACCGAGTTCGTAAGTGCGCGAACGATGGAAAAAGAACGAGAGCTTGGCGCAAGACAATGAGTAAGCACATTTACGGGAAAATAGTCAAATGATCGTGAGAGAACGTATTGCCAGAAGCTGTTTCATTGATTTGATTAATTACTTTCTAGTAAATTCAGTGATATTGTTACGAATACAATTAAAAATTAAATTTCAGTATAATGCAGCTTGTTAATGGGTCATAAATCTTAAATGTTCTAAAATATGACTCATGTAAATACAGGTCCGTAAAATTGTATGGCCATTCTATTAAAATTAAAGCATACAAAATAATGGTTTTGAATTGATAGAGAAAATTTGATCCCTCCGAGTCATTCTATGCAAGCGAATCCGAGTCATTTTCGCACAAGTTCTCGCTTCAACGAACCCAGCCCCGGTTCATCTATTTTTCGCTTCAAACTATTTGCACACAGTGTGCATGGCTAGTGTATATATCTTCTTATCGGTGTTGGACACACTTACTGCACTTGCTCATTCACTATGATAAATGTAGAATGCACTTTTCTGCTATTGCGATGTAGCAGAATGAAGATGTAAGTAAAACTCATACAATGCACATTATTAGTTATAACGACTCATTTTTTATAAGATTGCTTGTCAAATCTATTACCATCATGTGTTACATGTAACAATTCAAGCAGGCACGTAGAGTATTAATTTATTTTGATAAAAGAAATGATTCGTGGGAGAAAATAATATTTTAAGTCACAACGTAAACTGTCGTATATTGTGTGAGGTCTAGAACCTTCCGTTGCTTAGCATTCGATAATAAGAGGCTGAGAGCGAGACGGTAACATCACGATACGAGAAACCGCGTCTTTGCGTCGTCTGGAGTGAAACGCTCGCGAACCAGGCAATTGTGCCCTGAATCTCGCCGCAGCCGGTCGGCGGTGAATGCGCAGCCGAGCGGGAGGGCGGAGGCATTCATTCGTTCGTTGGCGGTTATCAAAAATTATCCAATAAATCGCGCACTGCGGACGCGCGCGCGTATTCAATTCGCAATAATGGCGTGGGAGCAGCGGCGGCAGAGGCTGCGTGTGGGAGAGGCGGGCAAGCGGCGCGGGGCATCGCGGGGAGGTGCGGGTGGAGCGGGGCGGCGCGGGGTATCGCGGGGCGGCGCGAGGCGGCGCGGGGCGGTGCGGCGCGGGGCTGCATGGGATGGCGTGGAGGGAAGGGGGGAGCGGAGCCGATGGGCGGCCTACACTGCTGACCGCCGCCGGTTTGGCGCCCATTTCACCGTGCGGGTGTATGACCGCATGGGCGCTTTGACGGAGATGTGCTGAATTTTAAATCTCCTACATGCCATCCCATTGTTTCCCGAAACGTTTCAACTTTTGATTAGGCATTTTCGAGATTTTTTGTTTTTTGTTTTCAGGACTAAAATGATATCCGCTGGCCTTTCAATGTTTGCTGTTCAAATAGTATCTCAGTATGTAAGGTCGCTTTGTATCTTTGTAAATTTGTTTGTGGATGAAATTCGATGTTTAGAAGAAGAAAAAATGTCAAAAAAATCACACGACTACGCCTCATTTCTCTATGTTTAAAATAGTTATATATGCACCAAGGCCGTCACAGGATTTCTAATAATCGAGCGGCGACAATATCCTCGAGTGCGTTTTACCGTCTGAGGTCATTAGAACCAGTTAACGCCCCTGGTACATGCATACTTTTATTTTTAATCTAAATTTATTGATTCTGATTTACTTATTATCTAATTAACTAGATGTTAACTTGTATTGGGTTGTCTTTTCGTATTTCCCTCCTATGATTCCCTTTCATAATTCCCTCTCATAATTCTCTTCGTAAGGAAACATGTAGCATCATTCAACTGTTTTCATATTTCCCTCCTAACCAGGCTCCTCTCGATCCAGGAAAGTTATGCAGCGTATATCAAACTCCCTATCGAAGGGAATAACAAGCTATAACGTACGAGTATCAGTAAAAAATAAAAGGTATTATTGGGCCATGAATAATAAATCAAACCACAAAAGCCCTATGAAGTTTTAAAAATTTTATCAAGAATATGAAATGCAGGATATCAAGACGAAGTTATGTATCGAAATAAGACAATTTTTATCGTTTGAGAGAAAAATGATGAAAGTAAGCATACATCGTAGCATAATGTTGGTCGAATCATACGAACGATAGATTGTAAGAAGCAAACTCAGGTACACCGTTATGAAAAACAAAACCCTCTACTTTGCTTCGTGCAGTCGGGTGAAAAGAATATAGAATGAAGGATTTTTATCGCCTCTCTGAAACTTAATTGGTGCCACTATATTTAAAATACTTTCAGGAATATATGTTTTATTTTTTTTTTTCACACATGTAGATCACTTCAAAATAATATAATGTTTTTACTTTTTCATTCAGATTCACATTTCACTGAGTTCAGTAAATGTTGCGTTTTTTACGGAATATTTAATTGAAACATGTGAATTTGCATTTGTAAATAAAATATTATTTCTTAGAGAAAATTTTCACTAGAAACCTTATATTTTGCAACGGACAGCAGTCGTTACTTGAGATAATAGAATGAATATTTGAAATTAGTACGTGGTGTTAGAATCATTGATTGATTGATTGATTGACTCTACTTCCACTACTGTTATTGATTGATTTTTTCGTGTTTTCGGGCGCGTCAACTGCTTTGATCATTAGTCCCGTTATTGTAATGTATGTTTTTCTCGGGAGATGGAGGTGATCTTCCCCCGCTGGATGGCGAGATCCGGCGCCGACCTACCGTCGTCTAGTGAGGTTTCCCCCTAACCAGGACTGTCCCACCAGCGGGGCACCGGAACAAGCTCTAAGCTCCCGACCGGTCTCCCGGAATATGTAGTAGTGTAGTGCATGTTAGTGTAAGTGTGTGTGTGTGTGTGTGTGTGTGTAAGGGGAGAGGATAGGACAAGGAAGAGGAAGGAAAGATCGCGCGCGGTCTGTGGCCCGTTTGGTAGGGTACTGATCGGGCATTCGCCTGGTATTGATCGGAGAAACCACGGAAAACTACCTATGAGAGCAGCCGGCCGCAAGAAGTCTCCTCCAGACAGCGACTGTATTCGACTTGGCTGAAAAGCTTGTGTCGAAAATCCTGCCGCCGGTTAGAATCATGAACGGCTCCAAATTCAGTGGGGAAAAATCCCTGCGGCTCTGGTTGGAACACTGCGCGGCTAACGTTTGTCTTGAGCCGTTTCACCCTTGAACAGACTTTGCGTACTCGAGGGACGACGGGCACACTGGACCCTAGGGCCGTCCTCGAGCGGAGCGGAAGTTGTGAGAACTCGACGGAAGTTGCCAAGAGGACTGCGAAACTTCTCTCGTCCCGCCGGGATTAAACTATTCTCGTACGTCGAGCGACTAAATATATCCCGCCTCAAAATAGAACTGTCGGTTTTTTCCTTTAATGGAAGCTGCCCGCAACTACACAAAATCGTATTTAAGAACCCGGCTGCTTTTCCGCCTGGCGATGCTCGTGACATTGTGCGGTCCGTGCGCCGTTGCAGCGACTCTCCCACGCGCGATTAACCCCGCCGGCCCTCTACGCTTGCTGGGCGACAGCGCCGCGCCCCTGACTGCGGAGTGCACGGGAGGGCGCCTGGGGAGGGAGGAGGGAAGTGGGACCATAGGAGGAGGCACGAGGGAGGAGGGAAGTGGGATGGGAATCAAAGAACGAGGCACGCCAGCGTGGAGGCCCGAGCGGGTTGATGCAGGCATGTGGAATGAGTAAAGGACGAGAGATGGAGAAGGAGTGAGGAGGGGATGGACTTAGGGAGGGATGGAGAGATAGGGGATGGAGTGAGGCGGGGTTGGAATGAGAAGGGGATGGAGTGCGGTGGGGATGGACTGAGGAGGAGATGGAGTTAGGAGAGGATGGAATGAGGATGGGATGGAGTGAGGAGGGGAGGTCATGAGAAGGGGATGAAGTGAGGCGGGGTGGAATGAGGAGGGGATGGAGTGCAGTGGGGATGGACTAAGGAGGGGATGGAGTGAGGAGGGGACGGAGAGACCCTGGGAGGTCATGAGAAGGGGATGAAATGAGGCGGGGTGGAATGAGGAGGGGATGGAGTAGTGCGGGAAGAGAGGAGAGTGAGGAGGGGAGAGCAGAGGAGGAGGATAGAACAGCGGAGGATGAGATGGAAAGTGTGTAGGAGGGGGGTGGTAGAGAGATTGGTGGATGGAGGGGAGAGTGAAGAATGGATAGCGGAGGGGGAGGGGAGAAGGGAGAGGGTAACTGAAAATGAATGTCGGTGACGTGCGGTTGATCGCTGTCAAGATTTGAGTTTGCAAAATCCTGTCAGCAGTACTTTGGGTGAGCAGTACTTGAGCTGGGTTGCGAGAGGTATATTTGGATTGGTAAACAATGGTATGATGAGTGGCGTGTAACAAAATGTGATATGAAATTGTAGGTGACCAGTGATGCTGTCTGACAAGGTAATGGGAATAATGGGTTGTGTCAGGCAGGTGGCGTTGTGGGTTATGGATAGTAAATCCAAATGAATGTGTGTGGGGACGGGGATTTTCCAAGTTTGAGTCGGGTGTCTGAGGGGGCTTCAGATGGCTTGTCTATGGGAGGTTAATGATGGCAAGAGTTGAGCGTGCGACTAGTAGTTGACGATAGGTAGTGGAGTAATGATCATTGTGGATATTAGTTGAAGGGCGCAGTTGAGGGGCTGCTGACTGGGCGTTGAGGGCCAGTAGGGATCGGTGTTTGGCGATCACTGGGCGAGGAACGAGAGGGAGAAGCGAAAGACGAATGGGAGAGAGAGAGAGAGGGTGAGGGAGCGGTGAGAGCCGAGAGGGAGAGGCGAGCGACAAGTTGGAAGGGGTGAAGGAGAGAGAGGGGCAGGCGGCGAGCGGCGGGCGGCGGGCGGCAGGCAGGAGGCGAGGAACGAAAGGGGAGAGACGAAAGTCGAATGGGAGAGGGGGAGGGAGCGGTGAGAGCCCAGAGAGAGAGGCGTGCAACAAGTCCGAAGGGGAGAAGCAGAGAGAGAAGCGGGAAAGGGTGGCGGTCAGCGGGCGGCGGGCGGCGGGCGGCGGGCGGCGAGCAGGAGGCGAGGGGTGGCTCGACCGTATTCTTCCCTTCCTCCCTCCGCGCAGTAGTTAGCGTGAGGGGCGCGCGCGGCGCGGAGCCGAGTGGCGCCGGGCGAGGTGCGAGCGACAGCGGAGGAGGCGCCGCGAGACACGAGAGGAGCGCGCGCCGCGAGAGGGAGGCTGAATGGAAGTGCGAGCGAGGCGCGAGTACAAGTGCGGGTAAAAAATCTGAATGCGAGCGAAGCGATTATACAACGCGCGTCGGCACAAGGGTAAGGGCTTACAGAGAGCAGAAAGAGGGCTGTGATACGAGGAATAGATGCAAGTATGAATGCGTGGGTCACACATTCGAAAGCGACTTCAATGACTTCGTGTGTGAGAGGGGAAATGAAAGACGACGGACCTAGTCACGGCGGAATGGATGTGATAACGCTACCAATGGCGTTGATGACGAAATTCAAAATAAAGCAGCTCAGGAAAATGACTTCTCTTCACATCAGAGAACTGAAAAGAACGATCGTTTTGAGGAAATGGATTTTCGTATTTGTAAATGAGGGTGTTATGATAACATTTCCGTATTAAAATATATGAGAATAAATTGATGGAAGCAATTTTCATTTTTTGAGTTGTGTAGTTCGATTGAAAAATGTCATGATGTAAAAACATTTTATCATCCCTCTCCAATTTCAAATACTGATTCTATTCTTGTTATTCATATTAAATTGTGCTGTATTGCATTATTTTATTCATCACTGAGGTTGTATTTATCAACACACCATAAGTTAGCTACAGTTTGATATACAGGCTTAACTATTGATTTATCTTGAAACGAAATTTATTTTTAATATTGGATGGTTTGTGTATGGCATTTGCTTTTCTCGTGAGCAAATTATATTTATAACAGTATAATTAGTTAATTATTCTGAAATTACTCTGACAGAATGTGATAGATGTTCAGTATTAAATAAATATTTTGATACGTTCATTAGCTTTCCCAATTTGCATAATTATAAATTGAATATAGATAATTTATATTTATGTCGCAACATTTGTGCGCCCTGACGTTAGAAATATTGTTCCTGATTTCACTGTTACACCTATAAACTAAACGTATATTATTTCTTAATAAAAACTACGTATTATCTGTCATAATTTGATTGATACGCATTTTAGAAATGCTGTGCCGTAAGGAACTAAAACGAGTTATGAGTTATGTTCTTTCTTTGGACGAACTATCTAAGACTTTTTATAAACTCTGGTAAACTAGTCTGTGATAGAATGCCGAGGAAAAAAGGAAATGGAGATGTACTTATATTTTTCTGATGAGTCTCTTACCGGCGTCGGTTTTCGACATTTATGGTTGAATTATTTTCTCGTGCTGTATCTGCGCTCTATATCTCTTGAATGCTTCGGGCAAGAACTGGGTTACGTTTGCAACAAGTATTGGTTTTCTTTATGCATCAACAATTATGACGTTTGTGCGAGTCTGAAACTGTGATGAGCGCATTAATCTTTGCCGTGCCGTGACACACAACTGCTACGTTGATGTGCTGATCCGGAGAGTCATCCACAACGAGTCACTTCTAATAATGAATCTAGGGACAGCGATTACTGGAGCATTACCCAGAACTTAATGAGTGCTTCCTCATAGCTTCGAAACAGAATTTTTCAACAGGATAACGTCCGGTTGCATACACATAATGAATACTTTAATCTTAATATGACCTTCAGACTACCGACTATTCGGCTACATCTGAGATGAAAGGTTTTGGTCGAAAAGTGGTAACGATGCTATTTGAATGATGAAGCAATGGTGGAACAGAGTAAATAAAACGCACTTCTACACATGCTGAGAGTACATGGAGCTTTGACCTTGAGCCGGCTGGAACGGCCAATGGAAGATACCTGGATGGGGCCCTGTATGCGACGTTGAGGTCGGCGCCATCCAGCGCGGAAAGAACATGGCTACATCCCGTGATAAAAGCATGCACTACACGTACGGGACGAACAACCAGCAGTCGCAAGTAAAAATCAATTTACAAGGATCAACTGAGCCCACAATCCCGTGAAGAGCAAAATGAGAGCGGCCCAATCGGAATATCTTGGGACATCCCAGTCAGTAGTTTAACAAACGTAAGGAACCAAAATAATGGCTCAAATAGGGCTCAAAAACATTTGGATTCAGCTCTAAGAACCCCATGGAATGAAAAATGTACCTAAAGGGCTTAGAGAAGTAACAAAATAAGCCACACTAATCTTATCAAACCTTATTCTATACGTAAATGTTAATACGTTGGTTGTAGTGAAAGTCGTGTTATGTCTTGTTCACTTTTATGAAGAGCTTGGGGTAGAAACATAAGACATATTTCCACTAAAATCGAAATGATAACTTTTACAATCAGCGAAGGCTTTCTGTAGCTTGTGTGGCTTATCTTGTTACTTCCCCGAGTTCCTCATCTATATTTCCTCTCTCCGTTTAAATGAAAACGTTGTGCGTGCATTTTGAGTCATTTCGACCCATTGTGTGTGTATATTTTATTTTTCTGACTCGATCCAAGAGTTGTGTATGCATTTGGAGTCATTTCGACCCATTGTGTATTTATATTTTATCTTTCTGACTCGATCCAAAGGTTGTGCGCGCATTTTGAGTCATTTCGACCCATTGTGTGTGTGTGTACATTTTCTCTTAATGACACGATCCAAAGGTTGTGCGCATATTTGGAGTAATTTCGACCCATTGTGTATTTATATTTTCCCTTTCTGACTCGATGCAAGAGTTGTGTACGCATTTTGAGTCATTCGACACATTGTGTATTTATATTTTCTCTTTCTGACTCGATCCAAGAGTTGTGTACGCATTTTGAGTAATTTCAACCCATTGTGTGTGTATATTTTCTCTGTATGACTCGATCCAAAGGTTGTGCGCGCATTTTGAGTCATTTCGACCCATCGTGTGAGTACATTATATTTTTCTGACTCGATCCAAGAGTTGTGTGTGCCGTCGTTGGACCCTCTGTCCAGTGCGCTGACCGCCGTTCGTCTGTCCGTTGCAGCGGCGACCGCGACGTCGGCGCGTGCGGTCGAGCAGCTCCCGCTGGCCACGCAGCTGCGCGCGCAGCAGCACCAGCGCGCCCACCAGCACCAGCACCAGCACCAGCCGCAGCCGCAGTGGCCGCCCTGGACGACGAACGAGGCCGCCCACGCGCCGGTGAGTACCACACTCGGTGTCACCACACCCAACATGTAAATAATAATAATAATAATAATAATAATAATAATAATAATAATAATAATAATAATAATGTATTTAACGTTACTGGGTCGGTAGTCCGAATTCGCCGGCCAGCTACCAGTGTCCCCCTTGCCTGGGTCTAGTTAACTTCCCATGCTTGGGGTAAGAGCGATATGAGGCGAACATGACATATTCTCTTCACCGTAACTAGCAAGATCCGCCTGCTGGAGGAGCTTTTCTTCGTCACACAGCGACAGAAACTGGACGGTTTTAAAGGAATGCTATAGCTCTATTTTTGCCTCGACCAGGAATCGAATCGGGGACTACAGCATGGGAAGCTAGTACGTTGCCCATCAGCCATCCGAGAGGCCTAAATAATAATAATAATAATAATAATAATAATAATAATAATAATAATAATAATAATAATAATAATAATGTATTTGGCGTTTTGGGTCGGTAGTCCGAATTCGTCGGCCAGCTACCGGTGCCCCCCTTGCCTGGGCCTAGTTAACTTCCCATGCTTGGGGTAAGAGCGACATGAGGCGAACATGACGTATTCTCTTCACCGTAACTAGCAAGATCCGACTGCTTGAGCTTTTCTTCGTCACACAGCGACAGAAACTGGACGGTTTTAAAGGAATGCTACAGCTCTATTTTTGCCTCGACCAGGAATCGAATCGGGGACTACAGCACGGGAAGCTAGTACGCTGCCCATGAGTCATCCCAGAGGCCTAAATAATAATAATAACAGCAATAATAATAATAATAATAATAATAATAATAATAATAATAATAATAATAATAATAATAAACAGCTTTTTAGCAACAAAAAAGGTTTTGATACTTCACCTATTCGAAATGTGTTTTACATTAACCTTGTTTGTGTCTTATATGAAGCTCCAACAACCACATTTTTGGGACACAACGGCAATTATTTCAATGAAGCATTAAATATTTTGAATTACCAATTGGTAGAAAAATGTCCTTGAGTTTTTAAGAGTTTTATTACATACACATCTACTACATATACCTCTGTGTAATTAGTGTGAGTACAACCTAAACCGATTTTTGAAAATAATTTATTGATTCAAGGATGATTTGTTCTATGTGTACTTTCTTAAGTTCTGTTGACGATTCTGTAGAATCATTTGTCATTTGACATATATTTGGATGGCGTAGAGTTTTCAGCAATTCATATTGATAAATTTGGTAAATCCGGTGTAATTACTCATTTGTATAACATATTTTTATTTACAAGAAAAAGTAATTATATGCTTTAAATTTTATATGATTCAGTTTTTAAATGTATATAATTTTTAATCATGTTGCTCTACAATCCACATTCTGTCCATTTGGATCGTCATGAAACAAGGGTTCTTGACGTTAGCGTTCTCAAATCTCAATGGTGCCACAACTGGAAACATTTGTGCAATGAGCAAAAGTACATTCTTTCTCCCAATAATTTTAACCTTTTCAATTTTTCAAAAATTGAAAACGCTCTGCGAAATATAGACCTACGCCGTTTTTAAGAGTCCTTAGCTCCATTCTTGAAAAACATTGAAGAAAAAAATGAAGCCTTTTTTAAGAAAGAGCCTCCTTAAATTGCATTAACTTTAAGCAGAAATTATTCGGAAATAACTTTTTTTAATTGTATATGGTCATTTTGAAAGCAATATTTTTACAACAGATTTTTTCTAGACACATATCTCTATTTGAAATATTGAAATTTTGCAAAGCTAATTTTTTAAATTTTCGAAAATTCATAATGTTTGCCAGAAATGGGTTTAGCACCATTTTTTATCGTCCTTTGCTGCTTACGATGAGAAAATTTAAAGAAAAAATAGGAGCCGTTTTGAGAAAATAATTGTTTAAATATTACGTATGTTTAACGAATATTACTCAAAAACTGCTCATATTTTCGAAAATTTGTTCACGGCATGCCTTTTATTATTTCAAGATCGGTTTTTGAACAACAGATTTTATTAACAAAAAAAATTCTTTTACAATTTTTGCTGTAGGAACACATCAAAAAAACTTGAACTTTTGCTATTTACAGAAATATCAGGAATTTTAAAGAAAATTAGATCTCCTCTATTCATTGAAGCCTTATTTACGTTACATAAGTTCAGCACTATTTTAAGAAAAAACAACTGAAAAATAAAAGCAAATATGGCGATTCTATGTGTATTTCATAGATATACTACTAACAAATCGTAGTAATTTCTGTAAGCTCCTGTGAGGTAATTTATATTTATGGCATGGTATTTTATAACAATTCAAATGTCAATTGTATTCTGTGAGTATTCGCTTTTAGCATTTGTGGCTTGTATAAATACATAGGGTTACTTATAATGAAGAAAATTTGAATTTGCGGTTTACAAAATTGGTGCACTTCCATAAATAAATTTAATTAACAAATATAACTCACTTAACAGAAATTTCATTAGAAACTTTTGCAACAATCTATTCGTCTACCCCCACAAAATAATTTATAATGGATTTGAACATTTTCCACAATGTTTTGTAAATGAATTATGGAAGGTCTATTTAAAGTAATTCATTATAATAGAAATAATATAAACCAGACTTGTGTTGAAATAAAAGATTATGTTTTGATTATGTTTATACTTGTGAGTGAAAATACATGAACAAATCGAACGAAGAATGGCTAATTATGAAGTCAAATAAAATGTATTTTCATTATTTTCATACTATCGAATCAGGATTAAACTAATATTGTTTTAAAACATGAATACTTCCAACATTTTTGATCATACGATTTAAATACCAAATCGGATTCATTTTAATATTTTACCCATAAAATGAACTGCAATTGTAATAATATGCTCGACGAATTTTAAAAATTGAGTCGATATTTTGCTGATATTACATGCAAGCATTTCAATAAATATCGTATAAGAGTCATTTTTACGTTTTTATAAGTTGGAAATACAATTTTACTAGTAAGCGGGAAATATTAATGTTTATATTTTATTGCAACGGAAGGTGGTTTAAATGTCAAAATGTCTGAAATAAAATATTTGTGAGATAGGGAATGTAATGCATTTTGTCAGTACAACAAAGCAGACTAAATGAATCAATATATCAGATTTGACATACATGTGGGTAACCTTTAAATCACTCTTGCATGAAGTAACGATTTATGAGTTCCTCGAGTTGATTTAACTCTCATGAAAAGCGAATAGTTTGGGTACGTGTGTGACAGACGATATTTAGAATATATAATGCATATACCACAAAGATATCCTTGCAGCGAAAGAGTATATTAAAAACTGTCTGGAGCATTCGGAATTGAATACTTTAAATATAATGATGTACGTACTGTATAATGATGTAAATGAAAATAATTGCAAATGGCGGTGACGGTGTTCCTCTGCTGAAACGTGATATCCAATGCGGACCTATAAGTCATGTTGCGGGGTTTTCATGTTGCAGATACGTCCTCCAGTGGGATACTTTTGCATCTTTGACCAGCTCTAAGCTCTCGACTTGTCTCCCCACATGTGTAGTAATATAGTGTATGTAGGTGTGAGTATAAGGAAAGAGGAGGGACAAAGGGTGAGGAAACAAAGGTCTTGCGCAATTCGTGGCTTCTTTGTTAGAGTATTGCTCGGACATAGATCGGGACTGGTACTGATAAGAGAAACCACGAACGACTACCGATCAACGCAGCCGGGCCCAAAAATTCTCTTCCAGATAGAAGAATTCCATACAACTATGCAGGTACCGTCGAAAATCCGTCGGGACTCAAACCCTAGTACCTCCTGGTCAACGATGCTGCGAAGGCACTGTTGCATGTGTTTGATGATACTGACTCCGACAGCGGATGCCTACGCTTTCCATGTTGCATCTGATCTCTCGCTGCCGCTGAGAAAGAACAGTTGTTCTGGCAAGTGGCTGTGCGCAGGAGTGAGCTTGCAAACGAGCAAGTGCATGCGTGACTGCGGCGATCGTGCAAGTACTGGGGCAGAGAGGCAGGCGAGGCAGGACGAGCGAATTCGCGCAGAACATCGCTGCTTGTTGAGAGGACGCGAACACGACTCAGTTGCAAATGTTGCAGTGACCGCTAAACTCGTCTCTGACCCCTTCGGAGACAAAACGCAACTGGAAACGGGAGCGGACCAACTTCCAGGAGAGAATGGGCGCCTGCATGCGTGATAGAGATGGACGGATAGGCGCCAATTTTATGAACATAATACGCACTACACCCCAGTTACGGTAAGGTATGCAGGATGGAGTGATGCACGCTTAGTGTACTCGAAGGTCATGGATGCACTACACCCGGGTTACGGTAAGGTATGCAAGAGGGAGTGATGCACGCTTAGTGTACTCGAAGGTCTTGGATTTGAGACCCGACAGTGGTGAATTTTAGAAAATTGCTCAATTGCTAGGTATTTATAATCTGTACTTGTTTGTGATTAGAGATTATCTATCTAAATTGAATTTAGACCTTGAGAAAGATACTTTTTTCAGAAATTTCATTTGATTTGTTGTCTTAAGTTTCGTTGACAGGGAGATCTCAGGATCGACTTCCAATCGTGGCGGACCCCCCACACCAGCCTCAGTATTTGGGAGGTCGTTGCCACCACGTTTCTACAGTGCGACCATTTTATAAATGTGCTGATAGCGCGGGGATTTGGCCTCGGCGAACGAGGCCATGGGGCCGGGGAAATCGAGACATAGCGGTCCGTAAAATCGCCGAAGAAGGAAAGGTGTCTTTTCGTTACTGAAAAGTTTAAATTGTACTCATATTATAGTAGATGCTGAACTGCTCACCTGGGCTCTGATACATTCTTGACATCTAAATAAGTTTTGGTTCATTCGGTAAAGCTAGACTTCAAAACCTGGTGATTGAACTCTTTTGAAAAGACAACGAAGTCTCTTGCTCGTCCTGGCAGTCCCCTTTGTGAGCCAGCTGTGACTGTTTTCATGTAAAGCAGCTAACGTATGATAGATAATATTTTGTTTACTTCGTGACACGTAAGTACATGGGCTTATCAAGTACTCATTCATGTGGGCAAAAGAGAAGGCTCGTTCAGATTTGCCTTTCAAGAAATTTTATGGCTTAGCTGTTATTCCAATCATCAGAAAGAAAATATTCGATGATCAAAAAATACTAAAATACATATCACGTGGATATCTTCGTTTGTATCAGAAGTTTTCACATAGCCACAAACTCAAGTGGATATCAATGATGCTGATATTAATAAAGAAAGAATATTTTTCATATCCTGATACCACAATACGTTAATTCATATCATTGTATATTTGTTCTATGATTATATTGTTTCATGAACCAAAAAATAAATATTTTTTTAAAAATATTTTATAAGTAGTATTTTATAAATGAAATAAGTCCAGGATATCAAAACGGTTCTGTACATCAAAGAAATGCACATTTTTAAGTGACAAAGTAGCCCAAGCAATTAATAACGACTTGTTCTACAACTTTTGTGTAGAACGTAAATTTCCCAGATGCCAGCTGTGTTTCTATTTTTCTCAAAACTATGGAACGAGAACTTATTTCTCTTTTCAAATCACCATTTCAATTGATCTTCCCGCTTGAACATTTCCATCTTAGGCACCGTGTGTCTAAACCTTTCATTCTCATCGTATCGCGCGCCTCACATCGTAAGACCCAGGGAATGAGGGAGGAAGAGAACACGGGTAGGGGAAGAGAGTGGGAGGGAGAGAGCTGGCTAGAGAGAAGGGAAGTGAACGAGAAGAGAGAGAGAGAGAGTAAGAGAACATGGTGATGAAGAGAGGCATAATTAAGTAGAGTGAGTGCGCTTTCAAGTAACGGGCGGTAGTCCGGTAGCGAAGATAGTAGACCAGTCTACCGACACACGCACAAAGCGTGAATAGCCAGCCAGCATGTTTGACCGTAACCCTTCATCGAAAGCGTGGACCCGCGTTCAGAGAGATGTCGCGTTAAGATAGGAGCTACAGAACAGGTTGGTGAAGCAAGAAAAATTATGCAGCGAATGTGATAATCGGATACATGTTATGTTCACGCATCAACGATGAAAACGAAAATGGATGTTGGAGCTCGGGCCTGGCCGGTATGAGAAAGTATATGAGCGTGTGGGCCTGTCAGGGTCCGGAAGCGACCGGGTGCACACGATTCCACACGAACAATATTATAGAAGGAGCGTCTGTAAGGACGACGTCATACCAAAGAGAGTGTGCATGGCTTTGGGAGGGCTGAGTGAGTGCGGGCGGCCAGCGCAGCACAGAGCGACAAGCGAGCTAAGCAGCGAGCGCTGGCGTGGAGAGCCCGCCGACGCGTTTCGGCCGCATCGCCGACCGCCTCTGTCGAGAGAAAACGCGGGGGCGGGGGCGACGGCCGTTGAACAGGCAGGGCTTCGTGGAAGCGTGGGCGTGGACGCGCGCGAATTGTATCGCGCGCGGGCGGTGGGGCCGTGGGCCACAAGGGCCCTTCTGGCTCCGGCACGGCACGGCGCGGAGAGAGGAGGGGCCGGGAAGGGCAATGCCTGTCGGGGAGGGGACGTGAGGGGTGGCGGCGCGGGGCGAAGTGGAACGGAGCGGGGATTGGTAGAGCCGGGAGGAGCGGGGCGGAGGGGGACGAATTACGCCGGATTGATTGATTTATTGATTGTTATGATTCCAGTCGCGTCAACTACTGTGGTCGTTATTCCTGTAAGTGTAGTTTATGTTTTTCATTGGGAGGTGGCGGAGATCTTCCCCCACTAGATGGAAAGATCCTGCGTCGACCTACCATTGCCTACCGGGGGTTTCCCTCACCAGGTATCTCCCACCAGCGGGACACTGCCTCAGCCAAAACAAGTTCTAAGTCCTCGACCGGTCTCCCGGCATGTGTGGTAGTGTAGTGCATGTTAGTATAATTGCGTGTTAGTGTAAGTGAATGGAGAGGACAAGGAAGAGGAAGGAAAGATGGCGCGCGGTCTGTGGCCTGTTTGTTAGGGTACTGCTCCGGCATTCGCCTGGTGTTAATCGGAGGAACCACACAAAACTACCGATCAGAGCAGCCGGCCGCTAGAAGTCTCCAAGCAACGACTGAATTCGACCTAGGTGAAAAGCCAGTGATGAAAATCCTGCCGCCGTCAGGACTCGAACCTAGGACCTAGAACCTCCCAGTCAGAGGCGCTGCAGTGACATCAGTTGATGCACTGAGCCACCGCTGCCGGTACGAAACAAGCCGGGAAGTGTGGGGTGACGCTGGGTGCGCGGGACGGATTTGGCTGAAGGACTGGAGCGGGCTGCGAGGGGTGGGGGTGGGGCGTGAAGAGGCGGGGCGGGGAGTGAGTTCGTGCGAGTCCTCGTCTCTCCGGCGGGCGCGGCCGCTTTGTCCTCCGCCCCACTTGTGCGGCGAGCGCCCACGCACCGGCCGGGAATCGATCCCCGCACCCCGCGCACGCACTCGGACTGTCCTCCACGGACAGCCGGAAACTCCATTACGGGAAGCGACTCGACCGCACGACCCTCGTTTCGTTGCCATGGCGATGAAACCAAGGTAATACTTTGTAGATTTTCGTTTCGTTGCGTGTCGTGTCATCTGGCCGTTTAATGAAGTAGCCAGGTCCACTCAACCTGTACGTATTATCAACATTTTTTTGGCATCTCAAATACCTTTGTGATAAAGGAATGAACAGTCTCACAACTTCTGAAACTGTCTGTCCTGCTACCGTGTCATCGCGTTCGTGTCACCGCGCACTGTGAGTAGCTGGTTCTGTTGAAACGTAGGTGTTCATACACCAAGCTCTTGTCGTATTTATTACATGATATTTATTACATATATAAAATATATTAATTGATTATAACTAGATCAGTTTTCATACCGGGAGCGATAGCTCAGTGCATCAACTGATGTCACTGCAGCGCCTCTGACCGGGAGGTCCTAGGTTCGAGTCCTGACGGCGGCAGGATTTTCGGCACTAGCTTTTCAGCTAGGTCGAATTTAGTCGCTGTCTGGAGGAGAATTCTAGCGGCCGGCTGCTCTGATCGGTAGTTTTCCGTGGTTTCTCCGATCAACACCAAGTGAGTGCCGGAGCAGTACCCTATCAAACGGGCCACGGACCGCGCGCGATCTATCCTTCCCATTCCTTATCCTTTCCTCTCCCATTATACACACACACACACACTTACACTAACATGCACTACACTACCACATATCCCGGGAGACCGGTCGGGAGCTGAGAGCTTGTCCCGGCTGGGGCGGTGCTCCGCTGGTGGGAGAGTCCTGGTTAGGGGGAAACCCCACTAGCCGACGGTAGGTCGGCGCCGGATCTTGCCATCCAGCGGGGGAAGATCACCGCCATCTCCCGAGAAAAACATGCACTACACTAACGGGACTAATGACCTGAGTAGTTGACGCGCCCGGATACATGAATCAATCAATCAATCAAATCAGTTTTCATTCATTGTTAAGATTGCATAATACATGTTTAATTCAATAAACTATAGATGGGGTCGGTATTTACTGAGTATTTACTTTTTGAATCTCATAATGCTGGAATGTAATGAGAACAAATTTGACGCAACGATATGTATAATTCTGTAATAACTACGTAACATATATACTGCTAAAGATATTCCTGAATCCTTCAGTTTGTTTCAAATTCGAAGTCTTGAGATTCCCAGCGTCATTCCACAAGGATTGAGGAATTCCAACGAATAGTTTAGAAGTTTGCGTTGTTCACACACAATGGACGGAGGAAGGACGGCCGGACGAATGGACGGACGTTTTAGCGATAACCAATTTTTCGGTATTAAGAACACCCAAATTGCGTTTTCTGAGTACACAACAAGTTAGAGGATGTAACATACAACAATTTAAACTAGATTTACCTCCTTTTTTTTGGTATTGGGGACACACAATCAAAGTTTTGCTATCGAAAAACTTGTTTTACTTTCCCACGCCCACTTTTTAAGAAGCGAAAGTAAGAAGTAATCGTGCGTCGGGGAACAGAGAATTTTCGAATGTCTTATTGTCGGGCTCCGGTAACAAAAAAATACATAAATTTCATTCCCATGTATAGTAAATTAATTCCTTTAACACATTGTGTAGTCACACTCCATGTTTTGTGGAGTCTTGATTCCGAAAAATCGATTAACATCAAAATGCCTGTCTGTCTTATTGTCTGTGATCATCGCTATCGCCTAAACCGTTCACACAATTTTCTCCACGGTGTTATTTCTCGATCGATTTAAGTGAACTCGAGCCCACTGAGTTTGAAGCGAATATTTAAATTGGGGGGTACATTACCAGAAGTCTCAGTATTTTCAAAATTCTCTAACAAATGACTCAAATATCAATCAAAATGACTCTTTATCTTCGAATAACGAAAAAGAACGCTTAAGAGAATGGTAGAGGTCTCATTTTCGTTGAAGTCACAAATTTGTCGAAAATTGCCAAAGTGAATATTTTTACGGCGTCTTCCTACAACTACTACATTGAAAATAGAGATGTTTTCCTTAATGAAATCTGATCATTAAAGACAGATTTGAAATAAGATCATGTACCGGGCAAATATGAGCAGTTTTTCGTAATTTTGCGTGAAATATAGTGAATTCAAAAAGATCTTATGTATTTTTTGAAAAACGGCACCAAATGTTTTTACTTTCTTGTATACGTACGTATATACGGTGCAATATACGTAATATAGAGGAAGTTATGTAATGCTGCGGAAAATCGATTGCGAGATTTCAACGGAAATCCCCTGGACCCGAAAATGTGTTTGTTTTAAACGTCCGTCCGTCCGTCCGACCGTCCGTCCGTTTGTCCTTCCCTCTATGAACACCACTAGCGCTTAAACAGTCCGTTGGATTTTTTCCAAATTGAAGAAATCCCAGCCAATCGGGCTCGTGTGAAACATTTGAGATTTTGAGAAACATTCTGTAAAATTTGGAAGTACTTTTCATTAACATTTGCAAAATTTTGTCAAAAAAGGCTCCAAATTTTTATTTTAAATTTCTTGTAAGAATAGAGTAAAATACACTTATTAGGGTGGCGTAGGTCCTATTTTCACGGTTAACTCTGGAATTTTCGAAAATTTCAAAACTTGGACTTTTTCGACGTCGTCCTACAACTACAGAAGACTACTTGAAGATAGGGATTTTTCCTTACAGTAATTTTTTTCTCCATAATTAGTTATTTCATTAAGGTCATGTACATATATGTGACAATTTTAGTAGTTTTCGCACAATATTGTGAGGAATATGTGCATTAATAAAAAACCAAAAAGATTTTCTCAAAAACGCTCCAAAGGTCGAATAAGGTGGTTAAAACTGGCCGCAAACCAAATCGATCATTATGATAATCATATAAAAGAACAAAAATGTCGTAGACTCCCAAAAAATTAGCCTCCTAGAACAATCTGTTGCTGAGATACAACGAGAAACGTGTTTTTCGTGTTTTATTTTTCCTCAGCATCTATTGCATGTATCAGTCTGAGAAAAATTGTAGAGACGGGGAAAATAGTTGAATTTTAAAATATTTTTGTCAACTAATTCTGACGCCAAATTCAAATAGAAAAATAAATACATTTTTGAAATGGATTTTCGACATTATAACGGTGGTGTACTGTCTCTGTTTTCCCCTAAAATGTATATTATAACATTCTATAACGTATATTATTTTCAGATTTTTAAATAATTGGACGATAGTGGGAAAAAATTAAAACCAATGTTATCAGTTCAAAAATTTAAAATTCGCGCCAAAATTTGATTGGAAAAACGCTTTTACCAATATTAAGGCATAGATTCAATGACGACATATGAACTTGAAATTTTAGATGTGTTACATCATTTATAAACTAAACTCATTCAGACTATCCATGGTGGAAAGAGATGGTTGGGCTCTCACGCATGCGACTTAAGCCTATGAGCTCCAAGTACTAGTTTGCATCATAATATTAGCGTGAATTTTGAATGCCAAATTTATCACAGTTCCAAGTCATTGAAACAGAAACAGATAAGCACTTCGTTCTTTTTTTCATATTCAAATTCATCTTTTGTATTAAAAATTGTGTAATTTTTGAAAAACAAAATAATACAGCCAAAATAATTATTATGTGCGTTAAACAGTGCAATAAGCACTATCCCTACGAAAAGTTTGAAGAAATAATTTTGAGCCGTTTTTGAGAAAATGGTTTATGAACGTTTCTGAAAATGTGAAATATTGAGTTCACAGAAACTATTGTATTTTTAAGAAACTTTATTAGACATTTAAAGCGCATGTACTCATAAATGCAATAATGTGAACAAATCGGCTCTAATGTAAATATTAAAAACGTGGGGCCGTTTTCAAGAAAATCTCATTTTGGTTATATTTTGATATTGCACATAGTACGCTGAATATTTGATAGCGCGAGTGTGATAATATTCCGAGCTCGGAAGAGTTTCTCATTATTTTTTTTTTTTGATGCTCAGAATATTTCTCGCTTTCTCTACATTATAAATGGAGAGCTACTCGTATAAATTGTGTGTTAAATTCAAATTCGGAGGTGAGTGTGAAACGTCTAATCGTGACTCATTCTGCATATGTGATTTAATTTATTATTGTCAATTTCGCTATTTTTCATAAGAACGCTCTTCATTTCGTTCACCTCATGCTCGGAAAGCATGCCGTATGAACCTGCTAACGACTCATTCGTTGAGAAAGGCAAAATGCAATTTTTAAGAGATGAAGAAAGTAGTACTTTCAAACAGTAAAATTGTTGACTGTTGAATGTATCTGTCAGCGATAGCACTATGCAAAAAACTTGTGTATCTTTAGCAAGTATGCGCAAGATATCGTTTCATTTTCCCTTAATTTTATAACATGTTTCTGTTAGCATTGGACACTTATAGTTTCCTGCCTTTTCAAAGGTGGGAAATGCCTGGTTTTGAAGGTAGCAAAGATTTCGAAGGAACAATCAAATTATTTGGTCTGCCTTGAAGCTTAAGCACAATCATTTTTTCTCACAACACACAGCAATTTAAGAAGCGTATATTTTGTCGAAGACATTAATGCCAGAAATGAATTTTTCACAGATATTTTTATCAGTTTCTTTAAAATTGTTGTGCACAATCACATTTATTATTATTATTATTATTATTATTATTATTATTATTATTATTATTATTATTACAATATTATTATTATTGTACTGTAATACAAATTTAATTGTGTAATTTGCATCCTCATTTAATGAATATGTATACGGGAATGTCAAGCGGAATAATTACTTTCAGGAAATTAACATGAAAATGAGGTAGAATTGTGTATATTGTTAAACCTCAAATTACAAAAAAATAATTTGTAAAGTGAAAATGACGAAATAGAAAAAGAGTAATTTGGAAGTGTGAAACGTTTTTGATTGTATCCATTCTATTCAAACTGCTCCCTCACTGTAACATCGTTTTGAGTGTGTTACAATGCACCAAGTGTATGTTACCCCTCTCGTTATTTTCTCTTCGTTACGTTTCGGTCTCATTAGCTATGTTTCCCTTCATTTGTCTGTATAATCCCCTTCATGTTGCTTTCAAAGCAATTTCCGCCTCTATTACTGGGCCTCTTCTCTTTCACATTTAGACATTCTCATCTCCCTCCCCCCTTTTTCTATTCTCTTTCCATTCTCTATTTGCTCCCCTCTCTCCTCCTCTCTCTCCTCTCTCTTTCTCTCTCTCTGTCTCTCTCTCTCTCTCTCTCGGAAAATTAGGTTTCTCATTCCCCTTTTCCACGAATATTATGATAGGACGTTTCACAATGATTCTTCGGTATAATTCGGGTGTAAATGACTTTATAAAATTTTTTGGTTACATGTGTATACAAAAAGCTTCATATTCTCTCACGAATTGAAAAAGGTAATTCTAGAACAAAATAAGCATTTTTATCCCTGCTGTTTTGGGGATAATGAATTCGTGACTTAGTGGCGCTAGCGGACCCTTAGTGAACATTCCATTGCGTCACTGAAATGAGAACTGACGCAATGCCTACAATAATGGATAGTGTACCGTATTAATTGGCTAATTTGCTTTGATGAGCGAGGGAGTGCATGTAATTCAATTTGTGACAATAGGATGTAATATTTATTTAAAATACAAATGATAAAAGTGACATTTTATTTCGCAAGTTGAAAAGGTTGCGTCACGAGGTGATAAGTGGAGTGTGCAATGGTAAGAGCAAAATAAAATTACTTTTATCACGTGTGTCGTACACAATTTTTTAGAATTACTGACTTTCATATTATTCTAATTCAAACATACAAATCAGTTAATTGTGTATTATGTTATGTTATGGTCGGTGGTTGCTGATGCAGTCACACGAAAGATTTGTTTGCTCTGTTGTATTCATAGTTGTATCTGAACATTTGAGAATATCTCACATTTAGCACGAGCGCTAAAAATTGTACTTTTAACACATTGCGCATGTCACTTTATCGCTTTTACTAGCAGAAAAACAGGTATTTACTTTCTTCCAATCAAAGATATAAGTTTTTAAAAATAATTAATTTACGATACATTAGTGTATCATTATTAGACATTGGATGTTTAGTGAAATGCCTATTTTTTTCTAGAGAACTCATTTAAAGGCTGATACTATATGTGCACGAATCATGACAATTGATGACTTATGACGAAGTTTTATAAAGCGTATGGTTGCTTATTTTAACATAAATGCCTATTTTTTGCATAAATACCTTTTTAGAACTTGTTTTCATTTATTAATTATATTTATATACAATATCGAAAAATCGGCGATGGTCCAACGTAATCATTCATTACGAAACCTTAAATTCTCGTCTTGGTATTTCAAATTACGAGCGAATTCCTGAAAGTATACTAACTGATTTTTCTCCATTTCTCTATTTCATGAATACCAGCCATGATCTGAGGTCATGGTCCATTGACAATACACCGAGGGCACCGAAATTTTAAGTGGAATTAAATATAAATTCCCATAAGGTTTCAGTGTTGCTAGAGTTGCTGCTAAAATATATGCCAGTCACATGGTTCAGATATCCTTCTCTGCATTCAAACTGATTTTGTCTTCCAGTCGTCGCAAATTTGAAATTGTCATTCCTTGAAAAGTTACTGGTAATATGCAAATATTACTGGTTAATGGAAACTATTAAGAATAAAATGTAGAAGGGTTGTAAATATGTAAATCTAGTATTACATTAAAATATACGAACTGGTTTTATGCATTTAAGTTTACAAAGTAATATAGACAAAAATTACAATTTTTTCATTTTATTGTGTATGTAACTTATGATAGTGCCTTTTTTTCTCCTTATTCTTGACATTTTCACTGCCTTTTTAGGCGCCTAAAAGACGATTTTTTAGTGCCTAAACATCCGATGTCTAATCATTATCTAGCCACTTGCAACTGATGGAAGAATATTACTTCCCCATGTGGAATACAATATAAGCCACAACGTGTACAAAAACTCCTCCAAATAGGTCTTCCAAGGGTAGAAGAACCTGCGTGCGCATGTGGTGGGCCAAGGAAAGGGCTAATCGCAGCTCGGCGCGTGGGGGAGGGGCGAAGGCGGCTGTCGCGGTGAGTCTGCGGTCGGCCCACCCGCCGCGAACACGGGCGCGCACTCGCCCTTGGGCCCTCACCCTTGGCCCTGCGCTCGCGCCGCCCCGCCCCACCCTCGGCGCCGGCGCCTCCGCTACGTTGATCGATAAACCGGCAAAGGTGGCTCAGGCATCAATTGATGTCACTGCACTGCTTCTGACCCAGAGGTCTTAGAGTTCGAATCTTGACGGTGGCAGGATTTTCGACGTAGCTAAGACGAATTCAACCACAGTCTGGAGGAGAATTCTAGCGGCCGGCTGCTGCGATCGGTAACTTTCCGTGGTTTCTCCGAACAGCACCAGGCGAATTCCGGAGCAGTACCCTAACAAACGGGCCACAGACCGCGTGCGATCTTTCCTTCCTCTTCCTGGTCCTGTCCTCACTCATTGCTTACACGCAGTCTCACTTACATGCGCTACATTAGAGAAGTTGGGAGCTTAGAGGAAGTCCAGCTGGAACGGTGCCACTGTGGTGGGAGATACCTGGTTAGGGGAAACCCCCTTAAGCCGACGTACGTTGGCGTCGGATCTCGCCATCCAATGGGGGAAAGATAATCGCCATCTCCCGGATTTAAAAATGCCCTACACTTACGGAACTATTGACCTTAGTGGTGGACGCGGAATCACTAATCAATCAATCATTGATAAATTGATTATTTAATGCTTTCTGGCGCGTCAACTCGTAAGGTCATTAGTTCCGTAAGTGTAGTGCAGGTTATTTCTCGGGAGGTGACGGTGTTCCGAATTGATTATTTAATGCTTTCTGGCGCGTCAACTCGTAAGGTCATTAGTTCCGTAAGTGTAGTGTATGTTATTTCTCGGGAGGTGACGGTGTTCCGAATTGATTATTTAATGCTTTCTGGCGCGTCAACTCGTAAGGTCATTCGTTCCGTAAGTGTAGTGCATGCTATTTCTCGGGAGGTGACGGTGTTCCAACTTCGCTGGAACGTGAGAGCGTGGCGCGTTTGTTAATATATTGCTTCGCAATTTCCCATGAATTGAGTGGAGAAACCACGGAAACGTTCCGATCAGGGCAGCCGGGCGCTAGAAATCTTCTCCACTGAGTGACTGAATTTGAAATAGCTCTGCAGCTAGTGTAAAATATCTATCATCTCCGGAACTCGAACCCTGCGGTAACACGGTCGGTGTCACTGCATCCCACGGCATTGTTTGCAATTGAGCCATCGTAGCTAGTTTCTTTTCCTCCGCCACCACCTCTGCCACCGCTATCATCACTGCCTACAACATTACTATCATTTATCAGCATATGCATTGCTAGAAACCCTACCGTTTTGGACTTCAGCTACATTCCATCTCCAACACGATCATTCTCTGACCCCATTCCCATCGTTATTGATGGTACATCACTCAACCCTTCGCTTCCATTTTTGTTCCAACCGCCATCTTCTCCACCATATACATTAAATTGTATTGTGAATAATGTTCAATACACCTATCCAGAGCGTAATATGCTATAAAATGTCATGCAAGCTAATATCGCAAGAGGAATATTGCAATGGCGCATAAAAAGTGGTCCAGTGAGTTGTGATCTGAGACTGCTTCATCTGAACTGGAACACTGCGTCAATAAATGACTGCTCTCGCCTTGACCACACTTCGCCGAACCGTCCTGTCTTCGTCCTTCGTTGCCTGTGTGGTTGCAGAACAGCATTCAGCGCTTCGTGTTCGACAGACCTGCCGTCGCATGTCTGCGTAGAGTATCGGTGAGGTAAAGCTTTTGTGTAATTCAAGGGTATCCGGAACACATTCTGAACGTTTCCGATTCTCAAACAACATTTGGAAAATTGGATTTCGTAAGTAAGGTGCGACAAGGGAAAAAGTTGTACCGGCAATAATGATCCAGCAGATCATTTGTTTGATATTTTGACTCTGTGTATTATAACGTGATACTGTCCCATTTATTTTACATATTCTTTATGTATCATTCCTTTCGTCTAAACATACTAATTTTGAAAAACGAATGTCTCCAAAACTTTGATAATTACTTTCTGCATGTACGTGAATGTGTTATATATATATATATATATATATATATATATATATATATATATATATATATATATATATATATACATTAATTGTTATACAGAAGTTACCGGCAAAATATTAATTTTCATTTTTTAGAACAATAATTTTGGGGTTTTGTTAAATGTAATTGAAGGTAATGTACAATGAAAGGTTGATGTGAATTGAGGAGAACATTTAATTGTTAGGGAGAAAGTTACATATTGCGAGTCAGCGATGTTTTACGAAGCGTATTTGGTGTAAAATTACGTGCTCGCTAATTTTGTATTCAACGGCGTAAAATGACATCAGGAAACACAGCAAACAAATGTTTGTATTATAACATGAAATATGGTTTACGCGTGAGACATTATAACAAAATGTACCGTAGAGAAAATTTATGCGTAATTCTAATGGCAAAAAAAGAAACAATAAAAATTACTTTAAAATGTATTTTTCTTATCTGGTAGAATTTGTTTGCCACGATGTGAAGTTATTTCTGTTTTGTGTAAAAGGAATCAAAAAAAAATTATTGATTTTTCATGGTTTAAAAAACAGTTTTACATGTGTTTCTTTGAATAATTTCTCTGAAGCACAATTATTAAAGAAATGAAATTCGAAGACGTATTTGCTAATATAGAATTTTTCTCAATTTAGATTAAATGTAGCTTTTAGAATGAATTTAAATATTCATTCACGTTTGTTTGTATAAATGACTTCTAAATTGTAGAATCAGTGATAGAAAAAAATATAAATTTTGTATTTCTTATCTTATTGTGTGCGAAAATAATCCATAAAAAACCAAATCACTTTTTAAAGTAACTGTTGAATAATAATTATTCTAACACACATTAATCATTATTTTATGAGATTTATGATAAGTAAATGGAACAATATTGTTAATCTATTTGACCGTAATTGCAAATATGAAAATTTTAGTGCTATGACATAATTAAAAATTACATTCTATGGAGAAATAAAGGAAGTCATCTCCGTCAACTTTATGTATTTATTCAGATAGTCGGCTTTCGACGGCTTTTCCGTCATCATCAGTCTACAAATATAAAGAAATAATGAAGAATTTATGTTTTCTTTTCGTTATATTTGTATACCGTCGAAAGCGGGCTATCTAAATAAAGATCTTAAGTTGACGGAGAAGTCTTCCTTTATTTCATGTTATATCAACAACACCGCATCAGAATTCCCGCATCACATTCTAGCTTGTTTCATAATTGAATTTTTGAAAGTGAATGTATATAATATTTAAACAATAAATGTTAAATAATAATAATAATAATAATAATAATAGTTGTTATTATTACTATTAGATAAATTATTTCTATTAAAAGCAATAAATTAAGACGGAAACCTGAAATATTTAAAACCCTCTCGAATTCTTAGCAATAGTTCCTTCCAAGTTCACTGTTCCCCGGTTTTCCATGAGGAAAGGGAACCATAAACTGGAACTGAGCCGCAGTTCGGGAAGGACGTTGAAATACTTCCGACCACCAGAAGGAATTGACCAACTATGTTCGGTTTCCTGCCGCGCCGCGCCGCGCCGCGCCGCACCCCTCGCCGCCACAAGTCCTCCCTCGCGGCGCCGAGAACTTCGCCTTCAACTCGGTTTATCGACCAGGAACCCTGCCGGGCGCAGCTAGGTGGATTAGATACAGTATGCGTAAGGTCTTGATTTTATAATGAACTAATAACCGTGAACGCGATGCGTTTGAGACGGTTAAAAAATATTTTGAAATTAAATATTTCTCTCGCCAAAGTACATTCTATTTTTGTAATAAGCATAATCTTTATATTAAAATTAATGATTTAGTTAATAATTTATTTCATTTCTCTGAAATATTATACAAAAAAATTAAGCAAACACGAGAATCAATATTGTGAACGCAAATATTTAAAATTCTACTTAGTAATTTCGAAATAGGTCAAAAAAGCAAAATTAAGTATTTATATAAAAAAATGATTCGTTTAGTGTTGTTATTGATATTCTTATATTTTTTCTGTTAAACGTTTTGACAAAACCGCATCTTAATCTCGTAATCTTGTAACAAAGGTTTTGAGACTCTTGTTAAGACGTTTCGTGATAAGTAGGAAACGAATTTTCTGGTAGGTACATATTTTACAGGTAGAAAACACCTGCAGTGAATATTTGATTTAGTGTTTGAAAAGATATTCTGACGTGATTAGAAGCGTTTTTAATTTACATATTTTGATATTCTTACACATTTTGCCTATACAATTCTCATATTTTATTAAATTTACATGTGCTTAAATGTCAAAACGCATTATCTTAGGCGTCGAATAGCATTACTGTGAAACAACACAATGGAATACTTCGCGTCCATTATCGTTGAATGTTCACCGCTATTTGCTAAACTTCACGGCCGCTTTTCGATACTAGAGTATTCGCATATGGAAGGAGATTTTGATAACAGAGTATTCACAGGCCAGAATTAATCGCTACCTTAAGCTTCCCATGTTTTATAGAACCCAGGCGCCACGCAAGCTAGAGTTTCTTGCGTGTGAGATTAGTGCGTGTGAGATTAGTTGCGTGTGAGAATCGGCGCGGGGTGTTTTGATATTTTGAAGTTCAAATATTGTGTATTTTTGGTTGGTGATTCCGGGCACGTCAACAGCTTAGGTCCTTAGTCCTGTAAGTGAAGTGCATGTTTTTTTCTCGGGAGATGGCGGTGATCTTCCCCCGCTGGATGGCGTGATCCGCCGCCGACCAACCGTCGGCTAGTGGGGTTTCCCCCTAACCAGGACTCGCCCACCTGCGGGGCACCGCCCCAATCAGAACAAGCTCTAAGCTCTCGATTGATTGATTGATTGATTTATCGTGTTTCCGGGCGCGTCAACTGCTTCGGTCATTAGTCCCGTTAGTGTAATGCATGTTTTTTTTCTTGGGAGATGGCAGTGACCTTCCCCCCGCTGGATGGTGAGATCCGGCGCCGACCTAACGTCAACTAGTGGGGTTTCCCCCTAACCAGTACTCTCCCACCAGCGAGGCATCGCCCCAGCTGGGACAAGCTCTAAGCTCCCGACCGGTCTCCCTGAATATGCGGTAGTGTAGTGTATGTTAGTGTAAGTGTGTGTGTAAGGGGAGAGGATAGGACAAGGAAGAGGAAGCAAAGATCGCGCGCGGTCCGTGGCCCGTTTGGTAGAGTACTGCTCCGGCATTTGCCTGGTGTTGATCGGAGAAACCACGGAAAACTACCGATGAAAGCAACAGGCCGCTAGAATTCTCCTTCAGACAGCGCCTGAATTCGACCTAGCTGAAAAGCTAGTGTCGAAAATCCTGCCGCCGTCAGGACTCGAACCTAAGACCCCCTGGTCAGATGCGCTGCAGTGACATTATTGATGCACTTAGCTACCGCTCCCGGTTTGAGTATTCTTAAATGCACAGATTAGTGAGTGTGCGCGAGCATAAGCAGACGCATGTGTCCCTTAAAAATGATTATAATTATATGAGATTCATTACATTTTAAGTTAAAGTGAATGGCAGAATTTCCTGCAGTAGTTCACTCGATCATGCATGTAGAGATCATGGTAAATATAAAACATCTCATTTTCAAAATCATGTTTACACTGGGTTTACTGGGAGTAGTCACAGTATTGTTTCAGAATTTGCAATCTCCCTCATTTCATTACTAATCTTGATGATTAAGAATGAAACGATATGAATATTTTTGAAGTCTTTGATTCTGTATAATCCGTAAGAAGTACTTTTCTAAGGAAATTTTTTACTGCTCTCCTCCTTTATGCGATGAAACCAAATGGGTTGAGCAACCGTGTAATACAGTACGGATCCGTACAGAACCGGGACGGGTAGCAATACCATTTTCACAGAGGGGGTTCTGAGTGGCCTCGCCGGGGACGGCGCGCGCCGCCTCCAACAGCTTTGCGGCGAATGATCCGCGCTCCGATTGATCGCGGCGAGCCAAAGGAGCCGGCGGCCTCCAATCTGTCTCCCACGGCCGGAGCGGCCACGGCGCGGCATCCGCGGAGGGCGACGGGATGGCGAACCGCGGGGCGGCAGACTGGGGGCGGAGGCGACGGACACTGCGGTGGCAGCGGTGATAAAGGCGGTTGCAGCGGGGTCTAGAAGGAACGCGTGGACAGTACAGCGAGGAGGATAGAGAAGATGGTAGGAAAGGCATGAGGAGAAAGAAATAATAGTGAAAGTGTGGACAGTCGAGTTCAATGAAGCTGAAAAATCCGGCTCAGCAGTAAAAAAAAGGTTATGTGACGGGGTGTTCAGAAAGAGTGGAGCATGGGTGAGGTGATCGAGATGAAGATAGAGTTGAGTTGTGTAGATTAGCAAGATATTTAGGAGGAGTAGATTAGTAGGAAGGGGGAAATAGTAGAAATACTAGTGATAATAGCCGAAATATGAAGTTGATTTGCCTATGAAAATAATTATTATTACACGGGAGCGAATATTTTTTTATAAATTGTAACAAAAACATTCGTTTCTAACAGTCCTTATAATTCAACTTCTATATGATTTAGAGAGTGATCCGAGAGTTCAAAAGAAAAGAAGGCAGGTTGCAATTCTTACCAGAGGACGTCACACAGTTTTAACTGCTTTTCAATAATAATAATAATAATAATAATAATAATAATAATAATAATAATAATAATAAGTATGTAAAATATATAATAAAAAAATAAATTCTAAACTTGGGGTGCGGTACAAGCAGCATACAAGCAGAAGCTGTGGTGCTACAACGAAAGTGGGGTTGTTGAGTTCGATGAAAATAGTGTGAGCGGTGACGACGTGAGAGTGTCGTAAGTAGTGAATGCGATGGGAATGAAGAGAGTCCGAAAAGCGACGTCGCAGGCAACGGGGCATTGATGTGGAAGAGCGAGGAAGGCCTAAGGCCCTTTGAGGAGACGGAAACCGCCTGGAACGAAGTGGTGACGTACCTACCGCGGGTGACGGAGAGGCAGGCGGGAGCGGGTTTGGCAGTGGAGATTCGGAACGGGATCCCCCACAAGAGCAGCAATGGTGATGGGGATGTGGGTGGAGGGCGGGGATGGCAGCGGGGCGCCGGTAGCGGGTTTCCCCACCAGAGCAGCAATGGCGATGGGGATGTGGGTGGAGGGCGGGGATGGCAGCGGGGCGCCGGTAGCGGGTTTCCCCACCAGAGCAGCAATGGCGATGGGGATGTGGGTGGAGGGTGGGGATGGCATCGGGGCGCCGGTAGCGGGTTTCCCTACCAGAGCAGCAATGGCAATGGGGATGTGGGTGGCGGAGCGGGGATGGCAGCGCCGGTAGCGGGTTTCCACCAGAGCAGAATTTCATGGGGATAGATGTGGGTGAGGGTGGGGATGGCATCGGGCGCCGGTAGCGGGCTTCCTACCAGAGCAGCAATGGCAATGGGGATGTGGGTGGCGGAGCGGATGGCAGCGGGCGCCGGTAGCGGGTTTCCCACCAGAGCAGCAATGGCGATGGGGAAGTGGGTGGAGGGCGGATGGCAGCGGGGCGCCGGTAGCGGGTTTCCCCACCAGAGCAGCAATGGCGATGGGGATGTGGGTGGAGGGTGGGGATGGCAGCGGGGCGCCGGTAGCGGGTTTCCCCACCAGAGCAGCAATGGCGATGGGGATGTGGGTGGAGGGTGGGGATGGCATCGGGGCGCCGGTAGCGGGTTTCCCTACCAGAGCAGCAATGGCAATGGGGATGTGGGTGGCGGAGCGGGGATGGCAGCGGGGCGCCGGTAGCGGGTTTCCCCACCAGAGCAGCAATGGCGATGGGGATGTGGGTGGCGGAGCGGGGATGGCAGCGGGGCGCCGGTAGCGGGTTTCCCCACCAGAGCAGCAATGGCGATGGGGATGTGGGTGGAGAGCGGGGATGGCAGCGGGGCGCCGGTAGCGGGTTTCCCCACCAGAGCAGCAATGGCGATGGGGATGTGGGTGGAGGGTGGGGATGGCAGCGGGGCGCCGGTAGCGGGTTTCCCCACCAGAGCAGCAATGGCGATGGGGATGTGGGTGGCGGAGCGGGGATGGCAGCGGGGCGCCGGTAGCGGGTTTCCCCACCAGAGCAGCAATGGCGATGGGGATGTGGGTGGAGAGCGGGGATGGCAGCGGGGCGCCGGTAGCGGGTTTCCCCACCAGAGCAGCAAGCGATGGGGATGTGGGTGGCGGAGCGGCATGCGAGAGCGGGATTCGCAGCGGGGAGTCGGAGCTGAGTTCCCCACCAGAGCAGCGAAAGCGTTGGAGACGCGGGTTTCGCTTGAGGAAGGGGACGATCGCCGCCGCAAGGGCCTAAGCCACTCCGCTCGCCGCATTCGCAGAGTGGGTGGATGAGGGTCGAGAGACTTCTCCGTCATAGAAATCGGAGTTTCTTTTTCGCTTCACGACTTACTTCCGAGCCGGACGTGGAGACGCTCCCAGAGGTACGTCTCCCGCTTCCTCTTCCAAGTGCGAGAGCGCTCGCTGGGGCTCGTCCTGTCGGTGGCTTTGAGCAGCCTAATGTGTTTCACCCGACACTCTGATGCAGGTTTGTTGCTTTATTCTGTGCTGCTTTGCAGACAATCACGCGTCTCCACCTTTTATGTTACGGATTCGTCTAGAAACATTATCAAAGAATTCTTTGGTTTACTGTGATGAGTCAAATCATTGCACAATACGCATCTCTCTGGAAAGTATTTAAGTGAAAGCTCTCTCTTCTTCGTCATAGATGGTAGGAGTCAAAATGGTTAAAGGAGAAACGTATATTATTTTAAGTAATAGGAATAGTAAATATTTTTAAGCAATGAAGAAGTACACCAATGGGCTCGCGTTCTACTTTTCATTTTCCTGTAAAACAATTTCTTGGAAGAGAAAATCCATATTCCAAAAGTTGATTGTTAATGACAATGCCAAAGCAAGGTTAGTGAACATTCCGTTTGAGTTAAAAAGACGCAAAAAATTACGGGATATACAAGGAAACTAATGCTGATAACATTTATAAGCAAAAGTTACCTTTATTGAATTCAGCTATGACCTGTTGCAGAAATAGAAAACATTTTCAAGTCTGCGATCTTTAGCATTAAGAGACAATAGAGACCAAAGGAAATGTCAAAGAAAAATTTTTCTTTTGTTTAAGCACAACGTTTTAATCTTTTTTTGATTAATTAAAGGACGTAATTATCATGTAAGAACAATTATATATTTGTGATTCCTAAAGTATTTCCTTTTCCCATAAGTAACAATTTCAATTTTCCTGCCTCCAGCCGGCACGTTTTCTCTCTCACTCACCAGACTTCCATTTTCACCTTTGGCCTAATCTAATGTGCATGAAACATTTATTTATTTTATTTACTTTTCTGTGTCTTTTCATTTTATTCGGCTTCGCTGTACCTGTCCCATGCAAAGGCGTTTTTTTCTCCAGAAGTTATGTGCCACATTTCACTACTTTAATTACACTTAATTCTTTTTAAACATTTTTCCTTTGACGATTCTTGTCTTTTAAAGTGATTTTTCTTATAGCACATTTCCTTCATTCCTCTCTAAGACGCTTTCTTTGTCAAACTTCTTCACCCTTCTTTCTTTAGCTCCTACTTCCCATCCCTTTGTTCCCGGACCATTGTCATCGTCGCTCGGCCATTCACCTGCTTTATTTGTTCCCTCAGTTCCAACAAGCTTCCAACTTCGGATGGCCACAGTCGTCAACCTCCATTCCCCACCCCTCCCCCGGATTCCATCGCGGAGCTTTCGCCTTCGTTTCCTGCGAGGCGTTTGATCCGCGCGTCTTCTGTTCCGCCCCCGCCGCCACAATCGTCACCCCCTCGCCCCCACGCCGGCCCCGCGCCCGCGCCGCCCCCGCGCCGCCCCCGCGCCGACCCCGCGCCGACCCCGCCGCCTCAAACGCGGCCTCCTCCTCTGCCGCTCCCGTCACCAACGCCTCCACTTGCACCACCCCGCCAGCACTGCCTTCCCCGCCATCGTCGTCTCCGCCGACACAAACCCTACCTTTTCTTCCGCTTCGGCAAGGCTGCCTCTGACACCACCATACCCACTACCATCTCCACCGCCGCCGCAGCCACCACCACCAGTCCACCACCCGACCACCACCACCACCACCGCCGCCACCTCCTCCGGCACCGTCGTCTCTGCCCACACAAACGCAGTCTCCTCCTCTGCCTCTCCCGCAAGCAAGGCCGCCACTTGCACCACCACAGGCACTACCATCTCCACCTCCACCACCACCGCCGCCACCACCGCCGCCAACAGTCCATCACCCCACCACCGCCGCCGCCTCCTCCGGCACCATCGCCTCTGCCGACACAAACGCAGTCTCCACGTCTGCCTCTCTCGCAAGTAAGACTGCCGCTTGCTCCACAACAGCAACTACCGCCGCCGCTGCCACCACCTTCACTACTACCACCACCATCCCACCACCGCCGCCTCTTCCGCCACCGTTGTTTCTGCCGACACAAATGCAGCCTTATCTGCCACTCCCGCCACTAACGCTGCCACCTGCACCACCACCACCAACCCACCACCCCACACCGTCGCCACCACCTTCTCCACCCCCCACCACCGCTGTCACCTCGGCCGCCATCGCTCCCATCGCCGCCCCGTCGCGCTTCTTTGCCGTTTTAATCCGGGCCGCGCGGCGAGTTTCTTGCCACCGGGAGTCATCGGCGCCGCCGCCGCCGGCGTCGTAGGAGGCGAAAGCCTGGAGGGGGCGGGGGCGGGGCGGAAGCAGACGAGTCGCGGAGGCCGGCTCTAATTCCGATCGCGCGCCGCCTTCGCCTCCGCGGACAAAAGACAGTCGCGTCGGAAGCGACGTCGGCGCCGCGCGGCGACAAAGAGCTGAGCGTCGCGCCGCGCCGCCGCCGCCCGGCCCCGACGCGGGTGGGAGGGGCTGACGGATGGCGGCGGCGGAGGCGGCGGGAGCAATCTGCTCCGGCAGCGGCGGTGGCGGGACACTCGTCAGCCGGGATTAAAGTCCCCTCCCCCGGATACCCCCTCGCCCCGCGCCCCGCGCCCCGCCCCGCCCCCTCCGCGCCATTCGCTCGCCGGTTGACCGCGCGCGCGCTGCGGCAAAAAGTCGCGCGATCGCCCGCGCTGCCGCCCGCGCCGCGCCGCCGGCGACGCGCGTAATCGACACCGGCGACGCGGTGGGCGCTCGCCGCTGCCGCCCAGCGCTTCCGTCCGCCGCGGTGGTGGCAGCACTGCAGAGCTGCACTCATGGGATCGCTCTTTACTCTCTGATAAAGAGCATGAGAAATACAACAGTTCGGAGAAACTACTCGATTGTTCTTTGATGTTTTGTTGAAAATGTATGGTGATGAGTTTGAAGTCACTTTTGTGATTACTGGTATTTATGGTCGAATCTTCTCTTATTGTGTTTTGAATCGTACATTTATTTCTTCCTTTGCTTCCTGCTCAAGAAAAGAAACGTAATAAGTTCATTGATCTGAAGCTGATTTTTGTGCTGTCTTGCAAACGTTGACATGTTTTAATGAAGATTTTTGTTTAAAATATTTCCTTTCTGCTTCAATGAACGGCCACTTCAATATGATATACATTACTGTCACTGAAATACTTTACTACCAACTAGTGCACCTCTTTCGTGATATTTCCAGATTCTTTTCAAATTTCAAATAATACTTATCTGGAAGTAATTTTTTATTTTGTATTTTTATCGAGCTATTCATTTTTATACAATATAAAGCCTAAAACGCTAAATGTTCGATAATCTCTAGCATTAATATTTCCTGTGATCCCTGTCATTATTTGTAGTTTGATTTTATAACTAGAACTGTTGCAACATATAACTCCTTCGTTGATAACTTTTCTGGACGGTTTTCGCTAGTGCTATCTCCGTAACACAAAAGATCGAACGCCAGTTCACTCTAGTTTTACTACATTTTGTCCTCCAACAAAGACTAGGTGACGTTCAATAATATCAATAACCGTTCCTTAATGAATTTCTATAAATTGCCGACTTTGTATCATATTTTTTAGTGCTTACGCTTTAAATTCTGAAGTCATCCGAGTGATAAAGTTGTCATGGCGTCATTGCTATTGCAAAAATATTTTTCGTCTAAATGAAGCCACTGCTTCCTAAGGTGAAGTGTCATTGCCATGATGTTTACTACAAACAAATCCAACATTTATTCTTTCTCCAGTCATTCTCGTTCGCTTGTTCTCTTTGTTATGTCCCTCATTTATGAAACGAATGCTGCATTTTCTCATCACCCCTTCGCCCCCCAAAATCGCTTTATTATCTCCGACCCTTTGAAAACCTCGACTATTCCACATCACATCCCCAAACAACCAACATCACGACCGTGATCGATACCTCTCGGCCACGTTTTCACAATTAGTGTCACTCCCCCCGCGGTGCTGGCCCTCGCTCTCTATTCACTCCTCGGCTCTGTGCTAAAGCTCTGCCCCGCCCCCTTCCGCTCCCACTCAACGTCACCCCGCTGAGCAGGACACCGCTTCGCCCTTCACCCCCTGCACCTCACCGCGCTGCCCCGCACTCCCTGTAACGCTCCATACTGCTCGCGCCCATCCGAATCGCCCTGCATTGCCCACACGGCTCATGCTATTCTAATCCTTGCCACTCTACCCGACATCTCTGTACCTGTCCCTACTATAATAATAATAATAATAATAATAATAATAATAATAATAGTCTACCAGAATTTGGCAGCAGAAATCCAACATATTTGGCAACTGAGTAAATTTGAAATAGTGTCAATAATCATCTCAGCCACAAGAGTGGTGACGGACCGATTTGCTTCAGGTCTTACAAAAATAGGATTATCAAGAGGATTCTGCATAACCATTCAAAAACCTTTAATCCTACAGACTTGCCATATTGTGCGAAAATTCTGAAATCGAACGACGGATAAAGATAAATTTCTTCTCCGTCTTTCCTCAGATTTGTCATTATCTGTTGCATTTGCCAGAGCCGAAGTCGTATGAATAGAGGAATGGTTCTCAATGCTTACTGAAAAAGGTACAGAAAAGTATAATAATAATAATAATAATAATAATAATAATAATAATAATAATAATAATAATGTCATTATTACTGGCGAAGCTCAGGCCGTAAGGCCAGCTCTTCCGCCCAACCACTTAAATATTTACATTTACATAATTACAATTGAGGCGTTCGGGCGGAAATAGTGATAACTGACATTTCACGTTACTTACAAAATTGCAACGATCGTATTAGCTAACGGAAGTGTACTACACATAACTAATCAAACATAAGGTGTGAATGTATTTTCATTGTCAGTTTTCTGGATTCTAAAGCTAACATGATGTAAAGAGACCCCATGTTTCTTATTTACAAGGAAGGCGTGATAAGTCATTAATTTTACTTTTGTAAAATGTCAGAAATTCTCGTATACCCGAATGCCTCAACTCTGCTCGCACCGATCCGAATCATACTCTACCATTGGCATGCTCCTATACCTACCCACACCGCTGACTCACCTCGCCTTGCCCCGAATCTTCTTGAACCGCCCCGCAATAGCATAGCAATTCCCTGACCGGTACAGCAAACCCACTGCAACCTCACGCCACATTTTGTCCATATCTTCATCCTGCCCCGCACTACCTTGTCCCTCTCATCCCCGAACTAACTCCATTTTCCACGATGTTACAGTGTCTCTTACTAGGAGGTCTTAGGCTCGAGTCTCGACGATAGTGGGATTTTCGGCACTAGCTAGATAGCTACAGTATGTCATGTTCAGCCGCGATCTGAAGGAGAGTTCTACCGGCTGGCTGATCTGATCGATAGTTTTCAATGGTTTCTCCGATCAACAACACGCAAATGCCGGAGAACTATAACAAACGAACCACGGACTGCGCGAGATCTTTCTCTCCAGTTCCTATTCCTATCATCACTCCTTACTTATACACACACCTACAGTTTCACTACACTACCACAGTTGCCGGGAGACCAGTCGCAGTTTAGAGATTGTCGCGGCTGGGGCAGTGGCCCGCTGGTGGGAGATACCAGTTTGAAAAACCCAGCTAGCCGGCGTGTAGGTTAGTGCTCGATATCGCCATCTAGCAATGGAAAATCAACGCTACCTCTCGCGACAAAATATCCATTAAACTTACGGGACGAATAACGTAAGCAGTTCACGCGTTCCTAAGTGTAGATATTGTTTTTTGCTCGTGAGGTGGCGGTGATATTCCCGCGCTGGATGGCGAGATCCGGCGCCGACCCACATTCGGAAAGAAGACTTTTCCCGAGCCACATATCTCCCACCAACAGGGCACTGCCCCAGCCGGGACAAGTTCTAAGCTCCCATCCGGACTTCTGGGATGTCTGGTAGGGTAGTGCATGTTAGTGGAAGGGTGTGTAGGGAATTGGTGAGGATAGCACAAGGAAGAGGAAGGAAATATCGCGCGTGGTTCGTGGCCCGTTTGTTGGGGTACTGCTCCGGCTGCTCCATGATGATCAAAGTAACCCCAGAAACTACTGATCAGAGCAGCTGGCTGCTATAATTGTCCTCCAGACAGCGACTAAATTCGACATCGCTATGAAGCTAGTGTCGAGAATCCTTCCAGAGGTCGGAACTCGAAGCTAGGACAACCCGGTAAGAGGCACTGCATTGACATTTGATTCCCTGAGCCAGCTCTCCCGGTTCCCGCGTCAGAATTGCTTTCTGCCGCCCCCGCCCCGCCCCCGAACCCCCCCCCCCGCCCCCGAACCCCGCTCCGCTCCCCCCCCCCGCCGTCCCGCCCCGCCCCCGCCGTCCCGCCCCGCCCCCGCCGTTCCGCCCCGCCGCTCAGCGCGCGTCGCATCGCATCCGCTGAGATATTGCGCGCGTATTGAATTTGCCGTCGAGGTCTAATTCGCCCCGCGGCCGCGGCGCCGCAGCACAGTGGCCGCTGCGCCCGTGCGGCTGGACGGAAGAGGCCACCCGCGGCTGCCGCTGTCGGGGTGGGGATCCGACCGGGTTTATGCGTGTTGCTGCTGCCGCTGCATATTTCCGCGACACGCCTGCATTGCCCAAAGCGGCCGCGCTGTTGATTTTTGCGCTTTGTTCTTGCAGCTGGAACCTGATTTACTGCGGTTTTTGTGCCCATATGACTTGTGCATTGTGTTCGTAATACAAATGAATTTGGGTGTTTTTGCGGAATAGTCCGTCGTGGTAAAACTCAAAACCTCTTGTTTTTAAATATTGTATGGGAATTATTCACTAATAAATGTTTATATTCTGATGCCTTCTCTTTTTTCTGGGAGTGATTTTTTCTGTCCACTTATCATTATTTATGGCCGCTTACTCAAATATAAATAGTACCATGAATATAAAAGGTTTATTGCCAGGGGCATTTTGAAGAAATATGGTTGGGATTGTATTTCATAAACTAATTTACATTTTACTGCAGAATTCTCAAACATAAATATTTAGTTAAATGAAACGTGTTCACTAAACTAATGTACACTATATATTTATAAAAGGAAGATACTACTCAGCGGCTCGCAACTGTGATTGTAAATTTCACCGTTACGCTATTTCTTCCAATTTATTTTTATAATATACAAGCCCAACTTTAAACCTTGAGGAATAAAAACATTATTATAGAATTTTTTGAAGGCTTACACATTGACGTTCATGTCAAAATAATCTTCTTACAGTTCATACCGAGTTATAATACTGAAATTGTATGAAGTAAGGCACTTTGAGTGAAGTAGTTAGTGCAACAAAGTAACTGAAGAGTCTGCAAGAAAATGAGGTTTCATTACATAAGAATGAAATATGTTTTACTGAATTAATTTAATAGCAATTATTTACATAGTTTTCCAATTTTTGGGAAAATGCAAATTCGTGTATTTAAGTGGTAGTATTCGTGCAATTTTTGTTTCTTGATATTAAATATCTTATTGGATATGCTATTTATTATTCCTTGTCAGCCTCAGTATACTTTCCACTGGGGATTGATTATGTTAATGGAATCAGTTACTCGAAAGGTATTCCATCATATCGACTACTCTAATTCTTTCTACATCGCATCACTGCATGTAGGTAAATGCCTTCATTCTGATAAAAGCATACATATGTTATATATTAATTGCATTTCCGTTGTATTCAGGAGCATGTCTTGTCATGAGAGGTCGTACGTGTTGTAAAGCACCGAGCATAAAATATGTAAATATATCTGAGGACAATGATTGATGTTTCTTTGCTCTATTATTCTCGCTAAAGTTGCATCAGAATTTATCCGATTGAAATGTCTCCCATTTACCGTAATATATGCATTTAGAAAACTTATATATTTTTATATCTTTGCTCGTAGCTTCAACTCTCACCAGGTGAGCGGAGATCAGAACCAGCATTCCCAGTGAGTCTGCACCGACTTTGACCGTGAAGTCCTTAGGTTCGAGTCCCAACGTTGGCGGATTTTCGAAACGAGCTCCATAGCTAAGCCGAATTTAAGACAAAATTTATTTATTTTGGTCGTTATTGGGCGTTAAGCCCGGTGGCAAATTTCTCACACTTATACATCTAATACAAAAATATAATACAGTAAAGAACACTAAAATAAATGGAACACAACATTTAGTACAATATTATTTTATCTGAAGCATGCGTACTATATGCAGAGGCCCTTTACAGACTACTGATTGTATCGCTTACAACAATATTATTAAAACTTAATCTTAAACTAAAAGTCTTGATGTTTGAGGGAAAAGTCTCCATTACTGCTACAGGCAAACTATTCCATGACTCGATAGTTCTATTTATAAAAGAGTATTTCCCAACATGAGTTCTCTGTTTTCTTGGCCGTATTTTTCTGTGACGCTAAGTAAACGCGACGTAATGTTCGTGACGTGCTAAGTAAATGGGTCCATGCATTCTTTCCTAAATTTCCCTTCATGCCGTATTTTTCTCCAACGCTTTGTAAAATATACACATCCTTGCTTTTCCCCACGGTTCGCCAATGATTCCCTTGTGGATACTTCGTTGGAAATATTTCCTAACGAATTTCCCATTTCAACGAATTTTTGGTGCTACTTTCTGAACGCTTTCGATGGATTTTATTTAGCCCTTTCTATACGGATACCAACACGCTGCTCCGTACTCTAATAACGGACGCACAATGGTTGTATATTCTAGTTCTCTTATTTACTACTTTTCTTCCTTAACACTCCTTAACATCTGAATCATTACAAAGTATAAAGATTTCCACGCCTTCCCAACAGTAAAGCTGACGTGCTAAGTATTTTATATTATCATCCCTTGACTGTATTAACTGCTATCTTGAAGAATCTTTGCTTGGACGGGATGATTTCCGTTGTTTCTCCGATCAACACCTGATGAAATATGCCGGATCAGTATTCTAACAAACCGATCATAGATCCGATTTCCTCTTCCTTGTCCTCTCCACTTCCCTTACATACACACACATACATGCACTCCACCACTACATATGCCACGAGCCCAGTCGGGAGCTTAGAGCTTATCCCGGCTTAGAGATGCTCCCGTTGGGAGCGATACCTGTAGGGAGAAATCCTCCGCAAGGCGACGTGTAGGTCGGCTCCAGATGTAAACAACCAGTGGAAAGAAAAACATCTCCTGAGCCAAACAGTCCCTTTTCTAACGGGGCTAATGATCATAGGTGTTGGCGCGCCCAAAAACATCAATGAAACAATCTTCTCCGCTCCTCTTCACTTCCAGCTAATTATAATATCTGGGGTCGCGCTCGAAAACATCAATGAAACAATCTTCTCCGCTCCTCTCCACTTCCAGCTAATGTTAATATCTGTGACTGCGCCCGAAAACATCAATGAATCAATGTACTCCTCTCCTCTTCTCTTCCAGCTAATAATAATATCTGTGGCCGCGCCCAAAAACATCAATGAAACAATCTTCTCCGCTCCTCTTCACTTCCAGCTAATTATAATATCTGGGGTCGCGCTCGAAAACATCAATAAATCAATCTACTCTGCTCCTCTTCTCTTCCAGCTAATGATAATATCTGTCGCCGCGCCCGAAAACATCAATGATTCAATGTACTCCGCTCCTCTTTTTACTTCCAGCTAATGATAATATCTGTGGCCGCGCCCGAAAACATCAATGAAACAATCTTCTCCGCTCCTCTTCACTTCCAGCTAATGATAGTGGCCACGCCCAAAAACATAAATGAAACAATCTTCTCCGCTCATCTTCACTTCCAGCTAATGATAGTGGCCGCGCCCAAAAACATCAATGAAACAATCTTCTCCGCTCCTCTTCACTTCCAGCTAATGATAACATCTGTGCCCGCGCCCGAAAACATCAATGATTCAATGCACTCCTCTCCTCTTCTTTACCTCGAGCATCAACCAGCGCGAGCTCTCAACAACTTTTCGCTCGTGCGCGTCGTCGCGCCGTTCCACTGCCGGCGTCACCCACCGCCGGCGGCCGCGTTCCCCGTCGCGATCGCGGTCCGACGCTCCACAAAAAGCGCGGCATTTGCGAGTGGGGGAAGGGGCGACCTTCTAGAAAGGGGCGTGGCGGAAGGGAAGGGGTAGGCCGCAACCCGCCCGCGGGGAGGAAATAGGTGGGCGGGCGCCCCGCTATGGAAAGGAACCGGCCGTAACGCAAGCAAGGGCCCGGGCGGACGCGGTTTTTGCCGAGTGGGTGGGAGGGCAGTCGTTCTCTTCGCCCGCCACACAAAGAAGGCGCGCGCTGCGCCTTCTACCCCCCCCCCCGGTGAGGAATGACGTTTCGGCGAGGCCAGCCCTTTGTGCTCAGATGAAGAAATTTAAAATGTTAATATCTGGGTGAGACAATGCGCCTGTCGGTGTAATTGGTACATCAGATTAGCTCGAGGCCGAATGCCCTCGTTTTGCCTCTGGCAGAGGAATGAGCGGCCTTCCTCGTAGGAGGGAATCATTGGGGAGGTTGTTTGTAATGAGGGGCGAGAAGAGGGAACTGTCTAGGGGAGCAGTACGTTAATGCATGGTAAATGAGTAAGATTGCAAGCGAACTGACATTCTGATTTGAATGAAGTGAGAGTGATAATAATGTTGAACAGGGGCCATTAACAAAATGTTCAGATATAATTGTTTCTTTTCTTATTTTATTTCTACTACCAACGAATTATTATATCATTCAAACGTGTTGCTATAAAATTCCTGTGTAAATGTATAAAACAGTACATTTCCTGAAGTTTGCATAGTATGTAATCATATATTAAGAAAAATTATTTTAAATATACTCCGAGATACTCAGTCTTACAGGCAAGTGTGCATTTTTGTAGATAAAGAGGTGAGGTAATCCCTTGAATAGCATTGTGCGTAAACTTTGCTGTGTTTTAGCAAAGACAAAGAATGTAATCATGCGACATTGTGAGAGAGGGTTTCCGGAGCTAATGTCAATTACTGGTGCATGACTCGAAAACTAAGTACGGACAGGAACTGCGATCTCACCAAATGCAATAAGGGAACACTAAGAAGGGGGTAAAAATGTGTGTAGAAAACGTGCCAGAAACACAGTGTCTCAGTATGGCTAACACGCATGCGTCTCATATTACCTTCCACCAATAGGTATACGCGTACAATAACACAACGTAAACCTAATGAGAGTGGAGACCAGGAACTTGTTTGGTAAAGTTTCCTTCCCTCGTAGCTGCTACGTAATGTTAGCATTTAGTCGCAGACACACGTTGTAAATGCGTCGTTGTAAATGCTAATTTTTGAAATGCTAATGCCTTTGCAGCAATTCATATCTCAAATTTTGTCATAATTTGCATCATGCTAACTAGTAGTGACGGTGAAAACTTTTAGGACCATACATATTTCCTTTTTACGTAACTTTATATTCTAAATTTATGAATCATAACATATCACATAAGAATGCTATATCTTTGGTCTTGGATTGAATTAGAATTGTTGCTTGCCTACCAGATTGTATATTATCTCGAACCGTCTGTGTACAAAACGTTTGTGTTTCTTAAACATCGGACTACCCAAAGCATGGTCTCCGTAGTCTTTCTCAATTATCTGAAAAGTTCTATTAAACTTCCTATTTAATAATATTGCCATAATGTCTTGTTTAATTGTCTCAAATGCACCTTGAATTCTAGCAGTCATTTTCAAATACCTTTTACAAGAAAAGAGTGTGTTTATGGTACATCTGTGTTCACAGAACTCTCTCTCTCTCTCTCTCTCTCTCTCTCTCTCTCTCTCTCTCTCTCTCTCTGTCTCTCCCTTCCTCTGTCTCTCTCCTTCTTTGTCTCCCTCTCTCTCTCCCCCTTCTCTCTCTCCCTGAAACGACAATAGAACAGAAGCATATTCCCATCGCCCGTGCACTAAGCCAGCAACACGCGGGGTACTCCAACTAATGAAGACACATGCATATGTCTCGCACTATACAAAACGCCTGCAGCGAAATTATCCTACTGTGAATTTTCAGTCTTTCATTATCTCCAAGAAAATTGACTAAAGTAAATCAGTGCGTCTCTACATTATGATGCATAATGTACATCCCTTTTAATCAGAATTTACAAAAATGTCTATTGGAGTATAGATCATTACTTGAAGCTTTTGAATAGTTCTACATGTAGACCTAATAAAGAAAATTACGCCAAATCGTCCACATTCAGATGAGCCGATAAAGTGAAAACCGGTTTCATCAGGCACCGCAGCAAGATTCTCCATTGGAGTCTGCCGACACTGAACGATCCCCGGCGAAGAGCCTGATGGATGGGGCCCGCTCGCAAGATACAGCATATAAACGACGCCGGCTGCGCGTCCCTCGACGGCAATAAACGGCGTCAAGGGCCGGCCGAGCGGGTGCGCGGGGCGCAGGGCGGCGCCAACGGCCATCTGGGCGGCCGCCGCCCGGGATAAAAGTCGCGCGAGTGGGGATGGGGGTGGGGGCGATGGAGCGGCGGGTGACGCGAGCGTGAGGCGTGAGGCAGGCGATGGACGCGCGTGCTCGCTGCGGAGGGGGCGGGGCAGAGCAAACGCCGTCAGGAAGCCGCGGGGCGGGAGGGGATCGGAGGGGCTCGCTGCCTAATGGCCGGCAGCCACCAACCCCTCCCCCCCCCCGCCGTCCTCGTCCGCTGTGGACGCCGTCCCGTCCCGTCGCGCCGCGCCGCGGGCGCAATGTTTGTCTTCACTCGGCCGCAGCCGGTGCTTTCCCACCGCGCCCCGCCCGTGCCCGCGCGTGCCCATGACCGCGGGCGGGGTAGGAGCGGAGGGGGCAGCCTGCAACCCGTTGCGCTCTGCGCTCTTCCGCTCCTCTTCGTTCAACTACTCCTGGACACTCCCATAGGTCCCTGCGTCCTGCATCGACAGCAGATTTTTTTCATTCTGCAAGACGTTGTCTTTTCTCTTATTGACCTCATTTACGTTTGTATTCATTTATGCCAGTAATTTAAGAATAATATTGAACATAATAATAATAACAGTTATAACAATAATACGACCGAGCAAAGTGGCTCAGTGCGTAGCGCGGTGACTTTGCAATTGGGAGGCCCGAGTTTGAACCTTGGGCCGGCCATCCTGACCGGGGATTTCGTGGTTTCCCTCGGTCATAAGGCGAATGCTGAGATGGTTCAAAAAGACCACGATCACCTCTCACCTCTCATCATCCTATCACTTCAGGGTACAGCCGAAAAGTTGATCCCCACACACACACATAACACGTCAATCTCTCTGCGCAATAGAATATGACTGCGCCTAGGAAGAGAACGCGTAGCGTGAGAAGAAATGGACGAAATGCTAATAATAACAACAACAACAACAACAACAATAATAATAATAATAATAATAATAATAATAATAATAATAATAATAATAATAATAATAATAATAATAATATCAACAACATAATATGGCAAGGTTTGGTATATCTGACTCCCTTTCTACTTAACCTTTCAATACAAGGCTGGAGTCTGTGACACCCCAGGTAACAAATATTTTTAATTTGAATCTAAATGCCCGCTGATGATGTGCTGAATCTTCTTGTAGTTTCATATTCTATTCATCAGAACCCATCACGAAGTTTTCCTTGATTTAAAATATATTTGTTTGCAACAAAATGCGGTGTTCTTTATATTAAGGTGTTATAGACTCCATCAGAGATGACATTTTTGTTTTTCCTTCCTTCGTTGTTTGAAATTCTTTTTTGTTACTGTTCATTCTTCGCATTGTTCCTTGAAATTTTGTGCCATGCATTTTTAAGAAGCAGTACGTACTACATTTTAAATTACTAGCGTACACGTGTGAAACTCTCGCGTGTTCAACCCTACCCTCTCCCCTATTTTGCCATTTACATATGAAGCATGTAATATATCTCTTTTTTCAAATCCTCTTATCTACCGTCACTTGTTCTACATGTCTCCTTGTAATTGAAAACAATACAATACGTCCTTATCTATACAAACTAGTTTCATTTAACGTTATTACCGAGCAGAGAGGTACACCCGTATAACTCAATCGCATAGAATATCAAGTAATTAGTTTAATTTCCCATATAGTTGCAGATTCTACAGACTCTGATCAGGTGAGGTAATATTGAGAAGGGTCCAATCACCAAAAATGCAATAGAATGTGCTAGAAGATCTCATCCAATAGATTATGGAGTGAGAAACGCTTCTTTAAGGTCTTTGGCTTCAAAATTTTAGTTTTTAAGGTCTTAAAACTGTTCGTTTGGGAGTTAATTACCGATATAGATTCAAAAATGCGATCGACTTGCGTATTGCATTTGACATGTATATTTAGATGCGTTTTTCAAACAAATCCTTCGTATTTTTAAAATGAAAGTGCAATTCGTCACGTCTTCCTGAACGTCTCTTTCATTAGAGACTTCATTTATAAAGATTAGTTGCGTGTGAGAGCCGTGAAAGATATCTTTTTCATATTTTTAAATTATTTTCCTTACGTTCTTTTATATATTTATGACATAATAATAAAATTCAATTGTTGTGCTTAGTTCAGCGTGCTACGTAGAAATAGAAGTTCTTCATGACGGTACTACTAGAAATCTTGAATGTAACATATTGTCTCAAATGTTTATTAGAGCATGTAGTATAGATATATAACACTTTTGTGTATTAATCGTAAAACAATTGTTACAATAACTATATAAACCAGGTTTTAAATTAAATAGTGAATTTTAAATGACTTTGTTATTATTCCGTTAAGGTCTCTGAGAGTTCACCAAAGAAGCTACTTCATTGTACCGCAGTATTGAAGTGTTAATCAAAATAAGAGATTATTTTCGGAAATACAGAGAAGCGATGTACGTGGGAACAAGAAACTCTTTCCTTTCAAATATTTCCTTTTAAATATCCCTTCTAGTAACTCTTGTGGGTTCTTCATCTTCTTCTTTCCCTTCTTAGTTTCCCCCAATTTATTTCCTTCACACTGCCCTTCTTAATTTTTCTGTACTAACCGGTTCCTTCTTTTATTTATTTGTGTATGTAAATAACCTCAATATTCAGTGCATTTAATGTTTTTTGTTGCCCTCATAGAGCACTGAGTCTTGTGTTCCACTAGAAATTATTAATTTATTTCTGCATACAAACGTAATCCACATTGTTCCCTTCATTATTTTTAATTCATAAGTTTTCCCTCCTTGTTGAGGCTTCATTTGTATAAACCCAAGTCATATACATATAAGAAATTCTTCTCGTGGAACAAACATATAACAGTTCAGACAAACTAGACCTCCAAATTTAATATACATTTTAACGTCTATATTACTCTTCTGTAATATCATATCAGGATTATTAAAGAACAAATATTTAAAAATAAATCAAGCTAGCATGCAAAGATTTGTGTTATACAAAGAAAAGATAGATGTATATAAGTGGAATAACTTTGATAATGTCTATTATTCGCGTTCTACCCTGTTAATGTTATATTCAGCATACCACAAACTTTTTATTTTGCCCTTCCTTATCATTATGTCTTATCTATTCTCCACTTCTCTCCGGCCCTCCTCCTCGTATTCTCTTCCCCTCTCTGTATAACCGCTTTCAACTCTGCGGTTCCCATCAAATTTGATCGCGGCAACCCGTGGCACTTTCCCGTCCCCTTGCCCATTATCCCTGCTCTGCATTCGGCTTCTCGCGGCCGCCGCCGCCTAAGCGCCTTCGCCTCTGCGCACACAAGAGCCCGCGGGCGGCGCAGCCCCGCCCCCCCCCCCGCACCGCACAGAGGCAGAACGTGCACTCCGCGGGAAGATGCAAATTATCGCTGCCTCCACTCTATCGGAGCGCCATATGGCACTGGCGCCGAGCAGCCGTCCGCTCGAACGCCCGCCCGCCCGCATCCCCGACCCCCCGAACTCTGCCCTCTCACTGGCCAATAGCCCTTCCTCCCCGCTCACCCATCCATGTTCCCACCCACCCGCCTACCCGCTCACTCACCCTCCCTCCCACCCACACGAACTCCAGCCGCCCAGCCGGACACTCGCCTGCCAGAGCGCACGCACACACTCCTGCCCGCCCCCTTTCTCGCCCGCCTACCCGCCCCAACACTCGCCCACCACTGCTCACCTGCTCGCGAACCCGCTCACCCACATCTACTCACCCGCCGGACACTCGCCCACCCGAACACCGCCCGCCCGAACACCCGCCTCCGCCCGGAACGCCCGCCCGCCCGCATCCCCGACCCCCGAACTCTGCCCTCTCACTGTGGCCAATAGCCTCTTCCCCCGCTCGCCCATCCATGTTCCCACCCACCCGCCTACCCGCTCACTCACCCTCCCTCCCACCCACCCGAACTCCAGCCGCCCAGCCGGACACTCGCCTGCCAGAGCACACGCACGCACTCCTGCCCGCCCCCTTTCTCGCCCGCCTACCCGCCCCAACACTCGCCCACTCACTCGCTCACCTGCTCGCCAACCTGCTCACCCACATCTACTCACCCGCCAGACACTCACCTGCCCGAACACCCGCCCAGACAGACAACCGACCAGCCTGTTCACTGCCCGCTCACCTGTCCGAACGCTCGCCGGCTCACCCAGCACCTGCTCGCCGACTTGCCTGCTTACTTGCTCATCCGCTCGCCGACTCGGTCACCAACCCACCCCATCACCCGCCCGAACTCCCGCGCAGATAGACCCGCCCAATCGGCCTGCCTGCCCGCCCGCCCGCCCGCCCGCCCGCCTGCTCAGCCAGCCTGCCCAAGCTCCGCCCGGCCTGCCTGCCCGGCCTGCCTCGGCCTGGGCCACTCCCACCCCACCCACCTGTCTGGCCCGCCACTCCACCACCCACCCACCCACCCACCCACCCACCTCCACCACCCACCCACCCGCCTCGCCCGCCCGCCCGCCCGCCCGCCCGCCCGCCCGCCCGCCCGCCCGCCCGCCTCGCCCGCCCGCCCGCCTGCCCGCCCGCCCCGCCCGCCCGCCTGGGCCTGCTCTCGCCTCCCTCCCTGCTCTCTGCCTGCCTGCCTGTCTGTCTGTCTCTGTCTGTCTGTCTGTCTGTCTGTCTGTCTGTCTCGCCTGTCTGTCCGAACGCTCACCAAAGAACACGCCCGCTCATTCGCCCCACACATCGCAAGCTTCATCTGCTCAAGGTCAGACATGACCTTTCTAAGTGTATCCACCCACCCGATCTCCCGCCCACCCACACACCCGTACGCCTACCCACCTGCCCGCCGCTCAAACTCGTGTTCTCCAGCCCAAACACCCGCTCGCCCACCCATACTCCCGCCCGCTCTTTTGTCCACTCTCTGGCCTGCAAGCTCCCTCTTCTATTCACTCATTTGCTCACACGTCTGCCTACTCACCGCCCGACAGCTCACCAGCCACCTATACCTACCAATCTCTTCCTCCCCCCCAGCCTGTATATCCACCTAGCATTTGACCCACCTGGCGACCGGCCGCCCACCAGACGGCTGGCCCAGATGGCTGCAAATCGATGCTAATCGCGTAATTTAGAAGCGACGAGTAATTCCATCATTCGGTTCAATTTCGTAATGAAGGGGAAAAAAATTGCGGCGTGGCATTAGCGTGTAACTCAATCCTGACCTCATCGATGGTTTCATTAACTTTTTAGACTGCGACTGCTTCGAATATTGGATTATCATTGTGCAGTAAAATAGTGATGTTTTAAGTTTGATATCTAGGGTGCAGTAAATACGCGTATGTTATGCGATTTTTATTCATGAATAAAAAAGAAATTTATTATTTAATGCAATGAAAGACTGAGCACATTCTTCTTTAAATAAAAGAGAAACAAGTCATTTTGAACCTTTCACACGAGAAATGAATACATTGTGTATAATTCAATATAATATCTCTTTACTCAAAGAAATGTATAAACGTTTGATAACTCATCCGCATAGTTTAAGATGATAGTCAATATATATTGAAAATCTTATTTCTTTCTAACAAAGCGAAAATATTTCGCTGTGTTTACTTTAAAATACTTTAATCATTATCTGAAATTACTGAGATACGGTGTTTATACAGAAATATTCTTTTCAGCAGTCATGTATGAAAAACACTACTTCCAATTTTTGTTTATTGATTGGAATCTTTTACTTAAGGGTGCGCAAACGACAAAGTATCACTTATGGTTTTTGCTGGATGGATACTGCAGAGTAAATAAAACTCTGCATTTCTTAAAATGTTCGGACTCAAAACAAAGTAGCAATTTGATTCATCATGGCTACTACCACGCATATTAAGATGTAGAGTAGATTCGAACACGTTTCAATGAATTGAAATAATAATGTATAGGTACTACAACTCATACAAAAGCGCTTTATCTATACTCATTCAACTGTTTGATTCTCACGACCAATACTCATTTTCTAGTTTCGTAAATCACAATTACAGCCTATTAAATTCGAGCGCACTAGAAGGTAATAGTGATTTTTGCTGCTAACGCTTACAAAATTTCGATGAAAAAGACATGAGGCTATGTTACCTTTCTACACTACATTGTCATATAGTTTTTCACTATTCTAATGCTTGTTGTAAGTAGAAGATGTATGAATAATTCTGTATCATTAATGTATTGGTCTATAAAAAGTAATGTTTCATAATACTCTGTGAATGACGTCTCCTCAATTGTGACTATTGATTGGACACAATTATTATCAGGAAAGAGAAGTAAATTACACAAAATTATTCACTAGAGAATACTAAAAATATATGACAATTACACTCGCATTAGTAAAAACGCCTGAAAATAAAACCATCCAATTACAAAATCATGGACTTGAAAAGTAACTGTTCGCATTTCTATTTAATATACACCGGTTTCTCTTGTAAATTTATTTATGAGTAATATTCCTGCTTAGAACCACCAATGCGCCAACACGTCACTTCTGTCTTCATCAAACGGGGATATATGTAAACTAAAGATAAGAAAAGTACCGGACTGAAAACATTCCAACCATATTACTACACACAATTTGTTGTGAATTTTAAATTTGTATTGTTATTTTCAAAGTTTATTATAAAAACTGCTTAAAGATATCCATTAAAATATTTTATGTATAGTTAATTCTTCTGCCTACCTCCGTCTTTCAAAGTTACATACGTTCTTCTTGATTATGTGGATACTGTTTGTAGGTCACAAATGTGGACGATTTAAGCTTATGACCGGGGAACGGATTTATATGGATTAAAAATATATGAAATACGTCAATATATGTAGTTATATAATCAAAATTATGGAGTTTAATCTGGAGCTACTATGAAAAAATATGACTGTGGTAAAATAATATTTTATAATCAGTTGATAAACCTTCATCTTTAAATTCCTAAATGTAACTTCTAATTTTGCATTGGCTGATTGTGCTACCTTTGGCATTTTACCCTGGCTTAATAGAGAGTTTAATGGAACTGTACCAACACGTAGTATTCTGACTGGATTGTAATTGACAATGAAGAGCTGTATAAGAACAGCAGTACAGCCCTGAAGAGGACCGCGATATGTCGGTCGAAACGTCGGCACCCCAGCCTTCGACGCGGCGTCACCCGGACAGCCCAGATCATGACTCTGACCGCCGAAGCCTACTATACCAAGAGCTTTATAAGTTTGAAAGCTGTATAAGTATGAATTCTGATGTCCAAGTTTCTGTGACGTCATGCGATTTCTTTTTTTTTTTTTTTTATTATTTATTTATTTTACGTCAAAAAAACAGTTAAAACTGCGTATGACGTGCTATGGGGAAAAGTAAATTGTGTGCACATTTTCAAAATTCTGTGATCCCTACACTAAGTCATATACTACTTAAATTTTGAAAACAGGAAAACAAAAAGAAAAAGAAAAAAAAACCTCCCATGTAATAAAATCTATTTTCAAGGATTTCCGGATGGCAGCCTTTTGAGAGGAGGAGGGGAAGTGTGAATACTGAAACGAGGTGCATTTTCCTCAGACCATCGAGATCTCAAGGTCGACTGTCAAACAAATCCAATATATTTCGATTTTTAACGAGACGCTTGAGGTAAATCAGCTTTTACGGTGTCATCCAATCGGGAGCTTGAACGTCATCAAGGTTACGTCACTGTGGTGACGTTTAAGCTCTCGATTGGTTGATACCGTCAACAGCTCATTTCCGTCAAGTGCTACGTTAAAAAATTCGAAGTATAGTTCATCGATTCCTCGCACCTCCCACTTCTCCGCGGGGCAGTCGGACTCCTCAGACAGCACCTCAGAGCCGGGCGGCTGATGTATTCTTCACATAAATTTAAGCATTCACAGTTTAACTTCATTTCCCATTGATAATTCTCCCTAATTAAAAAAGTAATATTTAAGGAATTACTGAATAAATTAGCTCTTTTTTGTTGACTTTCATTTTTAGTATTTAATGGAATTTAACTGATAAACTTAGTATGCTATGTGAATCAATTTTATAAGAAATATGAAAAATATGTTGAGTTTTATTCAAATATGGAATAAAACCTAAAACATGGAAAAATATGAAAAATAAAAGTAGCATTTTTCAACCCTACACTTTGTGAAAAATAAAGATAATATAAATTACTAACGATATTATCTTATTTAGTAAATATGTATCAACAAAGAAATTCATTCCCTGCTCATGACTGTGAATGGCAATAAAACACCGGGTTTTTCCCGCTGTTTTCCTTTTTTGTCTTCTTCATAATCTTATTAATATTTGTTTTATCGGTGACTCGCTTAATCTGATTTTGAATGTGATTTGACAAATGTCGAAGTTGCTGGAAGACGAAAGCATGTACTCAAGGTTTTTATCTATAAAAATAATTGACGGACCTTACCGTCTCGTGATGCTGAGCTAATATTATTAACCTATGACAATAATAATATCTCGGTCAATTCAAATACATGCAAGATGTCTGTGCCAATATATCGAACCGTCGCCGCTAAATCTGGGCATCACTTCCCACTCATCAAAAGTGAAGATGCAGAGTTCACAAGGAGTAGGTGGCGCTCTCAGCGGGCTCGAGGCACGTTCCCCCTCCCCCTCCCCGTGCCCGGAACTCCTCCCCCCCCCTCCTCCATGCGTCTACTTCTACTTGCGAAGAAGTAAGATTCAGCACCCCCTGCTTTCCGGCCTCAAGTTGGAAACTCCCCCGCGCCCTTCCCCCAGAAACAGCTTAACGACTTGCACTCCGCCCACGCCGTCGTAGCCCTTCCCCCCCCCCCCGCCGCGTGCCCTGAACGCTGGCCCTGATTTGCGCGGTCTTATGCAGGCGTCGGCCGGAGCCCCCCAACCCCCCTGCAGCTCCACGTCCGCAAAAGCAGACAGGCCTGTTATTGATGGAGGTGGTCGAACTTTCTTCAATGTATTACCTGCTGATAAGCTCACTCAAGTCTGGGTTAGCTAGGTGTAAGATAAAGGTTTTTATTCGCTGAGGGTAGCATGTTGTGTAGACAATTCTTTACAGGTTCGTGTGGTGTTTCGCGTGGGCATTCTCCATATCCGCATGCCATTACGTAGTGATAGAGGAGGGTGTTAGTGGTGGGTCTGTTTTGGCTTTCTTTGCTGTTTAATGTGTTTATTAGCGGCGGCGAGGATATTTAGGTATAAGGTTTGGCTGATACTTTTCCTGGGTGGAAAAAAGTCCAATTGTGACAGCGATTGAGAGATTAAAATTTAGTTAAATATTTCACTTGGGGTAATAAGTTTTCTACAAAATTCTTGCAGACTCTTACAATAAATTTCCAGAAACAAATACAGTCAATAATCTCACCACTTTTGCTGGTCTATTGTTCTGCACACTTTCACCAAAGCAATGGTGCTTTTTTGTGACTTCGAAAATTATCAACTCAAGCAAAATGAACTCATTTATAAGATTATGCCTTGCTTCCTTTCTCAGTTTTCGTTTTTGTTTTCACTTCGTTAATCCATGTAGCCAAGAACATTTCAATGAAATAATTTTTTAATAATTTTTGTATATTGACAAATAAATTTACTTATTTTATAACTAATAGTTAATGAAGATTAGAAATACAAATTAAAAATGCAAATCATATTATAAAAAAATATATAGACAATCACTTATATAAGTAACTTCTCTCATATTTCCTTCTGCAATACAAACGTCCATAACTCAAGATAATATCAACGTATACTATTAAACACCGGGGGATGACAAAAAACTAAATCCACTGCTGCCGCTTTACAGAAATGAACAACGAAAAAAGAGAGAAAACGAAATAGCCATTGTCACCGCTTCACGATCTCCGCTCGTTTCGGTATTGGAATCGCTCCCCTCCTTGACCCAGTTTTCCTTCCCTCCCCATTTCTGAGCCTCGTTCCGCTGGGAGTTTATTGTCTGGGAAATTAGTTGCGTCGAAGCACTTAGTTTAATGGTTTTCACAATAATTGCCATGTATCTCGTTCTTTATTTTACAGAACGGAGATCTCCGAGGATTTCTCGAAAGACGTTGAGGTTGTTTTAGCCCCTCTATAGCAGTATTGTTTTCACGACAATTGGATGTTTTAGATCATTGTACTGTTGGTATGTTCTCCGAAAGGAAAAAAGTCTTTTGCCAAAACGTTTGTTTAAATTAAAAGAAAATTATTAATTATCACGAAATAAAAAATAGTTATTGAATACTAGTATAGTATTTTCATCGAGGGTGTTGCTAAATGTTAATACATATTTTCTAGGATTTTTCAGAATTTAACATTCTTATTCCGATTTTCAGTCGATTTGGATGGTCGATGTCGCTAGCCCTCAACGTGTATATGTATTCCTTGTCTTTTGTGTGTGTTGCAAGTAAGTTTGTACTGCTGTCGCCAGATCTAAAGTGCCCGCCAAAATAATAGCATCTAGTATGGTTTATGTATTATAGTATTGTTTATGTATATTACTCATTGGAGTGTATTTTTCAAGCGGCTTTAATGAAAAAATCTGTCTAAAAGAATACCTGGTTCCCTTCTCACTTTTGTTTCCTTTTTTCTGATATTTCTGAAGAACAGAACTTAGATATTTCGTTCTTGATTTTTAAAGAATCGAACATGTTTCTTCATAATTCATGCAGCATAATAATACTTCAAAAAATAGAAACATTTCAAGATTATATATTTTACCTCCTAATTTTGATTTAGATGATTTTAATGAAGGTACATAAAATTGCATTGAATATCAATTATTCGGTGTTGAATTATTCAAACTATCTATTTTTATTAAAGTTATGAACCATTGTATTGCCATATTATTGTTTTACTTTCTTCCTGAATCTCTGATATTGAATTTTGAACTTTAAAATATTCTTGTTGAATTGTGAGAAAATAGGATATGCGAGGATATTGTCACTTAGTGGAACAACTATAAGATGAACATCATTCACCAATACTGACTCCTCAAAAAAAATGCTTAATTTAAAACTGCAATTTACCTCTAGATGTAAGTCACTTTTTAACTCTATTACTCTTATCTCCCTTGCAAATATTTTTCATTAATAATGTTGGTGACTATACTTCAAATGCACAATACCCCCATCCCACTTCGCTGTTTTATCTTACATTGTGATATAAATAGAGATGCGTCTGTGTTTCAAGAGATTTTGAAATCCATTTTGATAAGTGTATAGTAAATGATAAACATTTGAACAATATGATAGTGTTAAAAATAAGTTATGAAAAGAGAAAGATGGTTAACACAAAAAGGAATATAAACTATAAAATCTAAATAAAATTACGCATTTCAGATAAGCATAAAAGTACGCATTTCCGATAAGTTCTTGAGAGATACATAACTAATCGAATAACATACTTTACAGTAGGCATACAACATTCCAACCTAATTTATATATTTTTTAAACTAAACATCTTAATAAAATATATAAGATAAACTTTTAGAGCTAGTTATGAAGTACGATTTATAGTTCTTTCTAGAATTTTCCGGATAATGTAAGTAAATTTCTAGGGAGGATTCACCAACAAGTAATTGAGAATCAGAACACTTCAGCCATTTGCCACAAAATTAAAGATTTGAACAAAATATTTCTTTGTATTATAAAAGTTTTAATAATCTGCTTCGTCATGTTTTCATTTTAAGAAAAGATTAGAAAACAATTATTAACTGTTTCCAACCCATGACCTTTCAAACACTGACCATTTGGACTTTTGAAACGATGGATCGTTTATTAGTCAATGAGGTCAGGGGTTTACGGACGACATCATTAAACACATAGCAAATTGGGAGCCCTGTCACTTGCAATTCATAATTTTTTCATCGCTAATTCATTTTCATTCTGATGCTCAACGTGCGATTAATCTAATAGGCCGTATCATCAGCTCAATTGATAAAGACCAACATGACAAATTGTCGAGTTAGCTCACTATCTGTCGTTAAAATTGAATGAAAATAAACGGACATAATGAGCCCTAAATACCTATCGTCGTAACTCTCAAAGCAAAGTCCAGTTGCGCAGAACGAAAAAGGGGAAAAAGTTCTATAATGAATGACGAATTCGACAATGTTACAGATATATTAAGCTTAATTATAACAATATAGAACTGTTTTCTTTTAGGAAGTGGAAATATTTTGATACATCAAATATTAAAGTTACTTCATTTCCGTGATATTACAAGCGATTCTAGTTTTTGAGGTGATGTATTCACACGACTGAAATTAAGTTTACGAATACAATACGGTTAAAAATATGTTAGTATTAACTTTTATAATTGTAAAGGTCGAATCTTTTGTGCGAAATTTTCCATTTCTACGTAATCAAAAGATATTAATTCGAAAGTGGAATCAAATGATTCAGAAGTGTCATACTAACCTTGTTAAAGACGTTTTACTCGTATATTTTATTACCGTTTATGTAAACAGGAAATAATAGCTCCAATCTCAAACATATTTCTCGTTGCAATGGGAATTGGTTTTTTAATAGATAGAATTAAAATATTATTTCTATTTATTCCACTGCGAATCTGAATTTCCAAAAATATCCATGAATATGTAGGATTGTTCCCAATGGTTCATACTGGTTGATTTTCTTCATCAAAATGTGAACCCGTTAGCAATTTGAAGTCACGTTTTCATGATTTCTCTTCCTTTATTCACCTCAAACAGCCCAACACTATATTATTTCTAAGTATCGATAAATCACATATATGTGAAGCGAGTTGTATTATTTTCCATGCATCACTTCATTTTGAACAGAGTAGATATATTTCAACATAAGTTTCATACATTTCATGGAATAATTTATCTCGTTACAAGCTAGTACAACCACACGTCTACCCACACAAAACACTGCGTAAGTGGTTACAAAGTAGTTAATCTCGTTTGGATGCCGAATTCCATTTATACCAACATACACATGAATTACTCATCAATATCTCCGCAGAGCTCACAAACAGTAATGTTCTCGAACGTTAATTACGTTCTTGATGCGTATCTGGGCGAATGAAAGCGGAACCGTTCGCAGAAAGGATTGGTCGCCGCTCGTAAGTAAGGAATAGGCACACTATCCGCCCGGAAACGGCCGGAGCAAATCCTTATTCAAGCCCCTCCGGCTTAGGAGTCCCGACCCGGACTTCGCAGCGTGAATTAACACTGTGTGAATTAATCTCATCTGGTTAGCCCTCCGTGCCCGCACGGCTGCACTTTGCAGCGTACTTGTTTATCGCGCGGAGTGGAACGCTGCCGGCATAACTAAAGCGTTTCGTGCGGGACGTTGAAAATGATTTACGCCCTCACTTTCTGCGATTCCGCGAGCGCTTATGTGCTCCGCACCCGGGGGCTCGCAGACGGCGATGCCCGTGTGTGGGCGGGAGAGGAATAAATGCTGGAGGAGGTGGAGAAGCGATGGGTGAAGTATGAGAGACGAAAGTATTGAAGTCTTTAGCTGGAGGATACGAGCACTGCTTTTAAAATAACAAATTTGCTTAAGATTATATTCTTAAATAAAAAAATATGAATATTTTTAACAAAGTATGTGAAAACAAATGAAATATTCTATTATCGTCATGTGAAGATATGAATTGCATGGCAAATTTATGTTTCACGATGAAACACATTGTTCTTTTTTGTTTGGGAAACACATGTAAGATACATTCTATTCAAATTCATTTGACAGGCAAATTTCAAGGAAATTCATTTGACAGACAGATTTATTGATGGAATCTTAAAAATCATACGCCAAAAATAAATATAACAATCACGATGATCTGCGCCAAACTATAGCATAACTGAAAAGGGAATTCCAAAGATACATATCATTACATTTTAGAGATTTTATGATATGATTAATTCAAAGTAGGAATGATTTTTCTTGGCAATGAATGCTAGCGCAATGGACGTTTTGCGTAAATAAAACAAATTCACGCACAATACTGGAGAATTATTGAGTAGTTCTGAATAAATACCAAATTAAAACTATTTAAACACATTACTCAGTATATTTCAATAAAACTTTAAGGCCATCCATTACTTTTAAACGTTCTCTAAATTTCAACAACTTAAAGGGAAAATCTTAGTAGGGGTTAGATTGGGCCCAGTTAGCATGTGCTCCGGACAGGAAGACGAAGTTGTATATTCGCAGTAATGTCACGGTACACTCGTGGTAATGGTTTGTGACATGGAGCTAAAAGAAAGGCAGAAAGTACAAACATGTGTAAGAAAGTGGGGAAGTTAGAAGCACGAACTTGGAAACAAAATGGAGACAGCCGTGATAGTACTCGTAGTAAGTGGTAAAGATGAAGTGCTTAGGCGGAGAGTTTTAGAAGATGAGGACTCCGGAGTTGTTAAAACATGCAGTTTAGGAGTAAGAAATGAATCGAGTATGTTTGAAGGGGAGAAAAGGTTACTGCTGAAAAGAAATAGACCCGACACGATATCTGATGTTCAATAATGCGAAGGGAAATCTTATTTTGTAAAAGGCGAAATACGATAAAATAAGTTGATACTTGAGGAGTGCAAGTTCATAAATGACACGGGAATGCAAGTTCACGAATCTCAAGTGGATGCTGAATGAAAATAATTTAAAACGAAGTGAACACAAAAGAAAGGATTACAATGTCAAACCATGAGAAAATAAATAATTTCGAAGAAGGCCCGAATGTAAAATGAGCCCGAAGACATTTATCAAAATCAAATACCCAATGAAATCGATGACAAAGAAATATATTAATGGCAGATATGTCATGAAGGGGAAAGACAAGTCAAAGGAAGACCGATGCGCAAGGGAGTCGTGAGCGGAGAGACATGAAGGCTTAGTGAGTGTGCTGCGCAGTGCATAAAGCGTTGGTCGTGAGTAGGCAACATCAGCGGGGTAGAGGCAGTGAACTGGCCCAATAGCCAGACAATATCGTTCTCCAAAGATAAAGGTGTTCATTGCTTCCTAGTTACGCTCGCAAGTAACGGTAAATCGGATTTGGCAAGAATTGCAAACTAAAAATGTGTGGAAATAAAAGACTGAGACACAGAAGTGATAACAAAAACTGAAGGGATATACTAAGTGGGTTTAGTCATTATGTGCGTATCAGTTGTAATTGTGATTTGAAATAATGGATACACGATTTGTTTGTGGAATATAAAGGAAATGAAAATTAAAAGGAAGTGAAAAGGATGAATAGAGGAAGAAACTGATAACACTAAAATAAGCACAAAGTGTAAGTGGAAGTCTTAGATGATACCAGACCTCAACACAAGCTCTGAGAGAAACAATATCCTGAAATGCGCTGGAAGATGTCACTGCATCGAATGTAAAAAGCAAGAATTGATCTCAAAATCCTTAAAAGCAACACAGTGATGAAGTACTGGTCTTATAACACGCAAACAGGCTACTAAAACTGCTTGGGCACATTCAATCTTGGTAGAGTAGTTTGAACAAAAACAATGAGAGTAAGGAGACGTAAAATAGCAAACAAAAATGATTATACGAGTAAGACGTTAAAAAACTTTAAAAAGTCTTTGAAATATGAAACTAAAAATAGTAAATCTGAAAAGACTTAACTAGTAATGACGACAGCTAAAAAATAAAATACATGAAACTCATCGAGAAAAGAAGAAACTAAAAACGCAAGTTTTAATTGTTCAACTAAGGCTCACAAACAAGGAATATTGAAGAACGTAAACAATGCGAGACGTCCAAAGAAGCTGCGAGCGATGTTGGATGTTTCAAACTGGAATACAGAAGTTCAGAATCTCTCTTCGCAAGAAGGAGAGCAGGTTTAGTGAGAAAGGCGCTGCTTTAGAAGGAAGACTTATTTATATTTCCAGGCACGTCAACTGCTATTGCCATTAGTACCGCAAACGTAGTGAATGTTTTGTCTCGGGAGGTGACAGTGTTCTTCTCACTCTCGTTGGTGAGAGTAGGCGTCGACACACATCTTGGCTTGCGGGGAATTTCCCTGCACATATCTCTCCCAACGGGGCTCCCTCAAAGTCGGTACAAGCTTTAAGCTCCAGACTGGTCTTCCGAGGATTGTGGCATGTAAGTGTGTGTGTGTGTGTGTGTGTGTGTGTGTGTGTGTGTGTGTGTGTGTGTGTGTGTGTGTGTGTGTGGAAGGGGAGAGGCCAGGGCAAAGGAGGTATAGGAGAGATCGCGCATGGTCCGTACGCCGCTTTTAGGGTACTGCTTTGTCATTCACCTGGTATTAATCGAAGAAACCGAGGGTAACAGCCGATCACAGACGCTTGCCGTCACTGCTAGAGTCAAAAATCAGCCACTGTCGGTACTTAAACCCTAAGACCTCCCGATCAGAGTTATTGTAAAGTCAGTGGCAATGCCGGCTCTGAGGTGACCTCTACGGGAAGGAGGAAGAAAATCGAGGGATAACAAATAACGAAACCAACAGTAAGGGATTGCTACAGAAAACGCAGTTCGGTGAGAGCCGTATAAAGAGGAATGAGAATAACAAGGAAACCAAGGCGTGCTGCAAGTTCCAGCGGAGGTGCGGCAAAAAGTCTGAAATCGTACTACGGGAGGTGAAAAGCATTAGGGTGCTGTGAACAGAATGAAAGATGCGGTGGAAGAGTTTATGAGCATGAAAAACTTAACGCTCCCATATGCACAACGCTATGAAAAATTAACTTTGAAGTGACTGGTGTCGATAAAGAAGAAAGTAAAACGCAAAGAGCCCAAAGGAAGATACAAACATTATCTGGAACGCAAGAGTATCTCTTCGCGACAACACGTGTATCGCGAGCAGCTTGTAAAGCGTCTCAAAGAAAAAAGAAGAGCTGATGTATTTTTTGATTGATTGATTTTTTCGGGTTTTTCCGGGCACGTCAACTGCTTCGATCACTAGTCCCGTTAGTGTAATGCATGATTTTTTCTCGAGAGATGGAAGTGATCTTCCCCCGCTGGATGGCAACCTACCGTCGGCTAGTGGGGGTTTCCCCCTACCAGGACTCTCGCACCAGCGGGGCACCGCTCCAGCCGGGACAAGCTCTAAGCTCCCGACCGGTCTCCCGGAATATGTAGTAGTGTAGTGTATGTGGAAGGGGAGAGGATAGGACAAAGAAGAGGAAGGACAGATCGCGCGCGGTCCGTGGCCCGTTTGGATGGGTACTGCTCCGGCATTCGCCTGGTGTTGATCAGAGAAACTACGGTAAACTACCGATCAGAGCAGCCGGCCGCTAGAATTATCTTCCCGATAGGGCCTGAATTCGACCTAGCTGAAAAGCTAGTGTCGAAATTCCTGCCGCCGTCAGGACTCGAACCTAGGATCTCCCGGTCAGAAGCGCTGCATTGACATCAGTTGATGCACTGAGCTACCACTCCCGGTAAAAGCTGATGTACTGTAATTAGCTATCTTACTAATCAGATACCCACAATGATGTCTATTTTCGAACCTATTTCGATGATGATTCAGTGTAGGGAAAGGGGAAAACGGAGAAAGAAAATCTGGAGAGTGGCAAGAAGACTAGAATCTCTCTACACAAGAAGAAAAGACAAACAAATTTTGCGAGAGACGCGGCGTGAGAGGCGAAAGAGCTGACGAGCAGGATCGATCCATCGACGATTCGCAAATCCACGACGATAGCTAGGAGAAAACTTCATTGAATTGAGTGGAAGAAAGACGACGAAAAGAAGACACGAAGAGCCTGTATAATGGTGTAAAGTGTGTAGGGCCACAAGGCTAGAATCTCGCTTCATGAGAACACGAATAGTGCTAGAATCGCCACGTGCAAGGCAAAAGAGATAACGAACGAGGATTCCGATACTCATGGCATTAACAAGGTAAAATATTTTTAGAAGATTTTTTTTCTACATTCAAAATTCAAGTAGTATATGACTTAGTGTAGGGATCACAGAATTTTGAAAACGTGCACAGAATTCACTTCTCCCCATAGCACGTCATACACGGTTTTTAACTGTTTTTGACGTAAAATAAGTAAATAAATAAATAAATAAGAGAATGGCTTATAGAAAGATGAAAAAAGTAAATCGTGAAGACACTAAAATCTATTGTACACATTATGGAGGGAGACAAGAGTTCTAGAAGAAGAGCTGCAAGAACTGCCTGGGCGGCAGAAGAGCTGACGAGTTGAAAGAGTCAGTGACAATTCTCATAGCGAATGAGGATTCCTATAACCACAACATTACCAAAGTAATACATTCTTTGGACAGAATGGCATAGAGGAACACGAGAAAAGGAAGTTGTGAAGAGACCAAAGAAAAGGTACAAATTCTGAAGTGAGACAACAAGCAGTGAGACCTTCCGCGAGAACAAAAGCAACACGCCCACTGCCAGCGCCGCCGCGTGGGAGGCGGCAGAGCTGACGAGCGTGGGGAGAGCCAGGGACGATACCGGCTGCGGCAGCGGCCGTGCGCTGCGAGAGAATAGTGTGTGGGGGGAGGGGGGCGTGAGCTCCCGCAGCGGTGGTGGCGGGGCCCAGGGCTCCAGGGACGCCTCCGCGGCGGCAGCCGCAGCTGCTGGGCGAACGCGGCCGGGGCGGGGCGCGGGCGGGGGGGCGGGGCGGGGCGCGGGCGGCGGCGCCAATATCGCGGCCGCCGTAAATCCCGGGCGCGGTGGATCATCGAGCGGAAGCGGAAGTAGCCCGGCACGTACGAGGCGGCGCAGCGCGGCGCCGAGAAGCGACGCCTCAGGCGCGAAGGCGGGGGCGCAGACGGTGAGGATGCGAGGGCGCTCAAGGAGAGGCGGCGAGGACGGCGACGGCGGTGGGGCCCACGGCCAGCCAGCGCCGCGGTGCCCAGTGTAAGACAAGACGGGGGAAGTGGAAATCGGTAGAATCGAATTGATTCTTAGTTAATAGATTCCAGTTCCTTACTAGTGGGAGATTGTTCATAGCTGTATAATGGTCGTAAAATAACATGGTTCAATTTGTCTTCATATGAAAGTATTTCTAGGCCGACAATAAATTTTATCCACCTGAAAAATGTACGTCATGTAAACTGTTTAAAATAGCATATAGGGATCGAACTTTTTTTAATATTATGATTATACGTTTAAAAAATGCCACTGGGATGGCTCATGGGCAGCGTACTAGCTTCCCATGCTGGGGTTCGATTCCCCGTCGGGGCAAAAATAAAGTTATAGATTTCCTTTAAAATCGTCCCAGTTTCTGTAGCTGTGTGACGAAGGAAAGCTCAAGCAGGCGGATCTCGCTAGTTACAGTGAAGGGAATACGTCATGTTCACCTCATGTCGCTCTTACCCCCAAGCATGGGAATTTAACTAGGCTCAGGCAAGGGGGACACCGGTAGCTGGTCGGCGAAATCGGACTACCTAACCAATAACACCACATACATGCAGACGTTTAAAAAATGCTTAGGAACTAATTAGTTTTGGGCTAAAAACTTTGTAAAAAATACTTGGATGATAAAATAATTTTGAAAATGTTAAGTGGTGTATTGTACATTGCGAAGCAACAAAATGCTTTTACGTAAAAATTGTGAGTAAATTTAAACAAATATGACGTTTATGTTTTAATATAAAGTACGGAGCACCAGTTAAGTTGAGGAAGAAAATGAAGGTAATATTGTGGGAGAAAAGTAGATTGTGTGGATACTCCGGTGTAATGAAAACAGCAATTTGAGCGTCATTCCTGATACAATTAAAGTGTGAATTAAGAACAATGGGAACACAAACGGGAAAACGTGGCTTCAGTAAGAATAAAAAGTGATAATAAGGACATGGTAAGAAAATGAGCGCTCCAAAGATTCTTACTACTAAGGGAAGAAAATTCCGACGGAGAATGAATGATGTACACGGAGGAACAAACTTCGGTAGCAGGTGACCAAAATGATAAAGACAGCATGTCAGAAAACAGGTGCTCAAGATGACATGTATAGACAGAACGGCAATGATGGTCAAGATATGCGTTTACAATGACGGAAGCGACCAAGAGGTACTTGATAGAGAGAGTTGAGGGACAAGCGGTTGCATAACCTGAATGACGCCGAAGGCAGCTATCGTGGCCAGATATGGGACGAGGAGGTAAGCGATAGAACAATTAAGGAAGCTGGACAACGAGGAGGTGCCTGTGTCGGGGACACGCGGACGGGTTGATGAAGGCGACACGATCGATGGGAATGCCGAGGATGACGGTTCATACAGCAGATTCAATGCTGCAACCATAGCAGCGTGAGTGGAGGAATTGACGTATGGTAACTGTCTTTATCTCTGTATCATCCATTACCTACCCTTGTTGGTCATACCTTGGGTGCATTGAACCGCTAGCTCGGTCTAGAAAGGGTCTGTGTTAGAATATTTACAAAACATGTTTTGGGTAGAGTAATAACATATAGTGTCTAGTTTAGTGTGCACGTAGAGTGCATGATAAATAAAAGATTCATGGAAAACAGGTGTACTTCACCATAGTACTTACAAAATTCGCTCGAGGAAGTACATTGAAGTGCTTTTAATTGTCCTGTAAAATTCTCACATCGTAAGATAGCCCAACTCTTTGTTCTCGGTGGCCGTGTAATGAGTGAAAATGATATGATGTGAATAAAGACTGATGAATGGAGGAATGAGCAACTGAAACACCTCGAGATAACCTCTTGCGGAGCCGCTTTGTCTATGACAAAATCGCCATAGGTTGGCCCACATTTGAAGCACAATACTTAGACAAAGCGCTCTGGCTAATGCACTGAAGACCATTCCTCTTCGATAACTACACATTCGCTATTTTCATCCTCAGTACTTAGCCTTTCAGATTGAACTTAAATTGTTTTGATTCACGAGTGATGTCAGGACATGAGTATCGATGGCGCATTAACAAAAAGAGAAGCATCAAACTAGAAAAACGACTCAAAAACTTTGCGACACTGTGTTGATCCCTACAAGTAGCGCACGGATCTTACAAAATTTGATTCATTGATTCCTTATTTCGTGTTTCCAGACGCGTCAACTTCTATGGTCATTAGTCCCGTAAATATAGTGCATATTTTACACGGGAGGTGGCGGTGTTTCCCCCACTGGATAGTGAGATCAGGCGTAGACCTACGTAACGGCTAGCGGGGATTTCCCTATCTAGGTATTTCCCACCAGCAGGGCACCACCCTAGTCGGCACAAGCTCTAAGCTCCTGGCCGCGATGTGTAAAAGTGTAGTGCATGTAAATGTATGTAGGGTGAGGACAGTACCGGGTGAGGATAGAACAAGGGCAAGGAAGGAAAGAGTGCGTGCAATTCGTGAAACGTTTGTTAGGGTACTTCTCGCGAATTCTCCCGCTGTTGATAAAAGAAACCACGTTGTCCGAAATTTCAACCGCGAAGCCGACAGTGAACAGTCTGCCACCGGCACCAGCGGATCCAGGAGAGGCATGCCCCCCTCCCAAAAAAGACCTAGTTTTTTCGTTTACTTTCCTTTATTTGGCAGAATTGATTTAAATATATATTTATGTTCGAATTACGTAATTATTTAAACAATATTATTCTACAGAATCACATCTGCAGTACATAAATAATAAACAAAATAAGAACAAATATATTTATTATTTAACTAAAATTTACGATGTCCCACCCCCAAAAGCCAGCGGCTGGATCCGCCGCTGGCCACCGGCACCAAGGGCGGTTCAAGGGGGCACCTTGCGCAGCCCGGGCGTGGCAGCAGCTGCGCTTCAAAGGGGCGAGGGAGGGCTGCGGCGGGCGCAGCAGGAGCCGTGATGGGGCGCGGGCGGGCGGAGGCGCCGAATGGCCTCCGAGGCACAAGTGCGCGGTGGCGTCACGACGTCGTGAAAGCGCGGGCGACGGAGCGGCCCATTGCGCCTCGCCCAACACCTCCCTGGAGTCGCCGGCCCAACCCGCAGCCTAGACGCCAGTGTCCTGGCTTCCACTACTGTTATTGATTGATTTTATCGTGTTTCCGGGCGCGTCAACTGCTCTGGTCATTAGTCCCGTTAGTGTGGTGCATGTTTTTTTCGGGAGATGGCGGGGATCTTCCTCCGCTGGATGGCGAGATCCGGCGCCGACCTACCGTCGGCTAGTGGGGTTTCCCCATAACCAGGACTCTCCCACCAGCGGGGCACCGCCCCAGCCTGGACAAGCTCTAAGCTCCCAACTGGTCTCCCGAAATATGTGGTAGTGTATTGCATGTTAGTGTAAGTGTGTGTAAGGGGAGAGGATAGGACAAGGAATGGGAAGGACAGATCGCGCGCGGTCCGTGGCCCGTTTGTTAGGGTACTGCTCCGGCATTCGCCTGGTGTTGATCGGAGAAACCACGGAAAACTACCGATCAGAGCAGCCGGCCGCTAGAATTCTCCTCCAGACAGCGACTGAATTCGTCTTAGCTGAAAAGCTAGTGTCGAAAATCCTTTCGCCGTGAGGAGTGTAACCTAGGACCTCCCGGTCAGAGGCGCTGTATCAGTTGATGCACTGAGCTACCGCTCCCGGTACTACTGTTAACAAACGCTTTCTTTCATCAAGGAACGTCTATAGCACACGCCGAGCGGCCGAGTGACCGGGAGCCGTAACTGGCAGAGTGTGTGACTGTTGGCGGTCGAGCGAGAATACGAGCCCAAGCGCTCACCCACAGTACAATCCTGAAAACGTTAATTTATTTGATCTTTCTACTACAACTTCTATTAATAATTTGTCGATCGAGCAATCGATCGATGATGTCGATCGATTCAATTGTGTAATGGTAAAACTTAGCATTCAACTGTGTAAAGGTAAAACTAAGAAGTGTTACGCATGTGGAGAATAAGCTGATGCAATAACACGCCAAATCATCGGTGTGTTGTTCCTCGTGGTGCCGAGCTAACGAAATCTACTAACTATCATCTGGAAACGCAGCAACGGTTGTATTTACTTTAAGTTAAACAATTATGTCATACCAACCATCAAGGCAATTTGAATATTGTTTGCATGTAAGTATTTGTTGTCCCTCAGTAAAGTTTGTTCAATAAAAATATTTCAAAACTTACGAACGCATTTAATTACAGCCATCCACTTAATTTCCAATTCATCAATGGTCATTCAGATAGTTGTATCTGAAATCCATAACTGTTTTACCAAAGAGCTACCAGAGATGCAAAATAAACATTGGTATTTCAAAACCATAACCTTAATTCAGATTCATGAACTACTCTGCAATAAAGTGCAATGTTGTTAGGTCCTCAAATAGTTATTAATGCACCTAGGGCGTTGTAAGGGTTCGAGCGGCGACAAAATGTCCGAGCGCTTTTTGTCTCCCAAGATCATTAGAACCAGGTAACGCCCGCCATATATAAATTAATTTTTTACCTAATTTTATTGATTCGGACTTCCTTATTTGCTAATTAACTAGATGGTAACTTGACTCGCTTCGTGTTTTCATATTTCACTTTCATAATCCCCTCCATAAGAGAACATGTATTTATTAAACTGTTTCCATTTTTCCCTCGAAACCACGATCCTTTCGATCTAGGTAAGTTATGCAGTGTAAATTGAGCTCCGTATCAAAGGAAATAAAAAGCTATAAAGTAAGAGTATTTTTTTTTTGTATTTTAGTATAATAAACGATCTTTTTCGTTACATGAAATTGTTCATAGAATAACATCTTTCATCTCAGATGATGACGTATTCGTATTTTATGGCACGAATGATTGCGTCATCACATATTCAGCCAATCGGACCGAGCAAATCGTGGAGTGATAGCGGTAAACCCAACAACCGACTACCGTTTTCTTGCATAAGTGTAAACACTCGTGTCGTTACAATGAAGTTCTTGCCAAAAATTAACTGTGATTCTCTTGTAAATGCGTAAAGCTGTTATACAAAAATGGCGTATACAACTCGTTTATAATATTACTTTTTAAACTAGTTACACAATATATTATTATACCTACAAATTAAAAAGATATGAAAACATGCCGTTTGGGTTAAAGCATCTTTGATCCTTTCGCAGAAGTTGCAAAATCTCTAAATTAGAACATATCCCAATTGGAAGAAATAATACAGAAAATTTATATATATATATATATAATATTATAAATATTTATATATTCATAGAAAAGGATACAAGGGGATAATGTGGTATGGACACCTGAGAATAATGGAAGAGATGCAATTACCACTGAAAATTTGGGAGTGGACATCAGTAGGAACAATTGAAAAAGAAGAAAATCGAAGAAAACTCGAGAGATTGTGTGTACGAAACGAGGACATCTACTCACCTGGGAGAAGTTGATGTATTGGACAGAACGATCCTCGTGAGTGCGGAAATGGCGAGAAGTGTAAAACACTCGCTAGAAAGAAGTCGATGAAAAAATGTACGATTGGTTCATGAAAGAGCTGAGTTTAAAAGAACCAAGATAATGGATTGTTTTGGTGAAAAATGAGTTCATGGAAAATAATTCTTTTGTAATAGTTTAGAAAATGATGTAGTTGTCGAGTTGAGCTTTATTAATGATATTTTTTCCGAAAATTCTTGAATAATAAACAAGGTATCGAGTTAAAAATATCTTGAGTTTAATTGAAGTAATGTGAAACTCATTTGGCGACCTGGATTTTAAGAAAATTTTCTCGAGGAACTGTAGATAAACGTTGCACAATTGTCTCGAGCGCCTCTAGTCTTGAAGAACCTCGGAGAGTTTTAACAAAGATCTTGAGGATGTAAGTTACACTGATCTAAATGGAGATATAATACCGATCTAAATTGAATGTGGTCAACAGTTACCCTTGATTGACTTGATTTTATGAAGTATTGTAATATTTAAGGAAGGCAATGTTTTAAAAACTGAATAATTGACATGATACTATCTCACTCATGCGATATAGACTGCTCTACTTACATTACCAACATATACTACTTATCTCTACACATTGCACATTTTCCCCATCTAAACATTTAGGTACCAAGGTAGAAATCATGTCCATCCCTGTGAGATATGTGATGCAAAAAACACTTTCGAGGCAGATCTTCCCTTTATTTTCTCGTTTTCCGAGCGCCCAATCTCAAAACATTGTTCTTTCAGAACCCTCATTCCCTTCACCGTCATTGTTAATACATGCTGGTAAAATCATTGACCGTAATAAAGATTTCAATTAAAGACTCAGATAGAGAAACCAAAGGAATGAAATTCCCCTCGACATCTGCACCTCTCTCTTCGACGATCACTTTACGGTCGCTGAGGGAAGCGGGTGTCGTGATGCAGCGCAGTCGGTGCACTGTTTGCTGAGACGTTCTAGATTGCACTCCCCTGAGGAGGACGTGGCCTGGCAGCTAATTGCCTGCTTGATTGATGCTGTTTGGAGAAATCTGAGTCATAATTACACTGAGTTGGGAAGTGGTATTTTTTAATACGAATGTACGAGTAGTCGATGAGATATTGTTGTACATATTTAAAAGAGAAAAAATAAATATGACAGACATTTTTTTCTGTGTGATTGATTAGTGTAATTCCTTACACTCGCCTCCGGATCATTATTATTGTAAGCTGCCTCAGAATGTTCAGAAACGTTTAAAATTATATACTGGATTGTACAAGAAACTTGTATTGCTTCACAAACTTGAGAAGTACACTGAAAGCATGAAGTATATCTACTTTCATGAAATATTTTCAAACTCCAGTTAAAAAGTAGTAAGTGATATTCTACAAGCAATATAAAAGTGAAAGTGATTCCTTCTACAGATGATAAGAAACTTGAATTTCTCTAATGTCATATCAAAAGCGCTCTTCACAAGTCTCAGCGGATCCAAATGAACAGCTTTTAAGGGTTGAAACTGCATCTGCAAATTATTTCGTGTCTGAGTTTGGCAATATGAAATTTGAAATAAATGATGAATGAAACAGGTATGCTATTGCTATACTTGTAAGTAATTAACAATAAAACATAAGTATCCTTATATTTTTGTCTATGAAAAATGTAATTCATAAAAAAGTGCTTATTTTATAATCACGACGTTTAGGTTTCTCGCAGCATCAGGTGTGTACATAAAATAAATTATTGGTCATGTTTTCAACTAAAACAAACTTTTTTGAAGATTTTGAATACAAAGTTTTTACATATTTAATACAAAATTTTAAGTAATTAGTACTATAAGGCAGATTTTGAAAATTACTCCACACTACCAATTGTATTCCTCCTCTCTTACGATTGTATATAATAATATATCTTAAGAAAGAACACATTTCACTAACCGGAACTGTAATTTTGATATCTTTAACACATTTAAACATTTTTATTAAAATTATCATTTTATTTTCCTTCTCTACTTTTCTCGCGAATTTACCTCAGAAACCCGTTTCTTACATCGCGCTGCATCCGTTCTTATATAGCGTTCATCGCCAATTTTTCTTTCGTATCTCCGACTTCTTATTTCCGCTGGCGCGCCGTGTACGCTGGTGCTGTGCTCTTTTCCGCCCTCGCCGCCCTCGCTGTACTTCCTGCTCTCACAGCCTACCCTGTCTTCGCCCATCGCCGATTGCCCGCGCCGCCAACCATTTCCACCCTTCCCGTCATCACTATCCTTCCTGCTCTCGCTACCCTTCCTACCTTCGCCGTCTTTTCTCCCCTCTCTGTCTTTCCTTGCGTCACTGCTCTTCTTGCCCTCGCATATAGCCTGATTTTGTCCTCGCCGCCTACAATTTCCTCCTCAGCTTTAGCTGTCCTTCATGCCCTCATCGCACTCCTGCCTTCGCTTCCTTTCCTGCCCTTCCTTCCCTCACATATCGTCTGTCCTACCCTCGCCGTCTACCATTTCCGCTCTTTCAGCTCAAGCTGTCCTTTCTGCCCTCGATGCCCTTCCTGCCCTCCACACCCATATGTTCTTGCCACCCTTCCTGCCCTACCTGCCCACGCTGCCCTACTGCCTCTGCCCCCCGCCCTCTCTGCCCTTCCTGCTCTTTATGCCCTTCGTGTCCTCTCTGCCTTTCCTTCCCTGGCAGATCATCTGCCCTGCACTCGTCGCCTACCACCTCCGCCCTTCCTTCCCTGGCAGATCATCTGCCCTGCACTCGTCGCCTACCACCTCCGCCCTTCCTTCCCGGCCGCCTTCGACTATCGTCGCCCGGCGCACTTTCTGACCGCGCTCCCCCGATCGCCCCGGCGCCCTCGTGGCCTCGTCACCTTCGCCGTCCTCGCCGCCCCGCCCCGCGCCGCGCCGCGCGGGCGTCGTCGGCCTGGCGAACAGGGCAGCGGGCCGCGGCGTCGCCTCGACCCTTCGGCGCAGTTGGCGTTTTTGTGCGAAGTCTCGGCAAAAGTTCGGTCCAAGGCGGCGGCGGCGGCGGTGGCGGCAGAAAAGAAAGGGGGTAAAAAATCTCTCACCCAATTAAGGAGAGCTAATCTAACTTTGTAATTAACTATTAAAACACGAAATCTTCTTTTTGTGGAAATTAGCGGGAAATATCGGCCTTGTCGCACGCCGGTGCCGCCCGCGGCGGCGGAGCTGTGCTGGTGGAGATGGCAACGGATGTGGTGTCAGCGACGGTAGCCGTTGCGGTAGAAGTGGCAGTAGAGGCGGTGGCAAAGGGAACTGTGGAAGAGATGGGGTTGTGCCTACGATGGTAAAAGCGGGAAGTGGCTGTTGTTGGGTGTAAGAAGAGACAGAGGGATTGAGGGGACAGGTAAATATAGCAACTCTGAACAGAAACGTTTCAGTAATTTTTTCTCTATTACCGTTGTCGTTATTAATTGCTCCACCATTGTTGAGCCGACTCGGCGTGTTGTATCTACAATCGTAGCCCATCTCATCTTATTTATGTCGCCGCTATTTCTCCCTGTCCACCAAACTTATTCAAACCTCCTTGTGATCTGACAAAACGTTTACCCTTTTGGTATGGTTGTTGTCTCTGCCTGGATACTAAATTCTCTTTCAGTGTGTTTTTAATTTTTTGAATGCCATCCATGATACGATCCGTTTCAGAAATCTTGGCACTGTTAATTTTAATCACTAACCTCCATCTCTCTTCAGTACGCTTTTCGCGTACTTTCCCCATTTCGTAGCCTCTTGACTACCAACTGCTCTTCTTCTGACAGCGCTTCTCCAATTCTCACCGCCCCCTTCTCCCGCTCACTGGCACTTGGGCCTCCTCAAGACCTCTCCGCCGCTCCCGGTGCAGCACCTACCATCGGCAAACCGTCGGGTGGGGGCGGCGAGGGCAAGAGCGGGAAGGCGAGTAGGTATGGAAGCGCTGGATGAGATGTGGATTCTGTGGCAATGGGATGGAAAGGGAGTGGTGGAATAGAGGTTAGGGTAGGGAAAGGTAGGAATGGAAGGGATGGAATAGAATGGAGTTGAGGGGATGGTTGGGATGCAAATGTGAGGACGATGGGTTTTGATTGATGATTTTTTCGTGTTTCCGGGCGCGTCAACTGCTTTGGTCATTAGTCCCGTTAGTGTAGTGCATGTTTTTCTCGGGAGATGGCGGTGATCTTCCCCCGCTGGAGCGAGATCCGGCGCCGACCTACCGTCGGCTAGTGGGGTTTCCCCGTAACCAGGACTCTCCCACCAACGGGGCACCGCCCCAGTCGGGACAAGCTCGAAGCTCCCGACCGGTCCCCCGGAATATGTGGTAGTGTAGTGCATGTTAGTGTAAGTGTGTGTGTGTGTGTAAGGGGAGAGAATAGGATAAGGAAGAGAAAGGAAAGATCGCGCTCGGTCCGTAGCCCGTTTGTTAGGGTACTGCTCCGGCATTCGCCTGGTGTTGATCGGAGAAACCACGGAAAACTACCGATCAGGGTAGCCGGCCGCTAGAATTCTCCTCCAGACAGCAGCTGAATTCGACCTAGCTGGAAAGCTAGTATCGAAAATCCTGCCGCCGTGAGGAGTGTAACCTAGGACCTCCCGGTTAGAGGCGCTGCAGTGACATCAGTTGATGCACTGAGCTACCGCTACCGGTGGGGACGTGATGGGAGGGAAGGGGGAAGGAAAGGGAAAGGACTGGATAGAATGGGAGGGGCGTGTCGGAGCTAGGCGGAGGAAACGAGACCAGCGACAGTGAGTCGGCCTGCGCGGGCGAGGGTGGTGCTGAGCGTGGATGACGGGGAGGGGCGGAGAGCCTAAGAGGGCCTGGGAGGGGCGGGGATCCTCGTGCCCCCTGAGCAAAGAGTCGGGGAGGTCGTTAGCGCGCCGCTCAATTTGCGTCCGTGGCTCCGCGCGCTTCGCCCCGCTCCGCCCCGCTCCGCCCCGCTCCGCTCCGCGCGGCTCATAACTCCCGGAGGTGGCAAATCAGACCGTTTGCGTCTCCAAATTTGTCCTCGGAGGCCTTCGGGAACGGCGATGCCGGCAGAGATTCCAGTTCTGAGTGATGAGGAAGGATTGTTTCTCAACACTATTCACTTCTATGTTTTATATGAAGAAGGAAGTCATTTAATAGAATATAATCTGTGATGACGATCAATTCCATGTCAAAATGCGTAAGTCGCATATCCTGTCATTTTTAACCCAACTGGCAAACGCAAATATTATTCGTATTGTGTTTTTTAGTCTATAAACGTAACTGCTATCGTAAATGCTGTAGTACTTCAAACCTAAATGTTTTCTTTTTTACCTCTAATAAATACACAGTTTATGGAGAAAATAAGATGACTACAAATCATTCATTTGTACAGCTGAAACTAATTAAAATGTCTCATGTTGTCTTCATGTAAATATTAATAATTTTAAACGTTATATCAGAGCAAAATACATGTCTCTATAATTAAGTTAGATTCAATCTTCAATTGATGACAGTTCCCAGAAAATTCCTGCAAAAATATTTCCAGCTTTACTAACAAGATTGGCAGACTGTATTAACGTGTTCGCATATTCCAAAATCATCTCAAAAGCTTTGAATCTAAAATGAGGGGTAAATCAGCTCATAACAGCTCAAAAGTGAAACATTGAAAAAGAAAATACGTAAGAGTGCTTCCAAGATCATCGATCAGCAGGAAAAAGGAGCTAGTTGGCAGGAGATCCCTCAAATCCCCGAGCAAAGAATCGAGCGAGGTCGTTAGCAAGCCGCTCAATTTGCGTCGTCGCGTCTCGCCACCGCCGTGGTGATGTAAGAGGCTCCCTGTTCGGTCCCCAGTGTGCGTCCAGGGGCGCTTAATGGATTACTCCGGCGATCCTGTGCCGTTAGCTGCCGTGCCTTAAGCTGATGGACTCTCGCGATAACGGCTAAACTACTCCTCCGGCCGGCCGCTTCGACGCCGTCGCAGACACCCGCCGAGATCCTCGTGAGGACCGTGTAGTCACGCTGCCGCCCGCCGCCCACCGCCCATCGTCCGCCCTCACGCCCACCACCCTTTGCCCTCCGCCCTCGGCCCACCGCCCTCTGCCCACACCCGCCGGCCGCCACCCACGCCCCGCTGTTCGCGCTCGCCGCGAACACCCACCGCCCACGCCCACCGCCCGTCGTCCGCCCTCACGCCCACCGCCCACGCCTGCCGCCTACGCCCGCCCTCACGCCCGCCGCCCACGAACCGCCGGCCGCCGCCCACGCCCCGCCGTCCACGCTCGCCGCGAACACCCACCGCCCATGCCCACCGCCCAGCGCCCGTCGTCCGCCCTCAAGCCCACCGCCCACGCCCGCCGCCCACGAACCGCCGGCCGCCGCCCACGCTAGCCGCGAACACCCACCGCCCACGCCGGCCGCCCACCGCCCACCGCCGCCCTCGCGGGTTATGGCTACTTCGGAAGCGCTCGCTCCCTAGAAGTGCGCCCTCGAGCGCGCTGCATATCATAACGGAAATTTACTGTACATGATGTCCCGCCGCCGGCGCGCGTAATTCAGGCGCGCGCCTGTCCGCCCGGGTAATGAACATCGGTTTAGTGTCGGTGAGTGCGACGGGGGTCGCGGCGGACACGCAACCGACGGCGCGTTGTCTTGTAGCTACGAGGTCACAGAGACCGCGTTACTTCAGATTAACGTTATTTGGCTGGGGACCGGAGGAGGGTTGGGCGGTCGCAAAGTTTTCCAACAGGCGATTCAGTATCTAGGTTAACGAGAAGGTAGGGTAACGTCATTGTCCTCGGCAAAGGTCCAACATAAATACATGCCTATTCAATATGATGGTAATTAACATTAACACAAACTACAACTAACTATAATTCAACTTTTAAAATTCGTTTAAATTGATTTAAAAGACAAGTCGTTTCCAGAATTGTTGTATTTTGATTTATTATTTGCCGTGTAATCATTTTCGGGGAATATAATTTGGTTTTTGTTTCATAGATTGAGAATAAATTGTATAATTTAACCTGTTAATAGAAGTTGGAAAAATATGAAATTTGGTTTACGAATCCAACATTCACAACATTTGTTATATTATTTGATTTTTAAATATTATTTGAGAACCATAGTTTTCGGAAATAACTTTTTAAAATCAATTTAAACGAATTATAATGTACAAATTTATAATGCTATCGATACCGCAGAAAAATACTGATACAAGTTGATAATATCGTAGCCACAACAAAAGCGGAATAAAGGTAAAATATCAAATCTATAGATAAATTTATTAAAATTTGAATGGAAAGTAAAAAAACTTTCTCTAAAATAAGTACACCCTATCAAGATTTTATGAAAGGTTTTAATTTTTTCACTAGCGATGAATACTGGAAAGAAATCGATTTTGATTCCAGTTTGATTATTTATGGAAAAGTGAGTGTTATGCCAAATAATTGGAAAACGTAAAGACAATAAAAATATTGTTGTAATGAATGATGGATTAGTAATTAACTGTTTAAACAAAACAGTAGTATTATAGTCGATTATATACTACATAACCTAGTATTATATTCGATTCTTCAGTATCTCTAAAATGAAAATGTTCAATTTTTCCTCCCAGTTCCTCAACAATTAAAAAACATTATCGAGATATTTTTGACCGATGAAAATCAATAAAAAAATTCCAACTCATGTTCAGAAAAGTACACGATTCAATCAAATCAACGTTACATTTATGTTACTTTATGAGAATGAAGTTTGTGGTTAAAGTTGAATGGCGTAAAGTTGTCATGTATGTAACAAAAAATATTACCATTGAGTCTCTTTAAGAAGCATAGTCAAGAATGCTACTTCATGTAGTGGCTATAGCTTTCAATTTTTTAAATTGCAAAGCTAAATTAATTAATTCCAATTGACAAACAAAATATCAATATTTTCCTTTGCTCAAGTTATTTCCATTAGAAAAAAAAGCCTCGCGTTGAAACTATGATTCAGGAATTTAATCGTTTCATTAGTCAGGTATTTTGCATATGGGAATGCTGTACTGTAATAAGGTATGCTTCTGCTAACTGAAATTTATTTCTCGTAGTTTAACTAGACTATTTTTGCAAACAGTAATTATATGCGAGATTTAACAACGACGATAAATCTCCCAACATCCCAAAGCAATATACCATTAATATTTAATGAAATACCGTTTGTACGGCGTATATTAATATTACAAATAACTCTGCAACTGAAATTAATAACACAGCACTTTTACAATGAGTCATTTATTGTGCATATACGATGAACTTGTATAAACATTTTGCTGTATTTATTGTGCATGTGTCCTCGGCAGCGACGTACGGCAACTGGTAGTACCGCTGAGTGTTCAATTCAATGATGCCTTACTTTTCTTAGCGAGGCTCGAACCATCCGGCCAGCTCTTCCGTCGGACCCAACCAATTTCACAACGTTCCTTTTGCCATCTAGGAATGAAAGAAGACATCTCTCGGGCAACAAAACATGCGATTTGAATTTCGCTCAGAGGTTTAATTTAGACTTGGAGACCTTTCACAAACAGTAAATCTACAATACAGGACCGACTTTACTTAGCCTCCACAGGAAGACGTACGAAAGATATTTTCGCCCATAAAAGCCCACGGCTTCGACCGGGTTTGAACCTGCAAGCTTCGTACACGCCAGCCGATACACCACCGAAGCCACTGGCGCATCCGGGTCGAGGTCGCATTCGCCTGGCAGCGACGCTCCGGCCCCCGCCTCCACAGACTAATCTACGCGCTGCACCCCGCCGCACCTCAGCCCTCGGACGCCGCGCCCCGCCCCTGCCCCGGCGTCCCCGCCGCGCCCCCGAGCTAATCTCGGCGCGCTGCCGCCGCCGCCGCCCACGCGGCTCCCACTGAATCACGACGCCGCGTCGCCGAGGACGGCGCCAGCAGCGGTGGAGACGGCGCAGGTGATAGTTGTGAAGGTGGCGATTCTGGGCGCCGTTATATCGGGGGAATTGTAACGGTGACGGTGGAGGCGGAGACGATGGTTGCAGGAGCAGTGATGTTCATGAGGGTGGTAATGATATTCCTGTGATGATAGGGGTTACGAAAACCACGGCAGGAAGGGTAAAAGCGGGGTGAAGATGACTCTGATTTTTTGGCAATGATGTGGCCAAGAGTGACAAAGTTGAAGAGTTGGGAAATAGATGACTTAATAGTGAAGTAGTACGTAATCCTATATCTACAAGAGCCAGAGACGAAGTGCTGCAAGGGCGAAGGAAGTGGGTTCTTTGGGAAGGGCGTCCGGTAGGAGTCATCGGGGCGACCGGGTGGCGCAGGAAGGCGGATGGAGAAGGAAGAACGGGCGAAACGAATGGGGCATCGGGCCGAAGCGAGCGCACGAGCTCCCAGCGCAGCGAGCGCAGGCGGCGGAGTGCGGTTTGGCGGAGCCGTCGGGGGCGTACCTGCCGTGAGCGAGCGGTGCGGCGGGCAGGTGGGAACGCCCGGGGCGGCGCGGGTGGGCGTAGGGGGCGAGGGGGCGGGGCGGTGGCGGGTAGATTGCACGTCAGGTGGAAAACCACGCGAGCGCGCCGCCTCGGAATTAATTGACTCAGTTAAATTTAGCGTCGGCAACGCAAACACGGCAGCAGCGGCGGCGGCGGCGCGGGGGAGGGCGAGGGCGGAGGGCGCAGGGTGAAGGGCGCGCGCGCCGCCGCGAAGGGCGAGGCGGAGACGGCGTCGATCACTGGCGACGAGCGACGCCCCCCCCCCCCCCCCCCTCTGGCGCGGCAAGGCCTCTTCATCGCGCTTGGTGCCTCGGAACTCCACTCCTTTCGACTCTCCTCCTAGCCCTTATTGCATGTTTTTTTTTTAGTTTTTACTTGAAATAATTATTTTTCATTACATTTATTCATTTATTTTAATTAAGGGAAAATAATTTTAAAAAATCAGAAGTAAATATTGCTTGAGAAAAACACAAAACTAAATTGTGTTCCCCTCCAACAAAATGTGCTATATTTCTCGATTTTTAAAAATGTACTTATTTTTCAAATCGTTTATGTTATAAAATAAGTACCAAGGAAGTCAATAAAATAAGTATCATTCGTATTTTAGTTTGATTATTTTCCTAAAAATATTTTGTTTCTGATACGCGGAAACGGAGTGTGTTACCAGGAAGTTCCGATTCACGACATCACTAGATAACTATCTCTTCATCTCTTTATCTTATAACGTTTACGTCTAACAATGCATGGGGTGACATAAACGCATGATGTACATTACGTGTAATATAAAATAATTCATAATTAAATCGTTAGATTGCGTTTATGACCTGAAAAACATTATGTTCCAGTTGAGTTATACTATGCACTAAAGGGCTAATGTACTAAGGGCTAAGGCTAACGCCATGATAACTCTTATCGTCTTTACCATTTGATCATTGTAGTCTCTTATTATAGTGAGTCATCGTGGAGGTCACATTTCACTAGCTGAACTCGAAGACTAATCAGAAAAAATAAAAAAGTGTTCTTTACTGAGTAGAATTTAGAAACGTTTTAGATGTTGAAAAGTTTGTTGACCCAAAATTTGAGTATTTTTGGTTTTGTTTGTATTTATAGTTCAACCAACGATTTTAGAATTTTAGTAATTCAACTATTTCAGGAATTTGTTTCAGCAATTTATTAATCAATGAAATCAGTAGTATTTTTTAAAAATTATTATTCATTTTTTCTTTTTATATTTTGTTATTAACTTAATTTAAGTAATTATTATGTTAACCTACGCATGAAACAATATATATATATATATATATATATATATATATATATATATATATATATATATATATATAAAATTATAGAAACATACTAAACCAACCAAGCTGCATACGCAGCTCTCCCTTGGGAGCCAGGAGGCCCTCGTCTTGAATTGGGATTGTAATGGGCTAATAATAATAATAATAATAATTATTATTATTATTATTATTATTATTGTAGTAATAAAACAAATTCTATTTTGACGAATGAGTGATGATGATTATTTGAATGATTATAGAGCCATTAAGGAGGATCTCGATTAAACCTTCCGTGAATCCGCTTTGTTTGTCACATTTTCCACAGTAACTGACCGGTTTTTGATCCCACGTATCCTAACATAGACGGTCAGCAGCCTGAACACTACAACACGCATCACTCCCGGAAGTTATAACAGTAGTGCTATAATAAATTGATTACAATTGAAATGCTAAATGAAGTTTCTTAGAGTATTCGTACGTTTGTGTTAATCAGAAAGCAAATCGTCGTGGGTAAATCTACTTACCGGATGGCGATGTGCTTTGACATATTTTTACCTTCATTATATTAATCGATCTACCACAGTTTAGTTCAAGTTTTTTATTAGGTTGGGAGAGGTAGTGGCAGTGTCGGCAACGGCATTACGCTAGTGACGTGGATGAACTGTTGGCTAAAGTCAAGGTGATTCATGTTGCCTTATAGACAGGCGTGGCTCAGGCGTTGTCAGTAAATGGAGATGAGCTGTACATCCCCATCCGCGTTTGGCGTTGCCTCTTCATCGATCCTGGCAGTCTGGGGACTCGCCTTGTGACTGCCGCTTTCATTTACTTCAATGTATCAAGTATGTTTACGAAAATCATTTTACCTGCAAAATTTAGCTCATGTCCGCTGTCTCTGCAGTGACTTCGATCGGAAGGTCTTAGGGTTCGACTCCCGAGGGAGATTGGTTTTCACTACTAGATAGATCGAATTTGGTCGATCGTTGAAGAAAAAGTAGCCGACTGCTCTGATCGATAGTTTTCTCTTTTTTGATCAATACCAACCGAAAGCGTGAACAGACCTCTCACAAACTGGTCAAGAACCGCAATCCTTCCTCTTTCTTTATACACACACACACACACACACACACACACACGCTTACATGCAATACTGTCACACATATCGCGGAATGTAGGGCTTGTTCCGACTGGAGCACTACTTCATTGGGGTAGATACCCGAAGGTGGGAAATCCCTGCACGCCGACGTGTAGTTTGGTGCCGAATCTCCCTATCCGTCGGGGAAGGAATCACCGCCACCTCCTGAAGAAACACCAAACGTACGGGAATAATGACCATATAAATGGACATGCCCGGAAACACCAATTATCAACGAAAATAATTTTACTTTCGTTCTACTTAATGCGCTGTCGCCGCTTCATGTTACTTCTTTTCAATACTGGACAGGAAGACTGAGGGTGTAGTGACCACGACATAGTGAAGGGAGGTCGATAGAGAGAAGAGTGGCACAAATGTCAATCACTGTGGAGAAGCAGTGAAGGTATCAACCCTTCGCTATCCGCGCTCCACCCTCCGCTGCTCTCAGAGCACATTCCACGTGGCCGCTTCGTCGAACTTGTGTTTCATGGAGCTCGCCTTGAGCCAGCGCTCAGCTGACGTATACCCACCTCGTGTGTTTTAGCACCATACACGCTTCGATCAACTAACTTGTGTTCCGCACACTTCCTCAAATTAATTACCACTCTCGTGATTATCATTACCATTATTATTACGCTCGCCGTACACGCCAGCGACCGCCGCTTCGATTTTTAGATGAATACTCGGAGAGGGCAGGCAATGCCTGCGGCAAAGGCGGTGCTGCGGTAGAGGTGCGGTAGAGCTTCGGCTGCCACTGAACGCGAGCTGGGCACAGATGTTGTCACCGGGAGCGGTAGCTCAGTGCATCAACTCATGTCACGGCAGCGCCTCTGACCGGGAGGTCCTAGATTCGAGTCCTGACAGCGGCAGGATTTTCGACACTAGCTTTTCAGTTAGGTCGAATTCAGTCGCTGGCTGGAGGAGAATTCCGGCTGCTCTGATCCGTAGTTTTCCGTGGTTTCTCCGATCAACCCCAGGCGAATGCCGGAGCAGTACCCTACCAAACGGGCCACGGACCGCGCGTTATCTGTCCTTCCTCTTCCTTGTCCTATCCTCTCCCCTTACACACACATTTACACTAACATGCACTACACTACCACATAGCACACATGTATTTCGGAAGACCGGTCGGGAGCTTAGAGCTTGTCCCGGCTGGGGCGGTGCCCTGCTGGTGGGAGAGTCCTGGTTAGGGGAAAACCCCACTAGCCGAGGGTAGGTCGGCGCCGGATCTCGCCATCCAGTGGGGGAAAATCACCGCCATCTCACGAAGAAAAACATGCACTACACTAACGGGACTAATGACCAAAACAGTTGACGCGCCCGGAAACCCGAAAAAATCAATCAATCACAGATGTTGTCCATCACCGACACGAGCCGTGCATCGCTCGTCCGACTTCGGCCCTTCGCTCTTTATCGCGCTGCCAACACGCGCCAAGCGTTTCTTCATTGAGCTTAATACTCCGGAAACTCGCCTTTTGTCTTCACGCTACGTCCGCTTCAACGTTCTCACCAGTTTTATCGTCTTCTCTGCCTTTGCCCAAATTTAAGAATGATTGTCATGATCGTGATTTATATAGGGTATCTTAGAATAAATGTTGCACACTTTGAGGACTTGGAGCACGGTCCACGGTAATACTTTTTTGAAATGAACTTATGGTGAGAAATTTCATAAAGCGAAGTTACATATCTAAAATACGCCATTGAATGGTAGGCAGTATATCATGTATTGGTGTTGAACAGGGATTCAACATTTTTTTGTCTGAAGCGGAACGTGACCTGCCAAATACGAATGCATGATGGGTTACCTACCAGTCAAAGGAAATCGTCACAAAGGTAACTTGGAAGATTTTAAAGGTTCATTTTATTATTGACAGTTTTCATTGTTATACAATTACTCCTTCTAAAAACCTAACATAATGGCGTGACAGTTCCATAACATTAATTCTGTTACCATCTTGAGGAACTGTAACGTAGATCAAAATTACCATTAGTGGATTGAATTAAAAAAACATTGACAATACTAAATAATTTAGAGAATTATAAAATGACTACATTCATTAATAGGGATACAACACTACATATAATACATACATTTTTAGGATGAATAGCAGTTGGTATTAAGTTTACACTTTGCTTCAAATCTATTCTAGACCATGGAAAACATTGATTTTGAATGTTATTTATTGAAAAATCGGAGGAACACGGAATAACATGTTTCAATTTGCTAATTCTACAAAAACAAAACTGAAAACCAATACAACACATGAAAATTTGTTCCACATGTTATTTTTATGATGAGCACTTTCCCGTCTATTAACTTAAACTACAGAAAAAATACTTGGCCAAAGGTAAAAAACATACGATGGAAAAACAGCAGTAAATGTCACACTACTGTACCACCGTTATTGAGGAAGTGAAAGTAGGATTCTCCAGTAGCATTATTCAAACAGTTTGTTTTATCATCACCCACACGTTCTTGTCGCTCTCTCTATGATTTTTTGTTTGTTTTGGTATTGCTTGATTTCTTGTCCGCGCGTTCGTATTCTCCATCTTCCTCTTTCTTAAAAAAATCTGATTTCCGGGATATTTATCTTCAATACGATCTTAGGTCGCACTCGACTCTCATTCTCGCCCTTCTCTTTACCCCCTCTCCGTATGTCACTAGATCTTGTCCCCTATCTCCATCCCTCGTGCGGGAGGATCCTCAGAAGCTGCGCGAGTCCCACAGTCGAGGTCGTTCGCGCATAGCTCGCTGCGCAACCGGTTGCTGAAGCGGCGCTTTGAAAGAGCAGCAGCACTGGAGGTGGTGGCGGTGGAGTCGTTGGCAGTAGCGGTGGTGGTGGCGGTAGCGGGGACGGGGACGTCGGCGGGGGCGGGGACGATGGAGGTGGCGGTGGCGGCAGCGGTGGCGTAGGAGGAGGCGGTGGGTTCGGCGGTGGCGGTGGTGGTAGCGGGGGCGGAGGCGGGGGCATCGGTGATGGCGGTGGCGGTAGTGGGGGAGGGGACGGCGGCGGAGGTGGCAGTGGCGGGGACGGCGGCGGAGGTGGCGCTGATGGTGGCGGAAGCGGGGGCGGTAGCGGTGGCGGTAAGGGCGGGGCCGGCAGCGGAGGTGGCGGCAGCGGGGGCGGGAACGGTGGCAGTGGCGGTAGCGGGGGCGGTGGCAGTAGCGGTGGTGGGGGTGGGGACGTCGGTGGCGGTGGCGGTGACGGAAGGGGTGGCGGAAGCGGTGGCGGGGACAGCGGCGGAAATGGAGGTGGTGGTGACGATAGCGGAGACGGGGAGGTGGCGGTGGCGGTGACGGTAGCGGTAGCGGTAGCGGGGGCGGGGCCGGCGGCGGAGGTGGTGGCAGCGGTGGCGGTGGCGGATACGGAGACGGCAGTGATGTCAGCGGCGGGAACGGTGGCTGCGGCGGTATTGGCGGTGGCGGTGGTCGCGGTGGCGCCATCGTCTTAGAAGTGCAACACGTGGCTGCTCACGTGTTCCGCCTCCGAGGGCGCTCCGATCCGCGGCTCCGTCGTCTTCGCTTTGAAGCGCCGCCCCTCGCGTGCTCGCTCCGCTGGAAGCGCTCGCTGACTCGTGCGCTGCGTCTTCCGACGCTGTTGTCTCAACCGCGATCGCAGCTACCTTTGCCGAGGGGCTTTGATGGCGCTGTACATGTCGCCAAATACACCAACCAGTCTCCGTCTTCTTCTCACACAACGAAGCGATGGTGGAGAGCCAAGCGCATTTCGAGGATCTAAAACAGATTGCTCATAAACACTTCATTTAGGCATGCATCTTCGTCTGAAAAGAATGTGATATCAAATTTCAGATGATGCATTTGTTACGGTACAACACATAGTTACAAGTACAACGGATAAGTGTATAAAATCTGCAATTCGAGTGTCATTGGTTCTGCAGTCTTTGGAAATGAAATAAACAAATCGTGGATATTCGATAGAATCGATTCGATAGAATATTTACAAGCGTTTATAAACGAAGTACACAGCCTCAAATATCCGCCTTACCCATTCAGAAATTATCAAATGAACCAATCAGCTGCATTATTCCTACAGAAAAAGGTACATTTTTGCATCCTCCACCAATTTAAAAGAATGCTTGGTCAAAAGTAAAGAATTCCACAGAGAGGTAACGATTTGCACATTCAGTTAATAAATGTTAATGTTGTTTGAAAATCTAGTGGTGTAAAAAGAGCAGGTACTTTCTTCCCCGTATTTTCACGCAAAATTACGCCCAAAACACTCAAATTTTCGAACAATTATAATGACACTTCAAAATCTGTCTTGAAGGAACAGATTTTATTAAGCGAAAAAACCCCTATCTTTATAATTGTAGCTGTAGAGAGACACCGAAAAATACTTGAATTTTTGCAATTTTCGGAAAATCAGTTGTCAACGAACATGAGAACTGCACCATTCTCTTAAACAACATAATTTTATCAAAAACGATGGAGAATTTTTTTTTTGAAAATTTGGAAAATATCCGAGAAGCTTCAAGTAAAGTGCCCCTCAAAAATAAAATCTGTTTCAAATTCAAGGGGCCGCGAGATCAGCCAGATCGATGCAAGTATATGAGTTTTGGAGAAAATCGGCTGAAGATTTAGCCGCTAGCGTTGTTCACAGGCGGACAGTCAGGCAGTCAGATGGACGGACGGAGAGACAGACGGTTTGTCGTATTTTTCGTATCAAGGACCCACAGAACATGAATTCTGGCTACATCACGAGTTAGAGGACTTTTTTTTCTAAATTTATTAACTTACCATGGCCCTGTAATAAGAGATTTTCTGGGAAATATTCCCCGTTTTTTAGCGCATTACATAGGTTTCTCTCTACTCCGTAGCGAGAAAGTAAAAACTGACAAAATAAGGTATATGCGAATTCAATTCCGCTGAACGTTAGAGGGTAATAAAATGTGATTTACGAAAAAATAATAAAATAATAATGACAGGACCGAATTTTCGTGCAGTAAAACTCTTTAAAACGTACAGTAAAAATACCAAAACGTTCAAAAACATGCAATAAAATGATAAAGACTTTTCAAAACGGTGTTATTTACCCTAATACTCCAATTAATCCACTTAACTTGTTTTTCTGTTATGAATAATATATGTCTGATGAATGACTACAATTATGTTTGTACATATTGTTTAAACAAACCATATTTGATATTTTAAATATTATTCGCACACAAAATTAAATTAGCATAAAATCAAAACAGTAATTAAGAGTAAAAAGTAAAAAAAATAGAAAAATCCAAACATACTTTCAGATATCAAAAATAATTAAGTTACAGAAGAAATGTTCTTAATTGTTTTCATGATGCATCATTTACAGTTAATATTTTCATTACATAATTTACAATTACATATTTCCAAATTATTTTCTGAGAAATTATTTTCGTGATAATATTTCTATCAACTAATGCAGTTTCAGTCAGTAAAAACTACGTCCTACATTTATACTTGTCTGTGTGCTGAGCCTCACTTTACGTAGTACGTGTGCATGCTGCTAAAACGATCAGAAACTGCGTTCATTCTCTCTTGTGCCCAGTAGGGCAACGTCTGTTCCGAGAAATTCGATGAATTTGAAACGCAGCGCAGCTTGTCGGTAAGCTTCGTGCCCGGGCGCAAGGTCAACTGTGACTAGCTCTCGTGTTGGCAAGTTCCACGAAAACTGACAAAACGAATATATGATCTGATAGGGAAGATAGACCCCGAAGATGCGTTTGCTGAGCAGCTGCAACCAAAGGCCGCGGACCTAACCCTGCTGCAATAACTCCGAAATTTCAATAGGCAATAGGCATCATGAAAGATACAGACGCTCAATTCTTAGGGCAAGAAAGTGCATAATTAATACATATTAAACGACACCCGGGTTTCACAGACCTCCCGAATGCACTGCTATGTCATAAAAACGTTTTTCTTAAATGAAACTTTTAAGAAAGATAAATTCAAAGAAGTTGATTACAACAAAATTATATTTTATGCAATAAAACTGTTAATCTTGCAAATTCGTCAGGTAAAACCCTAAAATGTAATATTGTGCCGTAGCTCCCCAGACGTGCAATTTCGTCCATAATAAAACGTGTACTAAATTAACGTCCGTTTCATGATTCAAATTCTGTCAGTTTCATCCAATTTCAAGTTTGCAAACAAAAGATGCAGTAAATCGGGAATCCGGTCTTTAATAACGGCAAATAATGAAAAGTGGAAACATTTCAGAATAAGAAAATAACACAATTTGATGCTTTCAACGAGTTTGCAAAAATAAATAAGTAAATAAAATTAAATAAAATAAAAAATGGACGTTGATCATTCGTACATTGGAGATAGGAAACGTAATATTTCGCCGTTAATATCGTTAAAATAAATAACAGCTTTTTTCAACTCATTGTCTGTTCTACCGCAGAACGCTCGTGGCATCGCCTCTACACGAGGCAATTTAGTAAACGAATATCTCTTTAAATAAATTCTTGGAAAATTAATCAATGTAATGCAATAACGTTTTTAAAGGTTCGTAACCCGATTTATAAAAGAGTTGTGCACAAAACGCATGTTTATTTTGGTTTAGTTTTGTAGCAATATTGATTTTTTAATTACTTCCGCCAATCACACAAATATTCATTAATTTAAAAAAATGCATCACATTGTGGCGGGCTTCGCGTAACACTGTTAGGTAAAATCATACCGATTGGGAGGGAACCTGGCAGAATGTGTTAGGTAACCGCGGTTGATGTGGTTTCCCTGGCTTGCATTTCAACCGTTTCGAATAGCAATATTTAGAGATCGATTATGCTTCCTACTAGTTACACACGGAGATTTTTTAAAACGAGTTTTAAGAAACATTCATTAACAGACAAAATTTTTGTAAAATTGTTTGGCTCTTGGCTTACGGAGAATATTGTGCAGAAACAATTACTGTATCGATCTCTCGTCCTGCGTTACGATTATAATACAAAAAATCATTGAAAATTATCAAGCGAGTATAGTTCTGATACTCTGTCGTCCAGTCACAGCCAACCACTTTCGTCATTTGGATGCACGTTTAGTCCATTAACATCCTACGAAACTAATCTAACCTAATCGAACCGACGGCCGGGCGCAAATATGCCGAAGTTGTCGTTTGAGCTACGCGTTTTCTCACTAATTGCATTTCTCTCTACGGCAGATGAATATTAATTAGTTGTGATTTTTTTTATGAAACAGGAAAGATTCTGTTTTAACAAATTTAAGTTTTATAATTTTTTTACAACAATTTTACATAAAACATCACATTGTACAGTAATCATTAGATGAAAATGGATTTTTTAAGGTCTTTAAACAATCCAATCGAATTGAGAATTTTTTAAAATGTAAATTTGTTCTTGCTTTTCGTTGTTCTTCAAACACTTGACAAATTTACATTATTTTGGCACATACTAGGCAGGAGTGTTCGTCCATTGACGGAACTCAATTTATAGTCTTTATTCTGGATGTTACTCAGTCAAACGTTACATGTTTGCATACATTGAAAGAATATTCATGATCGGAATGAACACATATTACATGAACAAATAATTACAGAAAATTTACAATCTACTTGGAAGGCCTAGAGGACGGTCCCGTTTAAGTCAACTAGTTTTCTTCACGCGCACGTTTCCTTCAGCCACAGAATATGTACTGGTGAAAAATTCTGATGTGATGAAAAACAACAGATAACACGAAAAAACAGATTACTCGGTATATTAGAATAGCTTGAATATCACTTATCATATGAAAACGCTTCTCGACCAGTTTAATTTTGTACAGCTGTGTTCTGAGTGCTGCGAAATTTCAAGTTCTTTTTTTTTTGGGGGGGGAGGGTTCCAATTTATAGCTCAGAAACAGAACCCAAAGTTAGTAAAACCAAAAGAAATGGGTTCAGAAATGTGCGACGACGGGAATGTGGCTTGTGAGATGTCGTGGCTTTGATTCACCGCTCCAATATTTCCGCGTCGCCGGCATTCGCTCAGACGTCGTGTCTGTAATACGGAGGCTCCGCCCAGGCGCCATCCGCGGCAGCGCCGACCGCCGCGTCGGAGATATCGCCGCCGCTTCCGCCCCCGCCCCGCGCCCCATCCCCCTCCCTCCCTCGCAGACATGGGCGGCGGCGGCGCTGCTGCTGTCGTTGCCACGTGCGTCGGCTGCAATAGCTGCTCTGATTCCCTCCGGGCGACGAGAGGCGAAACGAGGCGAGAGCCCAGAGGCTTTTTCCCTTTCCCTGTCTCTCTCTCCCTCTCCTCTCTCGCTTTCCCTCTCTCTCGCTCTCTCACGCTCTCTCTCTCTCTGTCTCTCTGTATCTCTCTGTCTCTCTCTGTCTCTCTCTGTCTCTCTCTGTCTCTCTCTGTCTCTCTCTGTCTCTCTCTGTCTCTCTGTCTCTATCTGTCTGTCTCTCTCTCTATCTCCATCTCCCTTTCTCTCTCTCTCTCTCTCTCTCTCTCTCTCTCTCTCTCCACAGATATATGTATACACACACACACACACACACCTCTATCTCTCCGCATCATCATCTCGATTCTCCAAATATAACGTTTCAAAAGAGTTTCTTTTTTTTTCGAGGTATTTGGTTAAATACGAATATGATCTCTCAGACAAGTAACGTAGGATATCGATTTTATTTAAAGGAGATATTCGAGGAGCAAAAGCACCAATGTAATCAAACATCAGTTTATGTTTTAAAAGCTGTATATTTAATGTGTAATATGACATGATGTATGTAAAGCTATGTATTTAATGTCTTGTGTAATATGACATGATGAAACTTCAGTATCTTTTCCACTTTAATACTCCTCGTATTGAAATATTTTTTCTCTAATTTTTATTAGTGTGTTCACAATTAGGTGTTCGTGCCAAATACATTTATCTTGAACGTGATACACTCTGTGCATCATCTATTTACTCTTTCAATGCTGTCAGGAAAAGTTCTTTCATTGCAGTAAATCTCAAAATGAAGTTTTTCGTCAACATATAAGGCTAGTACAATTGTTATTCAAAATCGTAATTTTAGAAGATAAATACACATGGAAAATTAAAATATTAATGTTTTATTTAATTTTTTAATAAATGAAAAATATTTTGTCATGAAAAGGATTTAGGATTATTGAATAATCAGCCCAATGGAAAAGAACTACCTTCATGGTCTATTAAATAATGGAAAGTAAACTCGTCCTGGAAAATGTGAAAAACACCAAACTCGAAGAAACAGAATATGTTTCCTTGTTCTACTTTTATTTTAAAATTTGCCATACACTCTTGTATTCAAGTTCAAATCCAATGGTTTCCTCTCTTTCATGAAAACTTATCAATGAAATAGTAAATTCCAAAACAACCTTTCACCCGAAGACCACTTAACAATGCAATATATTTTATAGTTAATAGCCAAGAGGTCATGTAAACGCCGAGCGAACACAGCATGAAAGAGATAAGGTAGAGGAGAGTCTTACGCTGAGATTGCCACCGCCAACATTGCCATTACTTTTGCCAGTTGCGCCTGTTGTGATTTTTTTCTGTGATTTTCCCAAAACTGTGCTCGTTCATGTTTTCTATTTTCGTTTCTTCGTATTATTATATTAGTTTTGTGTACTACTATGTATAATTTTTTTTACTTTTGTGGTTTTTTGTAGTATGTTTGTAGCTTTTGGCATTTTTAATGAAAATTTATGTCAGTGAATGCGCAAAATCTCTCCATGTATATTGAATATTATAATAATTATTTCACCACTAATGTGAATTTTGGGGAACTCATGACGCATTAAAATATTCGTTAGTAACTCTATCCGTTTTGTGAATGGTGAATGAATTTTCTATTATGAATTTGTTGTAATACTATTTAACTTCTTTTGTCATAGACGTGTTTTCGGCTTTCGATTCACATTTGTTATTCTGAGTACTTTTTATCGTGTGAAGCTTTCGATTCTGCTCGCAAATAATTCTGCCAGCAATTCGTGAAGGTTGTCGGGTATCCCCCCATCCGCGGCTTCTTATTCAAAAGATCGCGAGCCAATAGACTCAGCATTAATAATATTTAAATACATTACACGAACTTCACTGACCTACGCCTGCCCAATTTGGGGAGGTGCCGCTAAAAGCAACCTTCAAAAACTGGAAGTACTGCAAAATAAATTTTTAAGAAATGTTTTAAAAGCTCCATGGTATATCAGAAATGATCCAATTATAAAAAAACAATCTATAGAACCTCTGAAAACTTGTATTTTAAAACTTTCTTCTTATTTCTACTCTTCTTTCATCTTGCCCAGCCACTCCTTTGTACACTCTAGGTAAATCAGTCAATCTTTTTCCACGAATAAAATCAAGATATTCTAAAGACCTACTACATCCTCCTTAATTACCTGTTAAGCAGGTTCCAACATTTCTAAATTCAATATTTATGTTTTAATCCAAATATTGTATGTATTTTTCTGAAGGACCCTTCCTGGGTATCCTTAGTTGTTAGTTATTGTTCTATATTGTCAATATTATTGTTTTCAAACATTGTACATGTATGATGAAATGTAGTTAAAAAAATTGTATATACTATGTAACATGAAAACCCTTGAAAGAGATAATAATGTCGAACAAGGATAATAAAAACTATTAAAAAAAAGATCGCGAGCCCTATACAATCAGTTCCAAAAGTAATTAAACCGCCGTCACCCGTAGCAGCATTTTCATTCTCTATCACTCTGTCAACCGCTGCTGCCACCCTCATTGACCCCATCACTGAAGGAAGACGCCCGTCGAAGTGCCATCCCATATTTCGCTCAATTATGCTTTTGGCAGAAATCTCATAGGCAAGTGACACCCCTCACCGACCTTTCTCACAACCCTCACTGTCAATGACGTTTGGTGTCCCGTAATTAACTCTACCACTCTCGACGTCCCTGCTGCAGATGTCTCCGCCACTCATTAGTTGAATACTAAAGCCTCCTACTGGCTTTGCGTTCAACCACTATTTGCGTTAGGCCCTCAGCACCGACTCCCCCTTTGCCTCTGCCGACCCTCCACTGCTAGAACCGCTGAAGCTCCTACTAATTATGTCCCCGCCATTGGCGTCCTTGCCACTTATGAAATCCCCGCCACTGAGGCTCCTTGGCTGACGCTCCCATCATTTACATCTCTACTATTGACCTCCTTGCCACTGACGTGTCTACTTCTAACTTCCCCGCTTCTGAAAACTTTCTCTCTGATGTCCCCCTTGTTATATCATTTCTGACTTTCACGTCTTTCAATCATTCCACACACCCCTCCAGTGAACCGTCGAATACAGTGTCTGTCTGGAGGAGAATTCTAGAGACTGACTGTTCTGATCGGTAGTTTTCTGTGGTTTCTCCGATCCACAACAGGTGAATGCCGGGGCAGTACCCTAACAAAGGGGCCACGGACCGCGCGAGATCTTTCCTTCCTCATCCTTGCTCTATCGTCACCTCTTACACGCATTACACTAACATAAACTCCACTACCACACATGCTGGGAGACCGGTCAGAGGTTTTGAGTTTGTCCCGTCTGAGGCTTTGCCCTGCTGGTGGGAGATACCTGGTTTGGGAAAACCCCACTAGCCGACAGTAGGTCGGCGCCGGATCTCGCCATCCAGCGGGAGATCACCGCCACCTCCCAAGGAGGAAACAATGTGCTACACTTACGGGACTAATGACCCTAGGACGCACCCGAAATCACTAAGAATCAACCAACCAATCCAGTGAACCTCCGCTACTGGCATCTCCGCCCTTGTTTCTCGCCCTCGTCCACGTCGGCCCCTCCGTGTCCCTCCGCCCCCGCGCCGCGGCCTCGCGCACCGCGTGCACTTGCTTCTGCGATTCCCTCGGCGGCGCCCGCCCACCTTCAGCCCCTCCACCCCCACCCCACCCCCCGGGCGATGGCGTCTCGGCACTACGCCTCTCCAGAGACACCTCGACGTCGTCTGCGAAGGTGGGTGCGGGCAGGGCTGGGGTCCGTCGGTACGGCTCAAAGATGGAGGGGCGACAGGAGGCGTGACGAGGCAGGGAAAAGCAGAGCGGAGCGCGGCCGATCGGCGCACTGGGAAGCAGGAGGGGCGGGGCGGTGGACGAAGGGGTGAGGCGCGGAGCTCATCATGGGGCGAGTGGAGGGATGTGGATTGGGGCAGCAGAAGTGAAGCGGGCAGCGGAGGAGGGATGTATCGAGACGGCGGGGAACGGGGCAGCCGGTGGCGGTATGAGACAGAAGGGAATGGGAGAGTGAGGTGGGGAGGAGCGGGGCGGAGAGGAATGGGGCCGTGGGGAGAGGGGCAATGAGGAGCGGGGCAGGGAGGAGCGGACTATGAGATTGATTAATTTTTTCGTGTTTACTGGCGCGTCAACTGCTATGGTCATTAGTCCCGTTAGTGTAGTGTACGTTTTTTCTCGGGGAGATGGCGGCGATTTTCCCCCCTGGATGGCGAGATCCGGCGCCGACCTACCGTCGGCTAGTGGGGGTTTTCCCCCTAACCAGGACTCTCCCACCAGGGGGGCACCGCCCCAGCCAGGACAAGCTCTAAACTCCCGGTTGGTCTCCCGGAATATGTGGTAGTGTAGGGCATGTTAGTGTAAGTGTGTGTGTATAAGGGGAGATGATATGACAAGGAAGAGAAAGGACAGATCGCGCACGGTCCGTGGCCCGTTTGTTAGGGTTCTGCTCCGGCATTCGTCTGGTGTTGATCGGAGAAACCACGGAAAACTACCGATCATAGCAGCCGGCCGCTAGAATTCTCCTCCAGACAACGACTGAATCGAAACTAGCTGAAACGCTAGTGTCGAAAATCCTGCCGCTGTGGGGAGTGTGACCTAGGACCTCCCTGTCAGTGGCGCTGCAGTGACATCCGTTGATGCACTGAACTACCGCTCCCGGTCGGTCTATGAAGAGCAGGGCGGTGAGGAGAGGGGCAGTGAGAAGCGGGGAGGTGAAAAGTGAGTGAGAAATGGGCGGTGAGGAGTGCGACCGTGAGGAGCGGGTCGGTGAAGAGAGGGGAGCAGGAAGCGGGACAAGAGGGAGCGGGGCGAAGGGCGAGAAGGTCTGGGGGTGGAGCGGGTGGCTTGACTGAGGCAGCTGCGTTCGGTGTGTCGGTGCGGGTGTTGAGGGGAGATGTGCGGGTGGGCGGGGCGGGTCTGACGCGCCCTCGTGCATTATAGAGCCGTGGAAGAGAGACGGACCTGGCGGCGATAGCAGACGGCGCGACGTTTGGACTGGAGCCCGAGGAAGAGGGCGGCCTCGTCTCTAGAGACGGAAGCTGGGAAGAAAGGACTTGGGAATGAAGACAGCGGCTTTGACGATTTCCACGATAGGAAGCGTCTGTGGCAGCGAAGAGACAGGCTTGAGGCGAACGTAATGTGGTTTGCTCCGCTAGATTGAAGAAATCACAGACACCTGGATTTTCTCCTTGTGTCGTGAGTATTTAGTAACGACGACCGTCCCTCTAATATTACTCTCTTGCAGTTTTGAAAATCATAATATCCACGTCCTGCTTGTCAAACATTCTCTGTTTGTACTACCATTCAATTTATGAGAAGCAATGTGTGTGATAAATGAAATTCTGAAACAGTAAATTATTCAGATTGACGTTAACACTTTCTGGATTGCTCCTCAGGGTAGTAGTTGGTTTCAGCCTAGACGTTTTGACTATTGTTGGATTTTTCATAAAAATAGTACTTTAAAAATATTTGCATGTTATTCCAATGTTATTACGAGTAACATTTCCTCTTAATAATGATATATTTCATCAGTAGTCAGGGTATTTCTAACATTTTTGAAAATATGCTTAAAATGTGCATATTTTTCAAGAAAAACTTCAAATATTGCATAGGGTAGGTTCTTATTTTAGCATAATTATGTTAATATTTATGTTTATGTTTACATTCATAATTATGTTCTAAAATATATGTTCTTTTTTCATTATTTTATTGGCATCAACAGTCATACAAAAGTACACATATTTTGGGAATTGACTATATTTACGCTACATAATCTTACAAATTCGCGTCACCCATATGCAGCTCTCCTCTATTTCTGGCGCAAATATAAAATGTAAAGAAACTTATCGTGGTATATGCTCTGACCTGGGGAATTTTTTCTAAATATTTGAAACACTACTGCAGGCACGTCACATCGCACCCGCACAAGCTAATTGCCCGCCTGAGGAGCCCCAGCACGGGCAACTTCCCCTTACTCCTCATTCACTTCCCCTTAAAATCCAGAAAGGGCCGTGCAGGCGCAAATTGAAGCGGCGCGAAGTGGTGAATAGTGTCTTCATACGAGAATATGTTTGCCAGATTTTTTCTAGCAAATAATCTATTATGTTTTTATTCTTCACTACTTATTACTATTTGATGTTTATTTTTCTTAGTTAATTCTCCTTTTTATAAACATCTTTGCTAAGTGACCAGAACATGTTTGAATGGCGAATTCTTTCCTTGTTTTCGTTTTGTGTTGTGTCATTACATTATTCTGTTATTTATTGGATTTAGCAATAATGTGAAATAAATCTACAGTTCTTGCTTATGAATGAACGGCGCTTTGAACAGACAATATTTTTCTGTTGAACTTTCTAACCCGAACGTAGACAGTTCATGCTTTTATTTCATTCTTAAATAAACAGGATTACAAAATCAAGATACTTTTGATTAAATTTTTTTAATTTCAATCAATTGAGAATTTGCAATCTGATTATTGTATTATTTCATTTTAATGGATCATTTGTTTGCCTTAATGACAAAATAGGAAATATTATAGCTAAATTTGTGACAATAACTGCCAAGTAAATTCTCCCCAAGACTATCGTGGGTCAGGAATCCAGTGACGTACCGCCACTCCGGAGGAATTTGTACAACCCTTTCTTTCAAATCACGCGCCAATTTCTCTAGACTCAGTGCCCGTGAGCTCTAATAAGCTTGTTACCTCGCACACGACGTTGACATGCCTGCATTATTGCCACACAAACGAGTGGTGCTCGGCTGAACCTCCCCACTTCCTAAGGGCGTGCCTTGAAACACGAAAACGAGAGGCACTCGTTGGCCTAGCATGCGCGATTGCCTATGGACCACTCGGGCGTTGTCCGGAGAGTGTTAATTTCATTTAGAACCCACAGCCATCAAGTTGAGAAAAAGAATGATGTGATAATAGACCGTGAATAAGAAATCATATGAAATCACGCACATGGAAATAAACCCAGAAATATATATAGCTGGAGCGGTAGCTCAGTGCATCAGCTGATGTCACTGGAGCGCCTCTGACCGGGAGGTCCTAGGTTCGAGTCCTGACGGCGGCAGGACTTTCGACACTAGCTTTTCAGCTAGGTTGAATTCAGTCGCTGTCTGGAGGAAAATTCTAGTGGTAGTTTTCCGTGGTTTCTCTGATCGGTAGTTTTCCGTGGTTTCTCCGATCCACACCAGGCGAATGCCGGAACAGTACCCTACCAAACGGGCCATGGACCGCGCGCGATCTGCCCTTACTCTTCCTTGTCCTATCCTCTCCCCTTAAACATACACGTTTACACTAACGTCCACTACACTAACACATATTCCGACCGGTCGGTTTTAGAGCGTATCCCGGCTGGGGCGGTGCCCCGCTGGTGGGAGAGTCCTGGTTAGGGGGAAACCCCACTTGCCGACGGTAGGTCGGCGCCGGATCTCGCCATCCAGCGGGGGAAGATGACCGCTATCTCCCAACAAAAAACATGCACTACACTAACGGGACTAATGACCAGAGCAGTTGACGCGCCCGGAAACACGAAAAAATATCAATCAATCTATGAACGGTGGAAAACATTGAAGAATTTTTTGGATGATTAAAAAAATAAGGTAAACCTTTCCTTATTGGGTATCGCTTGCGCGCATCTGTTAAAAGGAATAGTGATTGTAGTTTCTTTCGTTCGTTTGAAAATGAATGAAATGAGAGTTCTTTGCACAATGTTTTCTGTTTGGGAGTTAACCTCTTATAACGGAAGCGGAAACGTATCTACGGGTTACCGTTATAAATTGGAACACCTCATAACACATAAAACTAATCCGAAGTTCATCAAACGCACTGGGCCACATTTGTCTGAACCTGCAAGGACAGTTCATTTTTCCTTTAAATGCACTTCAAGCTTAATAACAGTTCCCTCCCTCATTTCATTCTTTACCTCTCCGAGTACGTCAAGCAGAGCTGTATTTACTCTTCATCGCAGGGAAATTTTGCGTACGGTGAGGGTACATTTGTCAAAAGACCCTGAAATTAAAATAAAATCCCTTTGAAACTAAGAGATAATGAACGAGTGAGCGTCCAGTGGAAATGCTGAAAGTGACAAGGAAACATTCATTTGACGACTATGTTCTGTTACGTTCGTTGAATTATAAAAAGCAGTTAATGTTCACATTTGGCGAACATGTTTGTGCACTTTGAAATTACGTAGTCACGTAGTGGATCAACAATTACCTTGTGTGCAGCATGTGTAATGCAGCTAACGGGTATGAATATTAATATACCATGGCTGCATTCAGTGAATAAACAGTTCGTTTTTGTATGAAGATAGTACAGTTTGCGTTCACTTCGGCAATATGATTTTCATCTTTTCCACTCCGCAATTGAGTTTATCAGTACGTTCGCTAGACGGTATATTGTCACTGTTGACAAGATTACTCTATTGGAAAATGCAGTGTAATTATGCCTCCATAAAGCGAGGCGATGTTTACACAAAAAGTTATTAATTAATGTTTCATATCACATATACATTCGTAATCACATGATTTACGATTGATATTTACGAGTTGATGATCAAAAACACATGCGTATAACCAATCGTTATCTATTATTACAGATGTCATTAATGTCATTTCCTCAATGTAGACAAAATGCCATCAAATAATTCAATTCGGTGACAATTGTAATAAAAATGATGTTAAATATCTGAATGATAA